>CAUJGJ010000242.1:802500-837500 GCA_963170055.1 Halisarca cf. caerulea | reverse complement strand
GGCTTTGTAAAGAGTGTGGGTTTTACTGAAATAGCCACAAGAACTTACCTCAACTGTTGATGTCGGTATCCAGATGGGTTGTTTCTCGTGCAGGAACTTTTCTGCTTCATCGACAACCTCCACCAACTGTTCTTCCATGTTGTGATTGGCGCAGTGAACCGCTACGTGCCCGGTAAAGGCCATTACAGTCACAAATTGATGGACATTCATAGGTGTTTTGAGGATATTAGATGTCATCCTGTTGAGAATGCCTCTGAATCTGCTTCGTGCGTTATATTGGCTCAGGGACTCTCTCTCACACATGCTTTGCAGTTCTTCAAAGCGGTTTTTACTGAAACTTTCTATAAGAGGGTGTAAAACTTCGCCTACGTCATTCACAGGCTCTGAATAGGGTAGAATTGTTTCTGTCTCTTCGTTCAAGCTGTCAGCTAGGTTTAAATGACCATCTTCTTTTAGTTGTTTTGTCACAAAGCCTCTTAAAACTCTACGAAACTTTGTCTGCACAAATAATGCGGGCTGCAGTGATAGAGATCTTGCCAATTGATGAGTATCCATCCTGATTTCCATGGGAGGTTTCTGTCCCGCAATAAAGTGAAGACGCGAAGAAAGCGCAGAGAACATCTTGCATCAGGCAAGGACAAGATATCGAACACAACAGCTTCAATTTATAGGGTGGTGATGCATGTGGGCAGTGCCAGCTGGAGTGAGGTCAACAGATCCGGTACATTAGCCATACCCACTTCACTTTGTGACCACAACAACCCTTACAACAATATTCATGGGGTTACGCATAACATGTCCACATGCATTCCTTCCTATATACGTACTGTATATATTTTTATACATATAATATGTACATAAATATGTATAATATTATAGAGTATGCTGATATCAACCCTATATTTAGCTTGCAGGCTATATATATCCTGTGACTGAGACATAAACAACTTAATTGTGTTCCCCTTCATGAGAATTCCCGTGTGCATGTGGACATAGGTGTCTGTGCTATATCGCATGTCACGATCTGGGACACGTGAGCTTCGAAATTGAGCGGAGGTGTCTAACAAAAGGAATGTCACAACCTTAGCTGGCTTCGCGATACGATGTCATGTGACCAGGCCGTGACTTGGGCAAAAAATATTATTGCAAAGATTTCAAAACCGTTCAAAACAGCCTTACATGATGTTTAAACTGCCAAAGATCGACTCGCTCAAGTGAAATAGCGCTAGCCTTCGTGTACGATGAATCTTAGTTGCTCGTCACCAGCCCCTTTCCTGTGATACCATCAATAGCAAGAGTAAGGGCTAGCGATGCGAAACTAAGTGATTAAAAGCCTTCAAATTGAAGGTTGAACACGTCATTAAAAGTTTGGGCTAACACCGCTGGCATACCAGGTCTGAGCTTCGGCACTCTCTCTTTTAAAAACATCGTCCTTCATCTTCTATAACGTAGATCGCATATGAAAGTGCAGCAAAAGCCAAAATTTGAGTTTTCCGTCTTTCTTGGTGAAGTCAGAGTACATATCAGCGAAATAAAGGCATGAAATGAAGTAACTTTGTCAAAGAATACACTATTTCACCATACTAGTGACTCTCTTAGGTGACGTCACTTCTAATATGCATGCGACAGTAATGTGACAAAATGGCTACCAGCTAGTTCTAGGTTAGTCTAAACTTTAATGGCATAAAATTTTAGTTTTCGTTGGACATATTTTTGGAGAAGTGCACAATGTCATGTGCCAGAGTACAAGCACAACATACGATGTAAATGAAAACATACTGCATATTATATACATGCATAGATACTCACATTACAAATCAAATGAGTTGGTATCATTATCATGTGCATAATATTATGATCTGAGATTTCAGGTAGTGCTCAGCCTAATGTCTGCATAGACCCAAACTTTTGAGTCGGACAAAAGTGGCAAAACATGATGGTCGGACAATGTCTGAATGTTGACGGCCTTAATTTTAATGTCGCTGTGTGTCTCAAACCTCTCAGCGACAACGTCTCCTTCATGCAGGATCATAGGGCTGGGTCTGGCTGTCTGAGACTATAGATCACAACTTATAATATTCGTGCAAATATTTCACCCAATGGCATGCACAATCCCATTGACTTCCCAATTCAATTTCATTGTAAATTTGCCGCGCAGGTGTGACATAATACATGTGCAGTGTTACCAAAATGGCCGTCCTAAAGTCGGCTGAAATCAACCAACAATTTTTTGTGTTTAATGTACTTATGGAATTAATACATAAAACATACAAAACATCAATATGACTATTTAATGCTACAACAGTTCACTTAACTTTATTGTCAATACTTCGCCAAGCTGAAAAAATGACCACAGATTCGGACCTTAAAAATAACTTTAGTGCAAAACCCAGTCATGTAAACCATCGTTTAGAAGAGCCATACTTTGTCAAGAACATTCTAACATCAATATCTAATTTTCACCGCTGTCGAACTTACCATTCTCTTTCGTTCCTGAGATGTCCATCAAAATTTTGTTTTTGACACAGAGTAAAGCCACAAACTTGTACACATGTCGGGAATGGAGCATACTATCAAAATCGACAGCAGTAAAAATTTAGTTTTCCCTAATATGATCCAACTCCCATGACATGGCTCCTTTACGCAACCTTTTAGATGACTGGGTTTTCGAAAGAAATTCACCCGTTGCAAAAGTCTCTCTTTCACCGTTTGTCACCAGGCGGTCACGTGATATGATGACGTCACCAACCAATGGTAACAATCGGTGAAATTGATATTTCTTCTAGCACGAATGAATAACTATTAGCTATAGAACGTTTTGAAAACACGAAATGTGCAGACTATTGGGATATTCGATACAATTCACTTTGGTTTGAGAAAGAGAAGGCCTATATTTCAAGCCAATTTAATTTTATATACATTCATGTGACTAGTTAACGCATGCATATTAGTAAAACGTGTAAATTTTAAATCAAATTCCTTTGTAAACCACACAACGCCCCTCTGTTTACAGAATATGCACATGTTATACCAGCGCGTCTCAGTTTTAGCGAGGTTCTGAACTTCGTTCACAAACTAATACATATAATATGTATTATTTTTATACTGTAACATATATGTACATAAAAATATATATAGAGTATGATGATATAATCCCTATATTTAGCTTGCAGGTTAGGTTGCTGGGTTATATGACCTGTGACTGAGACATATTATATAAACAACTTGTTTCCCCCACCATGAGACTTCCTGTGAGCATGTGTATGTCTGTTCTAATTGATAGGTGGGGAATTTAATTGAGGTTTACTCTCATGCAGCCTGTGCATGTGGCCCTGAGAAGGATCAATATACACTAAAAAGAGAGCTCAGCAATAATCACAATTTACAATGATAAGTGTTCTGAAAACTCTCAGGCTTTCATTGGTGAACTACAGTTTCCTGACCTCTAAGTACTTGAGTCTAAAATTGGTTGGGTGCAAAGCACATGTAGGAACACCCCCCACCCCAAAGGGCTGGCGGCAAGCTGGTAAAACGCTATACTAGAAGATTTACTAAAATCTCCATGCATAGGATCTAGCAACTCTTCACGAAACCTGAGCAATGACAAAACAGATCTTCCAAAAAATTCCAATGATTCTCTAGATAAAACCACTAAGCGATCTAGTCTGGCATTGCCCACTCAATCTTGCTCGGCCATTTTTGTCCCCAAAAATGGCCGAGCAAGATTAGGTTGGCAATGCCAGACTATATAAGTGATCAGTGACCGTCTGGATATAACCACTACTAAGCGATCAGTTTGCAAAATGGATACAACAATAACTCGATCAGCTAGCCAGAGACATTCATTTATCCAAGAATTGTTGCCTCTTCTATTGTTCCATCTAGCTAGACAAATTTGTACATGTGTTCACATATTATATATAAAAGACACTCAATATTACTGTACAACAGTGCATGCATCAGGTCCTGCGTGCAGACCACCAGAGGTTCAGGAGCAAAACACACATGCACTCGGAAAGAGACTACGCATGCAACAGAGTGTACTTACGTACATTGTGAAATTCTTTCATCTAGACTAACTATAAAACAGCAAAAAATACTGTAACACTATAATATAAATAGTAGATATATACAAACAGTGAATTGGTTACCTCACTAAGACAAACTTTAGGGGACCCACAAAATCAGTTCTCATTTATAAAATTAAAAGTTTTTCTTATCAGGACGTAATAATACAAGTACAGTATGTTATACTACATCTAACCAAACAGGGCTTGGACAGGAGTAAATTTGTGTTAAGCAGAAGAAAGTGTACTCTTAACAAGGTTCGACTGTAGGCTGAAAGTATAGGAAAAAAATTGCATACAGTGAAATCAGTTATGACTATGAACTATGAACCACACTATAACAAACCCTGGATATAACAAACATAAACCTTAGAATGTACACCTATTTACGCGATTGTACATAAACTCCGATGCAGCGAACACCCTGATGTATAGTGAACCTTTTCATGCAGCGGTTCCAAGGGCCGGGTACATTATAGGGAGGTTTCAAATTGACTGTATATAGCATCCATTACCATGGCAATAACACATACAGTGATTTTATATTGTATAAAACATGGGCATTTAATTTTCCATCATGCAGTTTATACTTTGAAATCTGTGATTTCATACAAATATCCCTCTCTAATGTTCCTTGAATAGCTTTCCGAAGAAAACTCTCTAAGTCGAACCCTAAAGAAGCTGATTAGCACCACTACGCAAAGTGAACTTTGCATTTTGTAGCAAAGAAAGTCTTCTTTAGCAATTCTTAGTGCTGTTTCTCTTCTTAAAGTTGACTTTTTACTGTTCCAATTGCTTGGTCAAATTTCTGAAAGTCAAGAACATAAACTTGCCTAAAATCCACAATGGATGCTATATAATGGTTAAGACATATATATATATATATATATATATATATATATATATATATATATATATATATATATATATAGGCACTTGGGCTCTACACGCCCAAGGGACTTGGCATTTTATATGCCATACAGCCCTCATGCCCATGTCTTGACCACTAAATATAATCCTAACGACAAAAAAATTAATGCACTGGACAATGTTTGCAATCACAAACACTTAACAATATTCACAGGGCTGTTTACGTGCATTATAAATATGGAAATTAGTAGTGTGCGCCATGTCAGCAATTTCTGCTGTTACATTATTTACAAGCTTAAGTTATGTTACCTTGTCCCACGCATACTTGAACTGAGTATTTGACTAATATATCTATATATGGCACATTAATTGCATCATGATTGTTGTTTACGCTGGTAAGTTATGTCCAAATCTAGCCAAAACATGTGCACAGACGCTTTGAGGTTTTCACGGTATGTATCTCATTAAAATTATCACTGAATTACATGGGTTGGTCATGCATGTGACAGTAACCTGAATCAGCTTATGAAGCTCCACAACAAGCAAGTTAAGCTCCAGACCCTACCCAACTTTACACAGCGCGCTTCGTTGTCGAAGTTCTAAGTGTTCACATTTGGATGTTAACGCTTTCTTTGGCAGGATTGGATAAAATGTACGACGACTTAAGTACAAACTAGATCTTGGAAGGGCGGAATGAGAGGTTCACAATATGTATTAGCTCCTTCGTTTAAAGCCACGGGGCTACATAAGAACGTACACTAAAGATGTAGTAGAGGAGTGCAAGAAGATCGATTTTGGCCTTGAGAGAAGCCTTCTTCACAGGTCAGAATCTTTGTAAAAGGAGCAGATCTAGATGGTGGTCCATGACTACAGCAATTCAAGGAATGATTTCTAAGAGGTATAAAGCTAAATGTTCACTTCGTGCATACTTCTGATTACTTGTTCCTTTCAAGTTATGCCTCACAATTTCTTGTCTTGTCCTGGCTGGAAAATCACAAAATGCTGCACATAACAGCCAAGGAATAGAATTTCAAAAGTATATATACGTGGTGGAAGGATAGATATTGATCCAAAGTTTTGTTAAACCTACTTTTACAGGTTTAAAAGCCACCAACTTAGATCTACGCGTTTTCTGCAAACTAGTTTCACCGTGAGCACAACTTGTGTACTGTTTGTCTATAGCATCTATGATAACATAGCATGTGACAGCACACGTGACTTTACTGAGTGAAGATGACTTTCACTGCAAGAAAATTTCATTGAAAATTGCAGTGGTAGAGATCTCTGATTTCCACCTTGAAACTTTGAAGTATTGTTCCTAAAGCTCCAAACCCATAGAATTGAATTCAGTGTCTTTAGTTTGTACATTGTTCCGTTTGCTTTATGTCCAACGGATTGTAACTGGCCACCCTAGAATTCTGCACAAATCCTTGGACATAACAGCCATGCAGTGGAGCCTGAAGACCCTGAATTCGATTTAGTAAGTTCGATATCTGTGTGTTCTTTCGACCCTAGTTTTGCGTCCAAAAGTCTAACTTTCTACCACCAAGTTTTTGCATCTTCACATTTTTCTTGTACGGTCAGAATAAACTCATCATCATACGAAGTTTTGTGACCCTCCACAACAATCTAGAAGACTTAGATACAAAGTAGATATGCCTAAGATATAATACAAAGCGCTTTCTGGGCATCACTATTCGTACACATGAAAAAAAGACTGAAAAATTTCACTCCTTAATTCGATAATGGCAGACATTTTTGTTTATGTCCAAGATCAGACATAACATACCTGCGTATTGAACTTTTGAAGTAAAGGTGACGTTAAGTGATTGACCATACAGTGAACTCTCTAATCTGCCACAATTGGGAATGTCAGTTTTACGGTGGATTAGGGGGGTTGGTGGCTTAACGAGGTTTGAACGCAGTACATGCATGTAGTTCGTTTTTGGAAACTAGGGTGGATTAGGGCATTTGGTGGATTATAGGGGGGGATCAGAGATGTTTCACTGTACATGAACAACCTGTGGATTCTTTGAGGAGTATATTAAAATAGGACCATCTTTTGTGTAACCATAGAGAATATATACTACGTAGTATATATATATATATATATATATATATATATATATATATATATATATATATATATATATATATATATATATATATATATATATATATATATATACGAGGAACATAGCAATGCACTATATAAGTCATCGATCAGGGACTCTCTGAATATTCCCATCACAAATTTATTATCTTGCAGAGGATAACTCAGGCAAAGACATTCCAATATAAGAATTTCATTTTCTATTATTTATATCTTCAACTAGTCAAATCCATACATGTGTATATAAGGCACTCAATATTACCGTATAACAGTGCATGCATCAGGTCCTGCATGCACACCACCAGAGGTTCAGGAGCAAAATGCGCATGCACTTGGGAAGAGATTGTAACAGAGTACTAACGTACATTGTCAGATGCTACCTCAACAGCACAGAAAACACACCAATGCAGCTACGTGCATATGTACAGTAGATACGTATACTATTTGAATGTAGGGGAAAAAATCACAACAGAAGAATCACCAATATAAGGACAACCTCTCTACAAAGGACACCTTGAGGTCATGAGATATTTCCTCCCTATAGTTCCAATACACTTGGGATCTCCCAAAGAGGACAACATCCTCAGAGAGGACAAATAGACTGTCCAAAAGTGTCCTTTATTTGAAGATTCCCCAGTGGCAGTTACAGTTGGTATTAAATGTGTTTAACAATTATGCTTTTAGATACGTGCTATTAATAATATACTCACAGCTGAAAAAGAAAATACACTTAGTAACTACGTAAATATAATATCAGAATCTATGAGAAACAATAGACAATTCAATAGATTTGCATAATAGTGTATGCACCTACGAGAGTTATGTAAATACAATCATTATGAACCGGTCATTAGGTGTGCTGTGCATTTGGTTAGGGATAGCACAAGATGGCTCTATACATATACACGTATGCATTTCGGTAACACATCTACTTCAGCTTCTGAAGGGCATCAGTCAGTGTGTGCATGTCCTGCGTTATGTCGTGGCTGAGTTTCACGATCTGCTCCTTATTGTCCAGAATCTCAATGGATTGAGTGTAAGGGTTGTAGCGAGCAGTGAAGGGACGAGGAATGGTGGCTGCAAAACTCCTGTGGGCATATGAAAGTAGCGAAAAGTTGAATGTTATGAATTGTAGTGTGTATGTGTGAACAGCCTCAGCCACTTACTGTTATTCCCCCTCCCACACATAAGGCAGGCACACACACACACACACACACACACACACACACACACACACACACACACACACACACACACACACAAACACACACACACACTTACGTACTTCACTTTTTCTTTTGCATCTCTAAAGCTTTCAGCCAGAAAGTAACACGGCTGCATCTCAGTGATGGGGTAAGCCTTAATGGACGTCTTTGAGGGATCAAAGGGTTTAACCTCGGGCTTATCACTGAGACAATACTACATACAAAAGAGACAACACAGAGCATAATATACACTGTGCATATGTATGTGTGTAAACTATAGTTTATAGTTACTACAAACATATAGACATACACATACACACGTATGTCCTTTCACTACTGATGGTCAGTTACTGTAACTGAGAACATCTCAGCCATCAGAACACTCCTTGGTCCCAATACACATACGTATGTAAGTACGTACATACGTATGTAGGTGCATGATTGCAGAATACTCAACACTCCATGTATGTATGTACGTACGTACGTATGTAGCAGCCACTTACGTAGGGTACCACAAGTGCATGTCCAAGATACGTACATAGGGAGATTCAATGGATACCGTGTACACCCAGAGACACTCCATACCCCACCCGCATGCAATGTACATTTGTATGTGAGTCCACATACATACGTATGTGAGTCCACATATGTACGTATGTGTGCCACGCTAAAGGATATGTAGGGAGAGCCCTGTGTATGTACGTGCGTACATCTATACATGTACACACATAGACGTATGGCATGCCCCTTTTAGTACCTGCAACTCTCCAAACGAAGAGAGAAGACCAGCTCCGTATGCCTTATTCTTTCCGTTCTCCTTGCACAGACCAAACTCAATAGTGAACCAGTACAGCTGTGAACCAGACAAACAGACCATGTTCAAAACACGTACCATATACCACACATACATGCATACTTATATGGAAACTGCATGTGTGTACACCAATGTACAGTGAAACCGCAGTGATCCGGCCACATTGGGACCAAGAAATTTGTCCAGATTAGAGAGGTGGCCGTAATAGACAGGTCCATCCCACTATGTGGGTGACTTTTGGATCAAACAGTATATGGTTGGTTTAGACAGTGTAGCCAACTTACAGAGGCTCGGATTAGGAAGGTTTCACTGTATAGTGCATGTGTACTGCACACATACGACATATATGTGTACTGCACACATACGACATATATGTGTACTGCACACATACGTACATACATGTGTACTGCACACATACGACATACATGTGTACTGCACACATATGTACATACATACATGTGTACTGCACACATACGTACATGTGTACTGCACACATATGTACGTACATACATGTGTACTGCACACATACGTACGTACATGTGTACTGCACACACATGACATACATGTGTACTGCACACATACATGTGTACTGCACACATACGTACACACATGTGTACTGAACACATACATACATGTGTACCGCACACACACGTACATACACTAAATGGCTGTGTAGACTCACAGTGGCCAGCTTCTCCACATACTCGTCAGGGGCACCAAGTGTAGCCAATCCAATCTCCTGTGGATGACAGTACAAGGTACACTTGATGTACATACACAAGTATGCATACTTCAAAGGAAATCAGTACGTACATACACACATACGCATCTAAGCATACGTACGTATGTGTACGTACATGTGCACACTTGGTCACGCATGCACGCACACACACACACACACACACACACACACACACACACACACACACAGACGGACAGGCACACACAGATGGACGGACAGACGGGGACACACACACAAACACACACACACACACACACACATACACAGAACACATCACCTAGAGATGCAAGATAGCAGACTCATACACAAACCTGGGAGAACTGTGCAAATTCAGGGTCACAAAATAGCGGAGCATGTCCAAGAAGCTCGTGACAAACATCACTAAATGAAGGAGAAGCATCACTGAAAGAAGCTTACAAACAAAGACTAACATACGTACATATGGAGACAAGAAAGACCATTAAAAACCTAGAACTGGCAAACATCTCTAGTAAAAGGAGAAGAAAATCCACTGAAGGGAGTGCAGAAACAAAGACTTAGGAAAACAGAGGAAGGAAGACATGTGATTAAAGGCAGAGGGTAAGAAGGGATAGAGAGGATAAACAGAGGTGACTAGGGACTAGAGTGGAAAGAGAAGAGATGTGAGAGGTGTAAGGTACGTATATTAAGAGGTATGAACATCAGGTGAGGGCCTCAACACATAATACGTATATGTACGTACATACGCCGCATGTATGTATGTACATACGTATGCATTGCACACACAACCAGCCAAACAGAAGTTTTAACTTACGGTTCAGGTGTGTACATGGGCTTGGAGTGGTGCCTGATGTACTGAGTGGAGTGGAACACTCTGAAAGCAAATCCGCTCAGAAAATCCCTGGAAGAGAGCAGACCAGCCACTGGACGCAGCCTGAATCCGGTACACTCTGCACACGAGACAGAACAAAGTGATAGTCATTCATAAGTACACACATGCACACACACATACACACACACACACACACACACACACACACACACACACACACACACACACACACACACAATCAGGCCAGACAGTCCACCGGACAAAGAAAGCATAGCTTACTTTGCAAGAACTGAGAGACATCCTCTAATTGTGGGATGTTCCCCTCTTGGTAGCCACAGTTCTCCATTAGCAGCGGAAACACATGGTTGTGCTCCTTGCAGGCGTGGGTCGGATACAGCTTGGTCAGTTCCTTGAATATTGTGGTCCTGAGAACAGTACACATGTACTTCAACACTACCAATATCTCCATATTACATATGCACGTTCATACATACATATATAAACATACATGCATACGTACATACGCACATACTTATGTATGTACGTATGTATATGTATGTACATGCACGCAGTGTAGATGTGTACAGATGTCGAAGTCAGCAGTTTGTCACAGCCTAGCTGTTAAAGTATTCTTTAGTCTCCGCATGCTGCCGAGATTTTGGGATATTAAAGGCAACACCCAACAAGTGCAGATTACCCAAATTATAAATTTTCTACATACGTACAATGCATCACAAACTGCTTGCAGCTTCAGTTTTGGGCACTAGCATGATTTGTAGTACAAATAAATTTTCAATGATCTACGTATGAATGCATGCATGCTTTTTCCTACCAATAGTACTAAAATTTAGAGAAGAAGGCATGTTGGACCGACATGCTTTAAGATACCTGGGGAGAACACTGTGCATGTACGACCACAGGTGGCAGAATGTACATGTATATTGTATGTACTGTACGTATGCGTTTCACAAGCTCACCATGTCTGCGTCTCAACTTCCGTGTACTCAACGTGAGGAATGGGTGTACCACTGAACAACAAAGGAAAAGGAAGTACTTTTATGTACATAAGTACATGGCAGAGTATTGTACAAGCATACATACATACGTACATACGTATGTAAGTATATGTGTATGTACATACGTACGTATATACATGTATGTATGTATGTACGTACGTATGTGTATGTACATACGTATATGTACAATACTTACATACGTATGTACTGTACAGGTTGTACTGTACCTACTGTACTAAGCAAGGCCAATTATATGTACACACATACATACGTATGTACACATGTACTAATGTACAGTATGCCTAGAGTGGTACACAGTTAACCCCTGTAATCTAACACCTGTACGCTCAGGTATTCTCTTCAATCCAACCATCTTAAGAGGTACAGTCACTAAATTAAAGTACGCTAAGAGACACTCCATAAGTAGCAAACCCTGACATTTTCTACAATATTGATGTTGAAACACTGAGAGAGGTGGGACTCACTGTTTGTAGTTGTAGGCAATGTCAGCAAAGAACTTGCGACGCTCGCGGTACACCTTGTCCGTAAATCCCTAAGTATGTACGTACATGGATACAGTTCACACACACACACACACAGACACACACACACACACACACCATACACACACACACACACACACACACACACACACACACACACACACACACACACACACACACACAGACACACACACAGACACACACACACACGCGCGCGTACAGTAGATTTACAGGATGGTCAGAGTCCAGCTCTGCTCCGTAGGAAAGAACGCGATGAGCAAATCTGTCCAGCTCAGCTATCTTGCGAGGGAACCAAGGTACTACAATGGTAGTAACATATACGTATGTACATAATATACACAAATACGTACATACGTATGTGCATATGTAAAGTACCACACAACTCTGATAGATGTACATACGTACGCACATATGTATATACATTCAGTATAGCAGGTAATTTTTGCTAGCTGGTGCAAACTTTTACATAATATATGCATGCACAATTGATCACAGATGCGTAATATCCACATGCACTTAAGCTTCACATACATATACGTATATGCATACCCCGGTATGTACGCATCTAATCCATACCAATGCTGTACAGAAGCTGAACTCACGGTTAAAAAGTTCAAATGCATCAATAACAAACAAAGTATACGAAAATGTACACCATTTGAAAAATCTCCCTCTCTACTTTACAAACACATGTATGCATGTACATATGCACTTGATCATACATAACTAGTGATACATGCATACATACATACATATACATGTACGTATGCACATGTACGTACATAAATACAAAAATATACATGTAAGTACGTACCTAATGTGTGCACATATATGTACATATGTACATAAGTGAGTGAGTTTGTGTGTATTTGTGAGAATGTGTGTACGCATGTACATATACGTATGTGCATGTACATACATACACATGCATACACGTTTTGTCTTTGTTAAAGAAAACAAAATTAAAAGTGATCTTTGTATACACTGGTACAAGAGTGTTCGAGAGAAACAGACAGTGAGACCTCACTAATCCGCACCTCAGATATCCAGTTTCCTCACCTTCCACATTAGTTTTTATTGGAACATAACTGCAATAATCCTACTGTACACTATACTACTGCTCCCTCATTTATCCAGTTCCCTCACTTTCTCTACAATTCCATCCAGAATGGATGTGTGCGGATAAGTGAGGTCTGACTGTACACAAATGTGCACAATACCCACCTTCATCCTCCTCTTCAGGTGACATGGTCTTAATGGACACAGAAACCGCAAACTTCTTCAAGTCCTCCACAAGTTGTACAAGAGTCTTCCTGTCGCAGTCACAGTCGATGTAGAAATCGTACTGAGCTCCAGGATTGGACAGAGATGGCCTGGATTCGATATGGGTCATGTTCACACCAAGGCTCTACAGGGACGCGATGGTACATTACATACGTTCATACATTAGTACATAGTATATTACGTATGTAATAGGCTATGGTGTACATATATGTATGTACGGACTGTACATGTACGTACTCCCTTCTGCAAACTTGAGTGTTGTACACACATTTAGTGTGTGTGTGTGTGTGTGTGTGTGTGTGTGTGTGTGTGTGTGTGTGTGTGTGTGTGTGTGTGTGTGTGTGTGTGTGTGTGTGTGTGTGTGTGTGTGTGTGTGTGTGTGTGTGTGTGTGTGTGTGCGAGTGTGTACACGAGTGGTTGCATTCTTTCAGGTGGGCGTGTCGAAGGTGTGTTGTAATGCATTACGAAAGTGCATGGCTTCCATAACCATTCTAAGAAGTTAGACTTATTAGACCAGAAAATTACTTTCCGTGTCATTTAAAAACTCACGGAGCAGAACTGGGCCAAGGCCGCGACGAAATATGTCTATGCTCATGCTCACTCCTTCATCCGTACGTATACACTACTTCTACAAACATATGGACAGAAACAGGCACTAATACCATACCTCGAATGGTTCCAATGCTTTTCTCAGAGCAGCTTTCTCTTCCACCAAACTGAACGTAAGAGTGTGTTTGTTGGCGTCGTCGGGGCCACTTAGCTGTCTTATGTAAGCCGAACTTTCCTGTGTCGAAGATTCAGTGAAATAACCTGAAATGCCAGAGATCTACCAAAACAAACAACCTTACATCGTTATCTTCTGGAGCTTTAGAACGCTTGCGAGGAGGCCCGTCCATTTCACTATTCAGCCCGCGTAGAAGGAGGTCTCGAGGGAGGTACAGTGTACTCGGTATACACTGTCGAAGAGAAGTGAACGTTCAGAGGATATCCGGATATTTTTGGAGACGATATTAGTGAGATAGTATACTAGAGAGAACAAAAATGGCTGTCAGATCAGCAGCCAATCTAGCCAAAGCTGTTTTATCAAACAAGCATCCAAGTGCTTGTTTTACTTTTAGAAGAATTCTAATTCAAAGGAATTCTCCACAAAGTTTAGAGGCCCCTCATTTACCAGTAGAAGTCTTTCGTTCGGTGTTATTTTGAAAGACGAAGTAGAAGAGGCTAAAGAAGCCGTCAGGCAAGCCCCGAGAGAAGACTTGCAGCCAACCATATTCACAAAGATCATCAACAAGGAGATTTCGGCAAAGATTATTTACGAAGACGCCCAATGTTTAGCGTTTGAGCATAGATATTCTATACATACGTAACGTATGTATAGAATATCTATGGTTTGAGGATGTAGCGCCACAAGCCCCCTGTCACGTGCTAGTCATACCGAAACGACAGCTACCTATGCTGTCTGATGCTACAGACGAAGATGCAGCTGTGGGTTGCGAAACTGAGTTCTGAATAGCCATGCATTGCGTTGTACAGTAGTGCCCCCTTCGAGGGACCACCCTCGTGA
The DNA here is from genome assembly GCA_963170055.1 of Halisarca cf. caerulea. Classification (NCBI taxonomy): domain Eukaryota; kingdom Metazoa; phylum Porifera; class Demospongiae; order Chondrillida; family Halisarcidae; genus Halisarca; species Halisarca cf. caerulea. The sequence goes on along the minus strand of CAUJGJ010000242.1, from coordinate 822,490 downwards.
AAGACTACCCCTTTTGTAAGACCAGCTCTGCATACTAAATTCCCCCACGTCAGAGACTACCTCTTTTGAAAGTCTACCATTCACCTGTCCCTAAGTGTGGTCCCTCAAATGGGGTACTACTGTAGCCCCCTGTTATACATATGTGTACGTATGTGTTTACCTTGCAGGGTGCAAGACTGCATAGGTACGTATGTAGGTTTGGCAGACAATACCATGTACACTTATTTTTGTAGGGTGTATATTGCACAGATTTTGGCTATTAACGATTTTCGTGTTTTATATTCACAGACGGTCATGTTTTTTTTTTCCATTTTACAAGAGCCTGACCTAAATTTTCACAGGTATAAACTTTCGCGGATGCCGACCTTTGCCACTGCAAGAAGCAAACTTTGCCTCGTATATAGCAGAGAATTTAAAGTCTTCTTTAGCGATTCTTATTGCATGCCGTTTCTATTCCTAAACTCAATTTTTAGTGTTCAAATTGCTTCATCGAATTCCTGAAAGTCGATCAAGAACACTTGCCCAAAGTCCACAAACAGATGCTATATGGTTTAGACATAGGCAGCTCGGGCTCTTTGCGCTCAAGGGACTTGCATGCATGGCATCTTATAATTATGCCATACAGCCCTCATGCCTATGCCTTATATAAGCACTATATATAAGATGCTCTATAGTGGAGCATTACAACCCCAAGCACTCAACAATATTCACAGGGCTGTTAACATTTACTATGCACTAATATGGAAATTTGTATTTTTCGCCAGGTCAGCAATTTTAGCAGCTGTTATATTATTTACAGTTTACTTTTGCTGCCAGTAAATCTCCTACACATGCTTAAATTGAATCACAGGAAGTTGTCAATGATCAGTTGTGGTTATAGGTGACTATAGGATATACGATTACATCATTAATTGTTGTTATGAACTTTTGAAGTAAAGGAGACAAGCGATTGATACATGAACAACCTGTGGAACCGGTTCTTCGAGGAGCACTAAAATAGGATCACCTTATGTGGAACCATAGACACTATATACTACGTAGTATACAGTCAAACCTCGTTAGTGAGAACACCCGGAGACCCTCCAAATTGCTACTCACTATCAGTACTACTTGCTAACCACATAGATTAGTATTATGGGTTATAGGCTGGGGTATTATACCCTTGTATCCTAACCAGGTATTACTCATGATCACTAACAGTGTTCTTACTAACGAGGTTCTACTGTATATAGTATAATAGTGTCTGTGGTGTGACCCTATCCACAACATTATGTTCCTTTGGCTTGCATATGTATCTATAGCATGTAGATGAAATTAATTCAATTCAATTCAGTTTGATTCAACTCGTGTTAAACTCCCTGTTTATGAAAAAATATTATACTGCATGAATTTAGAAGTTTCTTTTTTCTTTTACAGTCCCCAATTTCCGTATTATAATAAGACGTCACTGCTGTTTGTTTGAATAGTTCAGTGGTTTATTGCTGCGCCTGCAGCTGAAAGTTGTCCTACCATTATGCATGGAGATCTATAACAATTACTATATGCCCTATAAACTTCAATTTCGAGGGGTGTATGTACGTATGTCACAGATTTCGAATTTTAAATTAGTGATTTTCACATGCACATTTTTATATTTGGAGACGGCCATATTTCGCCATTGCACAAAAAAGCCCAATATTTAACCATGCACTAAGCCATCAGGGACCCTAGCTCTGGATATTCCTATTATAAATTGATTATCTTGCAGAGATGATAACTCAGCCAAAGGCATTCCAATTTCCAAGAAGTATTGCTTTTCTATTGTTTTTATCTTCGACTAGCTATAGTCAAATTCATATGTGACATCGTGTATATTAGGTACTCAATGTTACTTTATAACAGTGCATGCATCAGTTCCTGCTTGCACACCACCAGAGGTTCAGGAGCAAAATGTGCATGCACTTGGGAAGAGATTGTAACAGAGTACAGAAAACACACCAATGCAGCTACGTACATATGTACAGTAGATACGTATACTATTTGAATGTAGGGGAAAAAATCACAACAGAAGAATCTCCAAGGACAGCCTCTCTACAGAGGACACCTTGAGGTCATGAGATATTTAATTCCTCCTTATAGTTCCAATGCACTTGGGATCTCCCAAAGAGGACAACCTCCTTAGAGACTGTCCAAAAGTAGAAGTTACAGTTGGCTTTACATGTGTTTAGCAATTATGCTTTTAGATACGTGCTATTAAGAATACTCACAGCTGAAAAAAGAAAATACACTTACGTAGTAACTACGTAAATATAATATCAGAATCTATGGGAAACAATAGACAGTTCAATAGATTTGCATGATAGTGTGTACACCTACGAGAGTTATGTAAATGCAATCATTATGAATCAGTCATTAGGTGTGTACGGATAACTGCATTTGGTTAGGTATAGCACAAGATGGCTCTATACATACACACGTATGCATTTCGGTAACACATCTACTTCAGCTTCTGAAGGGCATCAGTCAGTGTGTGCATGTCCTGTGCTATGTCGTGGGTGAGTTTCACGATCTGCTCCTTATTGTCCAGAATCTCAATGGATTGAGTGTAAGGGTTGTAGCGAGCAGTGAAGGGACGAGGAATGGTGGCTGCAAAACTCCTGTGGGTATATGAAAGTAGTGAAAAGTTGAATGTTAAGAATTGTAGTGTGTATGTGTGAACAGCCTCAGCCACTTACTGTTATTCCCCTCCCACACATAAGGCAGGCACACACACACACACACACACACACACACACACACACACACACTCACATACGTACGTACACACACATACACACACACACACACACACACACACACACTCACGTACTTTACTTTTTCTTTTGCATCTCTAAAGCTTTCAGCCAGGAAGTAACACGGCTGCATCTCAGTGATGTGGTAAGCCGTAATGGACGTCTTTGAGGGATCTAAGGGTTTAACCTCAGGCTTATCACTGAGACAATACTACATATGAAAGAGAAAACACAAAGCATATACACTGCATACGTATGTGTGTAAACTATAGTTTATAGTTACTACAAACATATAGACATACACATACGCACATATGTCCTTTCACTACTGATGGTCAGTTACTGTAACTGAGAACATCTCAGCCATCAGAACACTCCTTGGTTCCAATACACATACGTATGTACGTGCATGATTGCAGAATACTCAACACTCCATGTATGTATGTATGTACATACGTACGTAGCAGCCACTTACGTAGGGTACCACAAGTGCATGTCCAAGATACGTACGTAGGGAGATTCAACGGATACCGTGTACACCCAGAGACACTCCATACCCCACCCGCATGCAATGTACATACGTATGTGAGTCCACATACATATGTATGTGAGTCCACATATGTACATACATATGTGAGTTCAAATACGTACATATGTGAGTCCACATACGTACGTATGTGAGTCCACATACATATGCAAGTCCACATACACACGTATGTAAGAACGTATATGCAGTGAAAACTCTAATCCAATGCCCAATGGGACTTGAAACAAGTGTTGGAGATCATCAAAATAAGGAGTGACCAATAGCATACTTTAATACGGTGACAGTACCTCATCAGATGGTCTGATTAGAGAGAATGACGGATTATAGAGGTGTTGGATTACAGAGTGTCTCCAGCATATGTACTTGATAAAACTATGGTGACCGTACCTCACGAGATGTTCAGATGAGAGAGAGCGTTGAAATGTAAGTACGCATACACAGTTGGTAGAAGTGTCAAATTACGGGACATTCACTGAGCATCGTACAGTACAATGAAATAGCTACGTACAAACATGTATGTACATACATGTATGTACGTACGTACATACATACATTTGTACACCATACGTACAATATACTGACTGAAGTACAGCTATGTACACACACATACACTGCAGTTCTCCCCAGAATAAAAAAGTAAAGTGGTACAAATAAAGCTAATGTACAGTATACATACCAGCTGCCAACATCACATACGTAATGTACACATACCAGCTGCCAACATCACATACATAGTGTACACATACCAGCTGCCAACATCACATACGTAATGTACACATACCAGCTGCCAACATCACATACATAGTGCAGCTGCCAACATCACATACGTAATGTACACATACCAGCTGCCAACATCACATACATAGTGTACACATACCAGCTGCCAACATCACATACATATAGTGTACACATACCAGCTGCCAACATCACATACATAACGGGCTGTAGCCATGGATACTAACCTATAACAGGCTCATGTTAACTTCTTACCTGTGCGCTTCAGTTGAAATGACGTCATATAAAATGGCCACCGTTAGTGCGGTTATTTTCAGGTCTTGAAAATGTTTACTATATTGAACGTTTTGACCTAATATTCAATAGTTCAATCTCAAGTTCAAATTCAATCTCACACATTTAGATCTCTAATGGTGAATATATCTGTGTATCCTTATCCTTATCTAATTTATCTCTTATTCTTGCCATGAAATTTTGCATAGTGAAAAAGTAGCATGGCGTATGTAGGGAGAACTATGTGTATGTACGTGCGTACATACATACATACGTCTATGCACGTACATACACGTACGTATGGCATGCCCCTTCTAGTACCTGTAGTTCTCCAAACGAAGAGAGAAGACCAGCTCCGTACGCCTTATTCTTTCCGTTCTCCTTGCACAAACCAAACTCAATAGTGAACATGTAAAGCTGTGAACCAGACAAACAGACCATGTTTAAAACACGTACCATACACCACACATACATGCATACTTATGTGAAAACTGCATGTGTGTACACCAATGTACAGTGAAACCGCAGTGATCCGGCCACACTGGGACCAAGAAATTTGTCCAGATTAGAGAGGTGGCCGTAATAGACAGGTCCATCCCACTATGTGGGTGACTTTTGGATCAAACAGTATATGGCTGATTTAGACAGTGTGGCCGAGTTACAGAGGCTCGGATTAGGAAGGTTTCACTGTACGTGTATGTGTACTGCACACATACGACATACATGTGTACTGCACACATACGTACATACATGTAGACTGCACACATAAGTACATATATGTGTACTGCACGCATACGTATGTACATACATGTGTAATGCATACATACATACGTACATACATGTGAACTGCATACATACATACATACGTACATACATGTGTACTGCATGCACACATACATACATACATGTGTACTGTACACATATGACATACATGTGTACTGCACACATACGTACATACATGTGTACTGCACACATACGTACGTACAAACACTAAATGGCTGTGTAGACTCACGGTGGCCAGCTTCTCCATGTACTCGTCAGGGGCACCAAGTGAAGCCAATCCAATCTCCTGTGGATGACAGTACAAGGTACACTTGACTACTTCAAAGGAAATCAGTACATACATACACACATACGTATGTAAGCATACGTATGTGTATGTATGTGTATGTACACACATATTATGTATGTTTGTAGCATGCCCATGCACACATGTGCACACTTGGTCACACATGCACACACACACACACACACACACACACACACACACACACACACACACACACACACACACACACACACACACACACACACACACACACACACACAGACGGACAGGCACACACAGATGGACGGACGGATGGATATACACAGATGGGCGGATGGACGGATGGACGGACAGACCAGGACACACACATACATAAACACACACACACACACACACACACATACACACACACACACACACACACACACACACACACACACATACACACACACACACACACACACACACACACAGAACACATCACCTAGAGATGCAAGATAGCAGACTCAAACACAAACCTGAGAGAACTGTGCAAATTCAGGGTCACAAAATAGCGGAGCATGTCCAAGAAGCTCGTGACAAACATCACTAAATGAAGGAGAAGCATCACTGAAAGAAGCTTACAAACAAAGACTAACATACGTACATATGGAGACAAGAAAGACCATTAAAAACCTAGAACTGGCAAACATCTCTAGTAAAAGGAGAAGAAAATCCACTGAAGGGAGTGTAGAAACAAAGACTTGGGAAAACAGAGGAAGGAAGACATGTGATTAAGGCAGAGGGTGAGAAGGGACAGAGACTCGGAGGAGAAACAGAGGTGACTAGGGACTAGAGTGGAGTGGATAGAGAAGAGATGTGAGAGGTGTAAGGTACATATATTAAGAGGTACGTATGAACATCAGGTGAGGGCCTCAACACATAATATATGTACGTACGTACGCTGCATGTACTAATGTATGTATGCATTACACACACAACCAACCAAACAGAAGTTTTAACTTACGGTTCAGGTGTGTACATGGGCTTGGAGTGGTGCCTGATGTACTGAGTGGAGTGGAACACTCTGAAAGCAAATCCGCTCAGAAAATCCCTGGAAGAGAGCAGACCAGCCACTGGACGCAGCCTGAATCCGGTACACTCTGCACACGAGACAGAACAAAGTGATATATAGTCATTCATAAGTACACACATACATGTACGTATGTACATACGTATGTACGTATATGTATGTACGTATGTACACACATGCACACACACTTGAGTGCACACATACACACACACACGCACACACACACACACACACACACACACACACACACACACACACACACACACACACAGGCCTGACAGTCCACTGGACAAAGGAACTATAGCTTACTTTGCAAGAACTGAGAGACATCCTCTAATTGTGGGATGTTCCCCTCTTGGTAGCCACAGTTCTCCATCAGCAGTGGAAACATATGGTTGTGTTCCTTGCAGGCATGGGTCGGATACAGCTTGGTCAGTTCCTTGAATATTGTGGTCCTGAGAACAGTACACATGTACTTCAACACTACCAATATATTCATATTACGTATGCACGTTCATACATACGTACGAATATAAACATACATGCATACGCACCTTTATGTTCAGTACATGTTCACATGTACTGAACATAAAGGTGCACACATACTTACGTACATACACCCAGCACTGCACAGCATCAAGGAACTCCCCTCCCACCATCTCACAAGAAAGAAAGTGATATCTCAGACTCTGATGCACGTGTACGTACGTACGCACATACGTACTTACATATGTATGCATGTATATGTACGTACATGCATGCAGTGTAGATGTGTACAGATGTCAAAGTCAGCAGTTTGTCACAACCTAGCTGTTAAGGTATTCTTTAGTCTCGACATGCTGCCGAGATTTTGGGAAATTGAAGGCAACACCCAACAAGTGCAGATTACCCACATTCTAAGCTCCTTTTCTCTCTTTCTCTCCCTCCCCTTTTCCCTTAATCCCTCCCTTTCTCTTTCCCTCTCTGTGTACAGTGTAAACCTCTTACACTCAACATCTTACACACATACTGTATGTAAGTATGCAGTGTTCTCCCCAGAATATATTTTAGGCATGTTAAATGTGTATGTGCATACCTACGTACATCAGTGTTGTGCGATTAATGAAAAAATCAGCATTGTTGATTACTACAAATCAACATTGAGAGTAATCACGATGCTTCGATTAATCAACACAAAAGCTGTAGGGGATCAATCTAAAAGAAAAGCTAAAAGCCTAAAAACGCAGTATCAAATGATATGTTGAAAAAGATGGATGCATTTTCGGTTTCTAGAAGTGTTCTCTTAGCTGTGATAATGTCATTGGTGTTGTTCTTGACAGGCTTTAAATTAGCTGTTGCTAGCAGGTCCTCATGCAGATTCTTCAGCCATTTTCCGCACTCAATTTCAGCACTATCTAACTGCACATGCTCAGTGTCAGTTTTTCTATATTTTTATCCATGACCTATGCTGTTTTTGCAATTTGTTCAAGTAATTGTCGATTTCTCATGGCAATTGATTGCACAATTACACAGATGGATTAATCTAATAATCGATTTAATCGCACAACACTAACGTACGTACATGCGTACATACATACATCATCATATACCTAAATTTTCTACATACAATGCATCACAAATTGCTTGCAGCTTCGAGTTGGGCACTAGCATGATCTGTACTAAATATAAGTTTTCAATAATCTAGCATGCATGTTTTTTTCTTGCAAACAGTATGAAATTTTAGAAAAGAAGGTATGTTGGACTGACATGTCTTAAGATACCTAGGGAGAACACTGCATATGTATGACCACAGACGGCAGAATGTACACGTATTGTGTGTTTCACAAGCTCACCATGTCTGAGTCTCAACTTCAGTGTACTCAACACGAGGAATAGGCATACCACTGAACAACAAAGGGAAAAAAATTACTTTAATGTATGTAAGTACATGGCAGAGTATGTGCATGCATGCGTATGTATGTATGTATGTAATAGTTGTATCCTGCCTTGGTGTGGTACAGAAACCATAAAGTGCTAATTAATTGACCGAGGGCGCAGCCTGAGGTCAATTAATTTGCACTTTATGCTACTTTACGACACCAAGGCAGGATACAACTATTATGTGTCATGGTGAAGCAAAACACGGCAAAATGTGACAATTGACAACTACTAATTAATGAGGCATGAATGGGTTTTGGCTGGCAGGAGATTGACAAGACCCTTGACCTGGGCTACATCAGAGTAGCAGGGCTACATCGTGAATGTAATCCCTTGGTACTCTTTGATCCACCCAACTTTTGCCTCCGCACCATGACACATATTTGTATGTATGTACATACAGTATGCACTGTACAGGGTGTACTGTACGGACCTACTGTACATATATACATACATACGTACACATGAATGTATGCAAACATGGCTCACAGTTAAACCTCTGTAATCTGATACCTCTACACTCAGGTATCCTCTTAAAGTCACTAAATTAAAGTACGCTAAGAGACACTCCATAAGTAGCAAACCCTGACATTTTCTACAATATTGATGTTGAAACACTGAGAGAGGTGGGACTCACTGTTTGTAGTTATAGGCAATGTCAGCAAAGAACTTGCGACGCTCGCGGTAGACCTTGTCCGTAAACCCCTAAGTATGTACGTACATGGATACAGTTCACACACACACACACACACACACACACACACACACACACACACACACACACACACACACACACACACACACACACGCACCATACACACACACACACACACACACACACACACACACACACACACACACAAACACACACACACACACACACACACACACACACCATACACACACACACACACACACACACACACACACACACACACACACACACACACACACATACACGCACGCGTGCACGCACAGTAGATTTACAGGATGATCAGAGTCCAGCTCTGCCCCGTAGGAAAGAACCCGATGAGCAAATCTGTCCAGCTCAGCTATCTTGTGAGGGAACCAAGGTACTACAATGGTACAGAAAAATCTCAATAATTAGAACCATGATAATTAGAATATCTGGCTTAATTCAAACATAGATGAATGTACGGTTCCTAATGTAGGGAGTACATATGTGGCTGGTTAATTAGAACTTATGGATAATTACAACTTTTTTACCAGAAAATCAAGGTTCTAATTAAAGAGATTTCACTGTAGTAACATATACGTACGTACATAACACACACACACACGTACATATGTATGTGAAGTACCACACAACGTACTCTGATAGATGTACATACATATGCACATATGTATGTACATACAGTATAGCAGGTAATTTTTGCTGGTGCAAACTTTTACATAATATATTATACATGCACATGCAATTGATCACAGATGCGTAATATCCACAAGCACTTAAGTAAGCTTCACATATGTATATATACGCATACCCTGGTACGCACGCATCTAATCCATACACTGGTACACACGCATCTAATCCATATCAATGCTGTACAGAAGCTGAACTCACGGTTAAAAGTTTAAATGCATCAATAGCAAACAAAGTATACGAAAATGTACACTATTTGAAAAATCTCCCTTTCTACTTTACAAACACACATACGTACGTACATGTGTGTAGTTGATCATCCATAACTGGTGATGCATGCATGCATGCTTATATACGTACATACGTATGATGCATATATGTATGCACATGTTTGTACATACATACGTATGTACAAAAATATGCATGCACGTATATACATACGTAATGTATGCACATATATGTATGTACATTACTGAGTGTTTGTGTGTATTGATGAGAATGTGTGTACGCATGCAAGCATAAACATACGTACGTACGTACACATGCATGCATACACATGTTTTGTCTTTGTTAACGAAACAAAAATAAAAGTAAACTAAGTATATACTCACTGGTACAAGAGTGTTCGAGAGAAGAAAAACAGTGTGATCACATTATCTGCACCGCAGATCCAGTTTCCTCACCTTCCAAAGCAGTTCTTATCAGAAACAAACTGCAAAAATCCTACTGTACACTGTACTATACTGCTCCCTCATTAATTCAGTTCCCTCACTATATCCACAATATCATCCAGAACAAATGTGCGCGGATAAGTGAGGGCTGACTGTACACAAATGTGCACAATACCCACCTTCATCCTCCTCTTCAGGTGACATGGTCTTAATGGACACAGAAACTGCAAACTTCTTCAAGTCCTCCACAAGTTGTACAAGAGTCTTCCTGTCGCAGTAACAGTCGATGTAGAAATCGTACTGAGCTCCAGGATTGGACAGAGATGGCCTGGATTCGATATGGGTCATGTTCACACCAAGATTCTACAGGGACAAAATGATATGTTATGTACATACGTACATACATACATACACAGTATATTATGTATGTGTAATATGCTATGGTGTACATAATACATGAGAACAGACTGTACATGCATTTGCTTCTCCAAACTTGAGTGTTGTACACACATCTAGTGCGTGTGTGTGTGTGTGTGTGTGTGTGTGTGTGTGTGTGTGTGTGTGTGTGTGTGTATGCGTGTGTTTGTGTGTGTGTCTGTGTGTGTGTGCGTCTGTGTGTGTGTGTGTGTGTGTGTGTGTGTGTGTGTGTGTGTGTGTGTGTACATGAGTGGTTGCATTCCTTCAGGTGGGCGTGTTGAAGGTGTGTCGCAATGCATTACCAAAGTACATGGTTTCCATAACCATTCCAAGAAGTTTTCAGAAAACCATTCCAGAAAATTGCTTTCCGTATCATTTAAAAACTTACCGGAGCAGAACTGGGCCAAGACCGCGATGAAATATGATATCTATGCTCATGCACACTCCTTCATCCGTACGTACCATGTTTCTTCCAATTAGCGCGCCTCTCTAATGATGGCGCCCCTTTGACTCAAAGATAATTTTTTTTCGTTCTAAAGAAGAGCCTCACAGACAAGGAATTTATTTTTGGGGGGCGCTTAGTAATTGGAATCCTCCTGAAGATGAACTGCAGTAACGGCATACAAGTGGTGGGTGTTGGCTAAATCTCTGTCACAATCGAGCATCTCTTCATTTCAAGGCTCCCATCTGTCTTTGTGGACCATAATAACCGTGCCAAACATAATCTACCTCCCACGTGTGGACTCGACGGGCCGCCATATTGTATCGATCGAAAATCATTCTAATTACTAAGCACCCGGCACCCGGTCAAAGTATTTGTATTTTTCTCCTCTCTAAAGAAGCACCTCCTGCTCTAGCATTTTATTTTTTGGGGGCGCGCTAATTGGAAGAAATACGGTATACACTATTTCTACAAACATAATATGGAAAGAAACAGACACCAATACCGTAGAGTAATGCAACATAATTCGGTCACATCAGAATTCAGGTGCCCATTTCTCCACAACTGCTAAGCGTAAGTCAATGAATCTGGTACCAGAAGATTCCTCTTCGTAAACTACATTTCAATTTGCTGACGAGACAAGACTTGCACACGTCGAAGTACGGCTGGGCTCTCGTCCATTTTAGACAGTGACCGAAATGTACTTCACTATTTGGTCATTTTCAACATAATTCAGACACTAGCTCCTGCATGAGGACCTGCTAGCAACAGCTAATTTAAAGCCTGTCAAGAACAACACCAACGACATTGTCACTGCTATATAAGAGAACACTTCTAGAAACCTAAAATGCATCCATCTCTTTCAACATATCATTTGATACTGCGTTTTTTAGGCTTTTAGCTTTTCTTTTAGATTGATCACCTACGTACAGCTTTTGTGTTGATTAATCGAAGCATCGTGATTACTCTCAATGTTGATTTGTAGTAATCAACAATGCTGATTTTTCATTAATCGCACAACACTGATGTGCGTAGGTATGTACATACACATTCGATCAACATGCCTAACATATATTCTGGGGAGAACACTGCATACTTACATACAGTATGTGTGTAAGATATTGAGTGTAAGAGGTTTATACTGTACACAGTGATTATACATGTTCACTGCCACTTGCCTAACATTCACTGCATAGACTAATTTTAGGCAATTGGCAGTGAATATGACAATCATCGAAGCATAACTCAGACAAGGACTAACCATTTCCCTCCGAAGTGCAGTATGTTTTGCCTTATAAGGATGTACAAATAGATTTCAAATACTTACACTCTGTGCAGAGTTAGAGCGGTTTTTCCCAATTCTAATGTCTTTGTGCGTGACCCAATTTTGTTGTTGTTCAGGAGAATGGAAACACCCGCTGTGTTCTCAGCGGATGAAAAGCGCTTTTGCTCAAAACTTGAGTATGCTAGGACCTAAATATGTACCTAACACCTGCATGTTTTCTAGCTGGTTTCTTTGCCGAAGGAAAGAATTGCGAGCTAGTGTCTGAATTATGTTGAAAATGACCGAATAGTGAAGTATTCGGTCACTGTCTAAAATGGACGAGAGCCCAGCCGTACTTCGACGTGTGCAAGTCTTGTCTCGTCAGCAAATATAGTTTATGAAGAGGAATCTTCTGGTACCAGATTCATTGACTTGCGCCTAGCGGTTGTGGAGAAATGGACGCCCGAATTCTGATGTGACCGAATTATGTTGCATTACTCTACCTCAAATGGTTCCAATGCTTTTCTCAGAGCAGCTTTCTCTTCCACCAAACTGAACGTAAGAGTGTGTTTGTTGGCATCGTCGGGGCCACTTAGCTGTCCTATGTAAGCCGAACTTTCCTGCATGTGTCGAAGGTTCAGTGAAATAACCTGACATGCCAGAGATCACTACTATTAAAGGACCACCACTATTAAAGGACCACTACTATTAAAGGACATCAAAGCTATCAAATCCATAGAAAAGCGAGCCACCAAATTCATTCTCTCAGATTTCACATCAGACTACAAACAGAGACTAACAAAGCTACATCTTCTGCCAATCATGTACTACTTCGAGCTACAGGACATAATGTTCGCAGTCAAATCCCTAGAAAACCCATCACCAAATTTTAACATTCATGAGTATATATCATTTGCTTCCTCAAGTACAAGGCTTACCACAAACAGCAAAATGATTCAACAATTCTCACGAACATCAACCTTCAGGCACTATTACTTCAATCGGATTGTAAAGCTGTGGAACTCTATACCAACTATTGACTTGAATGAACCCCTTCCCAGTATCAAAGAGACAATCACCAAGTTCTTGTGGCAGCACTTCATTGTGAACTTCAACCCTAATAATACATGCACATACCACTATATATGTCCATGCCCACATTGTCATTAAATCCCCACCAATTAATTTCTATAATTTTAACATCTATACACCTCTCAAATTAAATGTAAGTCACCATTGCTTTCTGTAATTTAATGGGCCTCCACAGCATACACCCTTGATTACATACAATTTTTCCACTGTACAAATACTTTAGTATTCAATTGCTTTTGTGTTTTGTAATGCATGCACGCGCCATGCATTCTTCTTTTGACCTGTTATGTTGTACTGGCTCCATCACATGTTGATGGTAGACCATCCGCCATATCACTCACATTTACTCTCACTTGTACCTCACTAATCAATATAACATTATTACACACTTCCCTTTGGCTGTAAAGCATATAATAATAATAATAATCTGCCAAAAGAAGCAACCTTACATCGTTATCTTTTGGAGCTTTAGAACGCTTGCGAGGAGGCCCGTCCATTTCACTGTTCAGCCCGCGTAGAGGGAGGTACAGTGTACCTGGTACACACTATAGACTGCTCTGTCATTCTTTACAAATCTTATTTTTATTATTTTTCGTATACCTGGTACACACTAGTCTGGCGTTGCCGAGAATCGACACACTAGTCTGGCGTTGCCGACCCGATTCTCGGCAACGTCAGAGGCAACGCCAGACTAGTACCATAGATGCTAGTACTAGTACACACTGAATATCCAAGAGAAGTGAATGTTCGGAGGATATCCGGATATTTTCGGAGACGATAATATTGTAGTGAGATCGTATACTAGAGAGAACAAGAATGGCTGTCAGATCAGCAGCCAATCTAACCAAAGCTGTTTTATCAACCTACAAGTATCCAAGCGCTTGTTTTACATTTAGAAGAATTTTAATTCCAAGAAATTCTCCACAAAATCTTAGAGGCCCCTCAGTTACCAGTAGAAGTCTTTCGTTCGGTGTTATTTTGAAAGACGAGGTAGAAAAGGCCAAAGAAGCCGCCAGGCAAGCCCAAAAAGACTTGCAGCCAACCATATTCACAAAGATCATCAACAAGGAGATACCTACAAAGATTGTTTACGAAGACGACCAATGCTTAGCGTTTGAGGATGTAGCACCACAAGCCCCCTGTCACGTGCTAGTCATACCGAAACGACAGCTACCTATGCTGTCTGATGCTACAGACGAAGATGCAGCTGTGGGTTGCGAAACTGAGTTCTGAATAGCCATGTATTGCGTTGTACAGTAGTGCCCCCTTCGAGGGACCACCCTCGTGAAAGACTACCCCTTTTGTAAGACCAGCTCTGCATACTAAATTCCCCCACGTCAGAGACCACCTCTTTTGAAAGTCCACCATTCACCTGTCCCTAAGTGTGGTCCCTCAAATTGGGGGTACTGTAGCCCCCTGTTATATATATGTGTACGTATGTGTTTACCTTGTGGGGTGCAAGACTGCATAGGTACGTATGTAGGTTTGGCAGACAATACCATGTACACTTATTTTTGTAGGGTGTATATTGCACAGATTTTGGCTATTAACGATTTTCGTGTTTTATATTCTCAGACGGCCCTGTTTTTTTTCATTGTACAAGAGCACGACCTAAAGTTTTACAGGTATAAACTGTCGCGGATGGCTTTCAATCCACGAATACTGCGAACATAAAACCACACAAAAATAAAGTGTATACGGTAATTGGTCCTGCCTAAAAGTGGATCCCTGGCCTATTTTTGGTTGCCAAAAGTGGTCCTACTTCACAAGTTTTGGTAGCCAAAAGTTGTCCCACTGGACAAGTTTTGGTAGCCAAAAGTGGTCCTACTTCACAAGTTTTGGTAGCCAAAAGTTGTCCCACTGGACAAGTTTTGGTAGCCAAAAGTGGTCCCCCTGGACAAGTTTTGGTAGCCAAAAGTGGTCCCCCTGGACAAGATTTGGTTGCCAAAAGTGGTCCCCCTCGACAAGTTTTGGTAGCCTAAAGTGGTCCCACTGGGTAATCCTTCGTTACAAATGTTGTCCTCTAGGACCACATTTGGGACCACTTTTAGCAGGCCAAAACTATAGTCTAAGGTGCCACTTTTGTGATGTATAAGTAGTCCAGAATAATACTGTGCAACAACCACCACACCAGCACATCACCAACACCACCCATAAACTGTACAACAACCACCACACCACCACATCACCAACACCGCCCATAAACTGTCCAACAACCACCACACCACATCACCAACACCGCCCATAAACTACATATTTCACAGAGTTCATGCAGTATTGTATTCAACTTCTACATTTGTTGTGTTTAGCAGATGATATGGGCTGCATGATACCATAGACACCATATAATGTCTATGATGATACGTATTTTTGGGATGTAATGAAATCAGTACTGGTTGCTGTACCCAGTGCCATCTTTTTGTGTCAGTTTATGGACGTCCTCTTTCAATGTAACCCCGTTTTCCACATTTACCCTGTCAATACTGTTATACCATAGATGGTTATACATGCATGATTGGCCTAATTTTGACTGCACTTTCAGTGTGTGTATGTAATCCCTCTTTCAGCTACTGGGTCGCCTTTTAGTGGTAGCCAAGAAAGTAGCAGACATCAAACAACTTGCGGAAGGTTTTAGAGTAGGTGAGTGGACCTCTGTGTGTGTGTGTGTGTGTGTGTGTGTGTGTGTGTGTGTGTGTGTGTGTGTGTGCGTGTGTGTGTGTGTGTGTGTGTGTGTGTGTTAGACAAGGTGTATGTCATGTTGTAATCAGCAGTTTAATTGGTACATACGTACGTAATATAGAACATGTAAACTTTACTGCTTTCAGTCGTATTTATTTCTATATATCTGCCCCATTCTCTCTCTCTCTCTCTCTCTCTCTCTCTCTCTCTCTCTCTCTCTCTCTCTCTCTCTCTCTCTCTCTCTCTCTCTCTCTCTCTCTCTCTCTCTCTCTCTCTCTCTCTCTCTCTCTCTCTCTCTCTCTCTCTCTCTCTCCCTCCCTCTCCCTCTCCCTCTCTCTCTCTCTCTCCCCCCCCACACACACAGTTATCAACAATGGAGAACATGGATCTCAAAGTGTCTACCATCTGCACCTTCATGTCTTGGGAGGCAAGCAGATGGGGTGGCCGCCATTTTAGCACAAGCAGGTCACAAATTCCCCGAGTCCTACAGAAAACAAACTTTAACTTTGAATCAGAATCTCCGGAATTGTATGCATGCACGTATGGTTATTACTTTGTGTATGTAGACAATGTACCTTGTACTTGTTTTCTGTACTTGTGTGTTCAATTTGTCTTGCATTATTAATGTTTTTGATGGATATTGTGTATAATGTTTCATGCATGTTTTTACTGAGTATAAAGTGCTCCCCCATCCTACTACTCATGAGTGAAGTGCTGCTCCCATCCTACTACTCATGAGTGAAGTGCTCCCCCATTCTACTACTCATGAGTGAAGTGCTCCCCCCATCCTACTACTCATGAGTGAAGTGCTCCCCCCATCTTACTACTCATGAGTGAAGTGCTCCCCCCATCCTACTACTCATGAGTGAAGTGCTCCCCCCATCCTACTACTCATGAGTGAAGTGCTCCCCCCATCCTACTACTCATGAGTGAAGTGCTCCCCCCATCCCACTACTCATGAGTGATCATGAAGTGCTCCCCCCATCCTACTACTCATGAGTGAAGTGCTCCCCCCATCCTACTACTCATGAGTGAAGTGCTTCCCCCATCCTACTACTCATGAATGAAGTGCTCCCCCATCCTACTACTCATGAGTGAAGTGCTCCCCCATCCTACTACTCATGAGTGAAGTGCTTCCCCCATCCTACTACTCATGAGTGAAGTGCTTCCCCCATCCTACTACTCATGAGTGAAGTGCTCCCCCCATCCTACTACTCATGATCGAAGTGCTCCCCCATCCTACTACTCATGAGTGAAGTGCTCCCCCATCCTACTACTCATGAGTGAAGTGCTTCCCCCATCCTACTACTCATGAGTGAAGTGCTCCCCCCATCCTACTACTCATGAGTGAAGTGCTTCCCCCATCCTACTACTCATGAGTGAAGTGCTCCCCCCATCCTACTACTCATGAGTGAAGTGCTTCCCCCATCCTACTACTCATGAGTGAAGTGCTCCCCCCATCCTACTACTCATGAGTGAAGTGCTTCCCCCATCCTACTACTCATGAGTGAAGTGCTCCCCCCATCCTACTACTCATGAGTGAAGTGCTCCCCCCATCCTACTACTCATGAGTGAAGTGCTCCCCCCATCCTACTACTCATGAGTGAAGTGCTCCCCCCATCCTACTACTCATGAGTGAAGTGCTCCCCCCATCCTACTACTCATGAGTGAAGTGCTCCCCCCATCCTACTACTCATGAGTGAAGTGCTCCCCCCATCCTACTACTCATGAGTGAAGTGCTCCCCCCATCCTACTACTCATAAGTGCACGCCGTGTATGGAGCTGTATGACTGATCACATCGTAAACAGTGCTATATAAGAAGTAAGGAACAGATGCCAGTCGGACGAATGTCCTAGCTATTATATCATTTTGGATTGGACAATTTTAGTTTTGCTTATAGACAGTTTTTTTAAATCAGAGAATACACATGCACTATGCATAACCTTTATTTCAATTGTATGAGTTATTTCAGAATAAAATTGCATGATATTGCTATTCCACCCAATAATATGCTCTATTAGATGTCACAGCAGGTCCAGGAGGAGTCTTGTGCAACCCATATATTGCATGTGCTCGGACAAAATTAATGTCTAATCCAAATATTTTTGGGTCAGACAAACTGCCAAAATGGTTGATCGGACAATGCATGTCTGAATGCTGACCATTATTTCTAACACTGTATAATTATAAGGTTTTGTATAATAATATGTGAAGTGCACAAAACTTGACTTGATAAATTATTACATTAGATTATGACCTGATGCTAACCAGTCCAATATAATATCATTGGCAAGGAATGCACACACACACACACACACACACACACACACACACACACACACACACACACACACACACACACACACACACACACACACACACACACACATGCACACACACACACACACACACACACACACACACACACACACACACACACACACACACAAGCCATATGCACACATACACGCATACGCATATGCACACACACTCACACACACACACACACACACACACACACACACACACACACACACACGTACACACATACACGTGCGCGCATGCATGCAAACGTGCACACAACTTATAATGGAAAAACAATTATAGATCGATTGCAAGGGTATGATTAAGTTATATAACTAAAGTTGATAGTGACATATGGCTGCAGAATCAGTTCTGCAGCGCAATTACAACAATGCTCAAAACAAACAAACAAAAATAAATATGAGATGGAAAACATAAACAGCAAAACATTACCGACTGTCAATTCCAAGAAAGGATCATGTACACAAGGAATTTGTGCTGCCAGTGATAAATACCAGTATGGCTGACAAAATGGCCGCTTACGATGTCAATGATGTATACATCAACTAACGCTAAAATAGGATATGAGTACATACATTTAAATGTGTTGTGTGCCTGTGAGATGCACACTTCAAACTGACATTTATCTCTGCCTTCTCTTTCTGTTGCTATGGCAATGACATGAAAATTCAAATAGTTAAAAAGCACAGAATGCTCTGATACTTTAGCCAGTACATTGATCATCTCTGGAGGGAGGAAACAGACACTCAGTAAACACACACACGTACACCCACCCACCCACCCACACACACACACACACACACTTCTTCTTCTTTACACTTCATCCACATGGATGTTGGGCGATCAAAAATAATCTACCTCCCCTTGCGTATCTGGCTAACATAGC
Source organism: Halisarca cf. caerulea (assembly GCA_963170055.1). NCBI lineage: Eukaryota > Metazoa > Porifera > Demospongiae > Chondrillida > Halisarcidae > Halisarca > Halisarca cf. caerulea. The sequence continues at coordinate 802,966 of CAUJGJ010000242.1, read as the reverse complement.
TGATTTATGACACCTCTCCATGCTTGTCCATCCATTGCCACATCCGTCTAATCCTCAAGCTGGATCCATGAGAGGTCCCTGCTAAAAGTGTCGACCTAACGCAAACGGCCTACCCCAGGTTGTCTTTTCTTCCCCACTGGTCTACATCTAAAAACTCTCTTCTGTGTCCTCTCACAACCCATCCTTTGCACATGTCCAATCCACTGCAATCATCGGTTCCTCAATTCATTCTCAATGGGTGGCTGACCTGTCATTCTCAGTATCTCTTCATTCCTCTTCTCGTCCAGCAGAGTGAACCCTAAAATATCCCTTAAACACCTACATGCACACGAGCACACACATATGCACACGAGCACACACACACACACACACATACACACACGCACATGCACATACACACACACACATATTGAACACACACACACACACACACACACACACACACACACACACTCACACGCACACA
>CAUJGJ010000242.1:795000-797500 GCA_963170055.1 Halisarca cf. caerulea | reverse complement strand
GCATGATGGTGGTCTTTGTAGACAGGTGATCCTTGTACAGACATGTATAATATTATTAGTATCAATGAAGTGGACAATGAGCCAGCCTACTGTGGTCTCTATGGACAGGCCTAGGTGGTCTTTACATGCGAGTGATCTGTAAGACAGGTTTTACTGAATGTGGTATTATTATACCTTAATCATGCCATACATGTGTACACACATGCTGCATAAGTTACAGCTAGCTGCTGTCATGAATATTTTTAGTACTCACCCCCAGTTCATGCACAGAGGAGAGAATGCCAGCTCCAAAAACCTTCCTCTTGCCATCTTCCAGGCACAGTCCGAATTCCACAGTAAACCAGTATAACTGTAATGAAATCACAAGAGTTACGTAGAGAAAACTGATGAAATTAAGTGCATGTGCATATGTGTGGATCGATGTGTGTGTGTGTGTGTGTGTGTGTGTGTGTGTGTTTGTGTGCATGTGTGTGTGTGTGTGTGTGTGTGTGTGTGTGTGTGTGTGTGTGTGTGTGTGCAGGGTGTGTGTGTGTGTAGTAGGTAGCAGCTGAACGACGGACCCCACGAAAGTTATTTCCGCAAATATTTCACAGGGATTAACCATGCAGGAAAGTTTATGTAGGTCCTCAAAAATTTAGTGCTATATGGTGCACCGCTCATACAGCGAGTTACTCAAACTCACACTTGCTAACTGTGTTATGTACTCTTCCTCCACACCTAGCGAAGCCAATCCGATTTGCTATATACACATACATAAATGAACAAAATTCAAACATAATCATTAAAAACATGTATAATTGCATGAAGTTGCTTACAGTAGTTATAGGTCGAGTAGATGAGTGAAAGTAGTTTTAAGACATTCATTCAATCACATGCATGCAAAAATATAGATGTATACATGTGCAAATACAGTGTAACAGCTCGTGCATATATACATTATATATATGTATACCACGTACACCATACATTACAGTGTAACAGCTTGTGTATGTATATATACGCCACACCATATATTACAGTGTAACAGCTCGTGTGTATATATATGTATACTATACACCATGCATATATTGTAACAGCTTATGTATGTATACACCACACCATATACATGTATTACAGTGTAACAGCTCGTGTGTGTATGCATGTACCACATGTATTCCATACACAGTGAAGCCTTTCCAAACCGGCCCACTAGAATCTGGAACCCTCTCTACACTGGACATGTCTTTCGTCCTGCTCTCTATACTTGCCATGCGTATACAACCTGCCTAACTTGGAAACCTTTCTATAAACTGAAAATTTTCTTTGGTCCCAAGGGCATAGGTGTAGGAGCCAGGGGGGCACAGGGGGAACGTGCCCCCCCCGCCCTTGTCAATGAAAGTGCCCCTCCTTATCAAGACATTTTATGTGCTGGGATGAGTATAGATAAGTAATTCATTAATTCCTTTGTTTGGAACATTTTACCAAAGAATACCAGTCCTTATTCATTCTATTTGAGGAAATGTAATTGCCATGAGGCACGTCTGCAAACATTAATATATAGTTTTCAGTATGACTGTGCATTGTTGCCTTCAATGTAGTGCTCCCCCCCCCCCCCCCTTCCTGAATTACGTTCCTACACCCGGGCCCATGAACTCAGGGTGTTCAGTTTAGAGAGGTTATACCGTATATATGAGAATTATATATATGTGATATGGTAGCTATAGTGTGACACCTTGATATATACAATATAGTCGGGCACTGCAGACTCCCAGGGCTTCCTGATGAAGCATGTATTATAATTTCCTTAGTTTTGCCTAACAAAATGGCTGAAAGTGTTAGCAATGCATTATAAATGGCCGAAAGTATCGGCAATGCCAATACTAATAAAATGGCCCAACATGTTGATAAAGCCTAATAAAATGGCTGAAAGTGTCGGAGACACATAATAAAATGGCTGAAAGTGTTGGCAACACATAATAAAATGGCTGCAAGTGTAATGCATAGTAAAATGGCAGAAAGTGATCATGACAGCTACGAGTAATAAAATGGCTGATTTGAATGCATCAGCAACACCCATATCTAGACATAGCCTTGCATGATGATATCCATAGGGCTATAAATTATTTAGTATATAGTGGATAAGAGGATATAACTAGCTTGATTCGAATGCATGTATGGGCACTTGTCCCATGCACCAAAGTCTCTTTATGGTGGTGTATTGGGAGGGGGAGGGTTGGAGTTGGATTGCATGTAGACATTCCACTATAATTTTATCTTTTGAAAATATAGCACGTTTCAACAATTCAGCCATATATACAAGTATATATAATAATATATATATATATATCGAAATACTATACTACTGTACTTATGTGTGTATGCACTCTCATATACAGGCAGTTCTCACTACTTTGCACACATCCAATTTGGATGAAATTGCATAATAAACAAAGTGAGGGAACTGGATGAATGAGGGAGTAGTAGAATAGCTAGTGCACAGTAGGATTATTGCATATTATTA
>CAUJGJ010000242.1:782500-790000 GCA_963170055.1 Halisarca cf. caerulea | reverse complement strand
TGAAGTACATGCTGCATTCTTAAGCCACACTCCCCGTGGTGGACAAGACAAGTGAAGTGAAAGGTACTCTTTATAATTCAACTTCCCTTACACATTGGGCATAACTTCTCTTTTTCTACATCTCATGTTGACGGTAAAGACTCACAAGGGATTTCTGGTGGTAGGATACATGTGTTTGGGTAGAAAACCCAAGCATCAACAATGCATCCTGCATAATTACCCCTACGCCAGAAACCTGTGACTTTAATGTCAAGTCTTGCTTGGTCTTCTCTGATGGCTGTAACATGGTCGAGTTTTTCATCATGGAGTGGATATCGTTATTCGCACATCAAGCAATATTGTACGCTGCTTAAAGATATACCAACTAGTACAAAGTACGCACACACACACACACACACACACACACACACACACACACACACACACACACACACACACACTAGACATTAGTCTAGCTACGCCAGACTAGGGTCTGGCTACGCGGGACTGGAGATGTAGGCTTACGTACCGAGTGGCCGTTTTGCTGCCGTGCAGATACCGAGCGTGACAGGCGTGCTTAGACCTATGAATGAAACGACCTCACGGTCGTTCGAAGAGTAGCTTTTGATCCTGAGCAAACAATTTTTGCTATATTGTTTTTACTTTCACCGGAAGCGTCTGGAACGTCCGTAACGATGTCAATATATATATATATATATATAGAGAGAGAGAGAGTAGGGTAGGGTATCACGGGACGGAGGCTATTTCTAGCCATTACGTAATAACTTGAACAGTGGCATCAGGAAGTGTGCGCAAAATTCCAAAATTGCTGTGCAGGTTCGTTTTCCATCTGTTGATCACACCATCTAATTGCAATCAACTCGGTGGCTGTGACAGTGTAAATGCACACAAGTTACCAACTACTGTATTCCTACCTTAAAAATGTCTTGAAGAAGCTAAGAAATCAGTGCTCAGTTTCAAAGTAGTGAAGAAGCTAAGAAATCAGTGCTCAGTTTCAAAGTAGTGATGATAGCCCAAAATATAACAAAGAACATAAATAAAAAATACATCATCAAAAAGCTAAAAACATGCTGTTTTCCATGCTAGGAAAAAAAATAAATGAAATTTATTGATGACATGAGACAGAGCCCTGTGTGTGAAGAGCGGCCATTATTAGGCTACGCGACCAATAATGGCCTACCCAAGTGTCCCTGAAGAACTCTTTGTATCTTCGCTTATATGCATGTGAGTCATTGGATTCTATGTTCAATTATAGATAATATGTGGCCCTAACTGGAATGCTAGTAAATTATTCTTTAACTTCATCTGTTACATGGCGGACGCAAAGTCGGTACGTAATCTTTCGGCTATATTTCGGTGAAATTCATTCGTTTGCTCCTGATTTTATCAGCGAAGAGTCTTTTCGACCAGAAGAGTTCTTCGAAGTATTATTTTAGTCAATAACGACGATTTCCAAGCGATTCGAGTTTCCAGGGCCGTAGGCGGCCCACGAGTTTTTTAAACTCGAATCGCTTGTTTCCCAGGTTATTAGAATCATAGCCTGGACCCGACTACGCTCTGGCATCGATAAGGTACCTACAAACGTAACCACGGACAGTGATCCCATTGTGTGCGCCCCACACGCAGCTTACCAGTTTGTTCCTTTGCAAGGGGATCTTCGTTCAACATGTTAATTCGCTCCAAGTCCTCAAATCGCTGTACCGTTGAAGTTCAAATGCCAGTCGTCCGACTACGATCCATGCGGCGAAAGGTACGGGCACAAGCTACCGTATTCTCTCTAAAAATTCGTCATTCTAATTTTCGTCAGGTCTAAAGCTTTGGTTTATTTGTATTCTAAACCTGTCGAATTTGCAGTCATTCTAATTTCCGTCATGTGACTCTATTTTTCGTCAGGTACCGGAAGTGATCTAATATTTCGTCATCTCCCCGTAGTACTCGATGAATTCGTTCGCGACGATCTCCTTCAACGAGTGTATTTTGTTCTTGTAGACACAGAGTCTCACTAAGACGAACAATTGCGATATTTTCTTCGTCTTTAAAGAAGGAAATACACACCGCTTGTGCTTATTTCGGCTTTCTTTGTGGATTTTTGTTTGTCCAAGTACGCGAGAGGGTCAAAATGGCGTACCTCCCATCACTAAAAGCCGGAATTATAGGATTCGAGAACAGCTTTCTAAAGTTTCGTCATATTCTAATTTTCGTCAGGGCAAACAATTTTGGGAAATCCTATTCTATTCTAATAGAAAGACGAATTTTTTGCTGCATTAGGTGTGACGAATTTTTAGAGAGAGTACGGTAGTCTCGCGTGGCCAGCCCCTTTTTCCTGTTCTCTGCACTTCCGTTTGAGGGAGTGCAGAGAACAGGAAAAAGGGGCTGGCCACGCGAGACTAGGCAAAAGCTGAATCAACCACTACATGCATGTTGTAGATTTATAAGATCCCACTTGGCGTAGTAGCGCGGATCCAGACCCTTCCAAACCAAAAAAATTATGCACATTCATTCCCAAATATGGCTGAATTAATTTGTCAATCATGAATTGAATTGAATCGAGTTGAATTAATTTCATCCACATGCTACATACACAAAGGTACATAATAGTGTGTATAGGGTCGCACAAAAGGTGATCCTATTTTAGAGCTCCCCAAACTAAAACTAATAAGTAATAGATGATTTGATTGTAAATGTGGAGTAATTATTAGTGAAAACAAACAAAAGACAATTAATGAAGCAACACTGAGACAGACAAGCAATTGTTATGTATTGTATAGTAGATAACGATTGAGTAGAAATTTGAATCGAGATACAGATAATGAAACAACAATACACGATAGTACTACATTCCATAAATGGGAGCATTAACGAAAAATTAGTATCTAAATATATACGTTCATTCTAGATGGTGGATTAAATTAGTCTGGCGTAGCCGACCCATTCTCGCGCGGCCCATTTTGGGGACTGACGTCACCCGCCGGCGTAGCCGACCCATTCTCGCGCGGCCCATTTTGGGGACTGACGTCACCCGCCGGCGTACGCCAGACTAGGATTAAATAGCGTGTTTGGATCCCGAGGAAGAAAGGACACCTGGAAACAAATACCTTCGTTAGTCACCAGAGCATTTTCCTTCTTTGTTGCAGTAACGTTACACACTGGTGTTTGGAGCATCCATGCTGGTGACGCGAGAGTAAATCTTTGCAATTTATTCCGCCGTGTTCGGTTTGCAACAGGGAACTTCCTTAACCCTCCGCTTTTCTGCTGGGGAACTTCCCTAACCCCTCCCACAATATGGCTGCCTCCTCGGTTGCTAAAGCCGAGGAAAAGGATTGTTTTCTACAATGGGGAGCATTTCAGATGCGGCAGCACACTGAAATACAACTTGGAAGACCGGATTGTAAAAGAAAAGCTACCAAAGCTGGAAATGTAAAAGGAGAAAATGCACAATTATCTCCAAGACCACCATTGAAGAAGACTACACCATCCAAGAAGTCTACTACTTCCTCCTCTAAAGTCGCCAAGGTTCCCGCTAAAAAGGTAGATAAAACCACTTCCTCCAAAATCGTCAAAAAGAAAATTGTCCCCCAAAGGGTTAGCATTGGCGTTAATACTGACGATAGAGTCGACGTCTCCAAGCCAACGAGGGTGGACGTAGGGGTAATGGTGAAACCTGAGAAGACACCCTTTAGCATTAACAGAGAGGAGACCCAATTTCTCAAAGAACTGGCTGTCCTGAAAGTCGAAATGGAACAAGTGAAGGTGCGTTAATCATGATGGTTATACGTATTGTGTGTACGGTGCAAACAAAGTCCATGCAGGCGGAGTGTCTTTCTTATAAAGTACGCATCAGCATAGGGTTTGTATTATCTATGGTATCAGCAACACATGCAATTCAGAAAACAGTGAATTTCTGTTACATGCGTACGTAGTTAAGTATAACCTGTGTATAGCGATCATTGTGTTGCGTAAGTTTATGCTTATGTTTGTGTGTGTGTGTGTGGGGGGGGGGGGGAGGGGGTCAGGCAGCCACATTGTCACATTTTCAAATGGGTGGTAGTGTGGATACGTAAATGCCTCCTTTGCCTCACCAGAAAGAAACCCAGTACGGTACTAGTCTCCATTCCTAACCAACATGCTCCAGTTTTGCGTGCCTCCGGCTGTTCAGAAGAATGTAGTATACGGTGTATTAATGCAGGATCGAGACTAGTAGGGCATTGTGTTGTTCGGCTCTATGTACCGAGTTGTGTATTGTCTACAGCCACCTGTCTATAGCAGCCACCAAGTTGTGTATGTATTATGTACTGTACATAGCTACCTGTCTACAGCAACCACCAAGTTGTGTATATATTATGTATTATACATAGCTACCTGTCTACAGTAATCACCAGGCTGTGTATGTATATATTATACTGTACATAGCCACCTGTTTACAGCAGCCACCAAGTTTTGCATTGCATAACAGCTTATTGTTTGTGCACGTACGTACATATGAATACCCTTCTAGTGAGAACCTTCCAGTAAGTCTTGCTCACAGTCATGCTTGGCTGCGCTTTTTATCCATGCCACAGGCTGAACTGAACACTGAAAAATCCAATCGAATGGTTGCCGAGCAACTGTATTCGATAGTGCAGCAAGACCTGGGGGCCCTACAAATTAGAATGATTACGGAATCAAACGCTAAAACTAAAATGGAAACAGCTTTGGCTGATTGTAAGGTGTGTGTGTGTGTGTGTGTGTGTGTGTGTGTGTGTGTGTGTGTGTCTGTGTGTGTGTGTGTGTGTGTGTGTGTGCGCGCGCGCGTGCGTGCGTGTGTGCGTGCGTGCGTGCGTGCGTGCATGCGTGTGTGTGTGTGTGTGAGTGTATGTGTATGTGTGTGTGTGTGTGTGTGTGTGTATGTGTGTTTGTGTGTGTGTGTGTGTGTGTGTGTGTGTGTGTGTGTGTGTGTGTGTGTGTGTGTGTGTGTAGAGCAGTTTTTAGCTCATCATGCATCTACAGTAAAACCTCGTCAAGAAAACCCTCTCAACACTACTTTCTGTTAAGTACAATTCCAAGCCTTGCTTGGTCAGCTGTAGTAGTGTTCATGTACGTATATCTACCGTAATCTGATAAGAATTTCTGATAACGAGAACTACGTAGTGTGAAGTGTCTTCTATATTTTGTCTTCAAATGGTGTATGATTGCAGTATGCTAGGTAATTGTATGCAATCGCTCTTGTTTTGTTTTTGTAAACAAATTGAAGGTTGAGCTTTCTCACACCGAGAGGATGCTGGCAGAGAAAGAGGACAGGATCACAGAATTAGAAGAAAATCTCAGGCAGTCCAACAGATTAGTGAGTAAATCTTGATTACACAGCATTTAACATGTACATACATATGTACGTACATATACTACATTCGTATAAGGGAATATCTCATTTGTATGTATACGTACGTATGTTTCAATGTGATTCTGTACATAGTGTATGTACTGCACTTGTGTGTGTATGTGTACATATGTACGTATGTAGGTGTGTATATTCGCAGTACTAGTACAGACGCATTTATGCTATGTACGTACGTTTTGTACGTACGCAAATGCTGCATTTACATAGCTACTGTCTTTGTATTGTACATTGCATGCTGTATATACATACAGTGAATTCTTGTTAATCCACCACAATTCGTTTTGAAGAATATTGGTGGATTAATGAGTTTGGCGGATAATCCAAATCAATTTGCAGTATTTTGTCATAATTCATGCACGAAATTGATGGCGGATAAAAGGGTTTGGCGGATAAAGCGGTAGCGGATTAACGAGAATTCACTGTATGTACTTTAATTTTCGTGCAGCTAAACTTTCGCGGTTTCAACCATCCCTGAAACTTTACACCTATGAAAATTTAGATCAGGCTCTTGTGCAATGGCAAAACATGGCAGTCCACAAATATAAAAACGCTAAAATCGCTAAAAGCCAAGATTCGCAATAGTTTCACTCCATGAAAATTAAAGTGTACATGGTACTTACAGTACGTATGCATGTGTGTAATGGCAGGTGTACATTTGTGTATGCTTGTATGTTTGTACTCGTGTGTGCATTTGAATGTTTGTTTGCAGACGCATATTTATACATACGTACGTATCTATCTTGTTGCAGTATATGTAACTGTATGTATATATATATATATATATATATATATATATATATATATATATATATATATATATATATATATATATATTATATATATATATATTCACAACTAACAAAAAAAGCAAAAATTACAGTAAAGAGTGTATCATGAGAGTTAATCAATACAACAACCTAAAATAGATGCAGCATTAAAGTTCTGGATACAAACACTGATTTGTTGGCATAGTTTCAAATAGGAGAGTGGATCTTTAGTGATACTGCGAGATCGTTTGGCAACTTCACTGTATATATATATATATATATATATATATATATATATATATATATATATATATACAGTGAAATCTCTTTAATTAGAACCTTGATTTTCTGGTAAAAAAGTTCTAATTATCCATAAGTTCTAATTAACCAGCCACATATGTACTCCATACATTAGGAACCGTACATTCATCAATGTTTGAATTAAGCCAGATATTCTAATTATCATGGTTCTAATTATCGAGATTTTACTGTATATATATATATATATATATATATATATATATATATTTTTTTTTTTTTTTTTTTTTTTTTTTTTTTTTTTTTTTTTTTTTCCTTCTAATGATTAAATATACATGGTAAAAGCAAAAGAAAACAGAAAACAAAAGAACAGGCAACCAGACAAAAAAAAACTTAAAGAAAGATCATTGTACATGTGAGCAACCAAGAATTGAAGCACAATTAAAGTTTTGGATACAGATACTTAATCGTTGACAAAGTTTCAGGTAAGACAATTGGTCATGAGTAATCAATCTGGAACGGTGAGCAATATCTTTAATTAGTGTAAGGGCATCCTTCCCAAACACACCTGTAGACTCGAAGGCTACTGGAGTGAAGGTGTGGTTTACGGATAACTCCTTGTAAACCTCCCGCTTCCTCCTGGCAGCACGCTCAGCCACCAGACCTGCAGCAGAGGCTGACAGAGCAATGTAGCTGGGTGCAAATGAGTCCCAAACTGTAACATCCCACACCAAGGGATGGCCATTTGCCCAAGGAATTATGGTAAGGCCATCGGGTCGTTTGTTGTCGGAACGGACAAGGCCCTGTGGTTCGAGGATGGAGGGGATATGAGCTGAAGCCAGGGCTTGCTTGATGATAGTGTTCAACCCATTGTGTCGTGGAATTCTGCCCTTGCTTTGGCGACAGCTTAGACCATGGGTCCCCAGGACATCTACAGGCTTTCCGCAAAGAGAGCAGCTGTGAGGAGCACACAGGGGAGCCCCCAAACGCAGGCCAACTGCAATGCGGATAGATTCATTAGCCATCTTCAGGCCAAGGGCAGACACAGGAGGTGCTGTTAGCCAAGCTCCAGACTCCTTTTGACAGGACGCATGGAGGCGG
>CAUJGJ010000242.1:767500-777500 GCA_963170055.1 Halisarca cf. caerulea | reverse complement strand
ACACACACACACACACACACACACATACACACGCAGACACAGACACACACACACACACACACACACACACACACACACACACACACACACACACACACACACACACATACACATACACACACACACACACACAAGGCTACTCATTTGACCCTAATTGTGTATGCAAACCTCCAGTGTATATAGTCAGCATTGCATGCAGTGACACACTGACCACATTGTCATCCTGGTAGATGGAAGCAGTGAGAGCTGAGATGGCTAGAATGAAAGATCAGTGGAAACAGCAGCAGAAGGAGAACGAAACGGTGGGGAACTACCTACGTATGTATGTACTGTACGCGTATGTACACTGTCTGTTGTCCACTGTGGTGGTGTGTGTGCTTTCAAATGGATTATGCTGAGTTTGTGTAGAAGCCCAAACAGACAGGTTGTGATGCAATACTGTACAGTTGCTAATGTTCGCGGGACGTATATTTTGTGAATGAAGAACTTGGCTGTAATTCACGATTTTAGTTTCGCGAATGGACCAGTCCCTGCTATTTCTTAGACAAGCATTCTATGTATCTTACTAAATATTTGCGATTGAAATTTCTCGAATACAGGTTCATTTGCGAAATTCGTGAAAATAAAGTCCCGCGAAAAGTAGCGCCTATACGGTATCACCTGCTGTACTACCTGGGTTATAGAAATATTTCCTTACCGAAGTAGTTTTACCCATAGAGTGTATGTGTACACAGATTTTTCTTTGTGCATGTACGTATGTGTGTGGATGTACCCGGGAAATTTTGAGTGCATGACGGTAAAATTTGATGTTTGAATCACTTCACTTATTTTGTCAGGTGAAATTGCAAGCTGTGGGGTGATATTGTTACTAGCACATTCATGCTCTGTTTGTGAGGATCATGTATTGGACTTTTTGCATGCACACATTTTGAGGTCTCCCTCTTCAGTGAGTTTTCCAATCCTATGAGCACATTCTCCGTTTACAGTTAAATGATTCTCTTTTAGTTACTAACACTTAGTACTAGTTAGTTCCACCGGTGTTGCGGTAAGAAGCAGCTTTCCTTCCTGATTGTTTTGATGCAGTTGCTGCATCCATGCTAGGAGCTGGCCAGTACCCAAGTACATACATACGTACATACTTTAGTCTAGCTGCTAGCCCCGTACTTCTCCCCGCGTGTGTCCTTGCCCATGTGGTGCAAAGTATGGGGCTAGTGGCAAGACTAGGACATATGTACGTACATATGTACATACGTATGTACATCCATACCGTACCATTGTGAGCCCTAGTCTGCCTGTACAAGTGTGGAAAGACATATACACATATATATATATACAGTTTGTCTTAGCAAATTTCTTGTCTTCAGAAGAATACAAACTCTAGGAGAGTTGAAGTGGCCGTTGCTGCTTTCATGTTGCACGTGTCAGAAATTTCATGTTTACAGGCTTCCACTATACGTATGTATGTATATATGTATGTAGGTATGTATGTGTGTATGTATGTATGAATGTATGTACGTATGTACGTATGTACGTATGTATGTATGTATGTATGTATGTATGTATGTATGTATGTATGAATGTATGTACATATGTATGTATGTATGTATGTATGTATGTATGTATGTAATAGTTGTATCCTGCCTTGGTGTGCTACAGCAGCCATAAAGTGCTAATTAATTGACCGAGGGCGCAGCCCGAGGTCAATTAATTGGCACGTATATGCACGTTGTATGTTTGTATCTCACATAGCCTAAGTAGTGAACATGCTCATCACTGCAGCCCAGTCCGCTATTTCCCCTCCTTTAGCAAAGGAGGGGAAGTATCTGTCTGGGCTACTCGAGGCAATCCATTCCAATGGGATAGGTCAGCTGTGTCTGGGCTACTCGAGGCAATCCATTCCAATGGGACAGGTCAGCTGTGTCTGGGCTACTCGAGGCAATCCATTCCAATGGGATAGGTCAGCTGTGTCTGGGCTACTCGAGGCAATCCATTCCAATGGGATAGGTCAGCTGTGTCTGGGCTACTCGAGGCAATCCATTCCAATGGGATAGGTCAGCTGTGTCTGGGCTACTCGAGGCAATCCATTCCAATGGGATAGGTCAGCTGTGTCTGGGCTACTCGAGGCAATCCATTCCAATGGGATAGGTCAGCTGTGTTTACAGAAAGCAAACCGTTTTTTACCTTTTTCTCCAGGTTGCGGCTTCTTCAGAAATGAAATATGGTTTTTCTGCATCAGTGGTCACCAGCAAGTCCATGTTTTCGTCGCCATTTTCTTCCGTTGCCATGGCAAACACAGACCCTTATTCATCTATATATAATATGCCTATGCTTTCCAGTCCTTTTGCACAAATGCATGATGATTATCCCAAATTCAATTCCAAGTTGAATTTGGAATTGGATCCAAACCTTGCTTTTACTCCAAGCTCTTTGGATCAAGGTCAACCCATCACAGTTAACAGCAAAGTGGGCATGGATGAGAATGCACATGAAGTGCTGCACAGAAAAGCAAAGCGCACTGCTGTAGTGAAGACAGAGGAAACTAATGTAGCTGAAGAAGGAGCTTCAACTACACCAGGAGACACTGTTGCTATGGAAGAGGAAACTTCGACAGATAAATTTGAAACTGAAGTAACAGAAGAAGAAGAAGAAGGAGTTGTATTGGAGGATCTGCATGGTCAGGATGAAGGGGAATCGGTCTCAGATGAAGAACAGAGTGGTCTTCCTGACTTGGATGACATTGTTTCTGGTACTGGAGAGATGGAGCAAAGAGCAAGTGTGTGTGTGTGTGTGTGTGTGTGTGTGTGTGTTGTGTGTGTGTGTGTGTGTGTGTGTGTGTGTGTGTGTGTGTGTGTGTTTGTGTGTGTGTGTGTGTGTGTTTGTGTGTGTGTGTGTGTGTGTGTGTCTGTATGTGTGTGCGTGCATGTGTGTGTGTGTGTGTGTGTGTGTGTGTGTGTGTGTGTGTGTGTGTGTGTGTGTGTGTGTGTGTATGCGTGTGTGCACGCGTGTGTGTGTGTATGTGTGTGTGTGTGTGTGTGTGTGTGTGTGTGTGTGTGTGTGTGTGTGTGTGTGTGTTAATGTGTGTGCGTGTGTGTGTTAATGTGTGTGTGTATGTGTGTGTGTGTGCGTGTGTGTGTGCGTGTGTGTCTGTATGTGTGTGCGTGCATGTGTGTGTGTGTGTGTGTGTGTGTGTGTGTGTGTGTGTGTGTGTGTGTGTGTGTGTGTGTGTATGTGCGTGTGTGCACGTGTGTGTGTGCATGTGTGCACGTGTGTGTGTATGTGTGTGTGTGTGTGTGTGTGTGTGTATGTACGTGTGTGCACGTGTGTGTGTGCATGTGTGCACGTGTGTGGGTGTGTGTGGGTGTGTGTGGGTGGGTGTACATGCACACTAGCATGTGAACATGTGTACAGTACCGATACAAAATATTTGTATAGAGTTCTGTATATGCATGTACATGTGATGAAGTATAACAAGCATACTGTACACATGTCCCTAGGATTATTGTCGAGCAGTTACATATTTAATTGAAATCCATATTTCAACAGATGTGAAAGTGGTGGAGGTTGGAGAGGACTCCAGCGACTGGGGATCCAGCAGCGAAGACGAGGCCACGCTCCTTTCAGGCCCACCTCCGCCTGTGTTCTCTATCCATGACTCGTTTCAGTCGCCTGAGAAGCAAGCAGGCTTGGGGTACGTAAGCGGGTGAATAAGCTCTCTGTATGCATGCTGTTGTGAGGTGTCATGTACGTATGTATGTACGTACGTATATATGTACATATTTCTTCTACGGTTAAAACTCTCTACGACAACACCATAGGTTCCACTGCCTTAACCAAGCTGTTGTTGTAGCCAGTGTATTTTATACAGAGACCACACAACTATAGAGAGCAGGACTTATACGTAAATACATACATTTGGTTTAGAGAGGGTTGCAGACTCCAGAGAGTTTCGTTTAGAGAGTTGCAAACTACAGAGGGTTCGGTTTAGAGATGTTTGCAAACTCCAGAGGGTTTGGTTTAGAGAGGGTTCACTGTATTATTTTACGTCCTTTGTCCCCCATTTTGCTCATGTGTGCAGCTCTCCGTCATCTCCAAGGACCAAGCCTCCTCCAGTTAAGCCCAAGCCTCTTATCAACATGAAGACCAGGCGGCTTATCTACAAAGAGGTGCCAAGTTCATTCAGGGATGTATGTTTGCCTGTGTGTGTGTGTGTGTGTGTGTGTGTGTGTGTGTGTGTGTGTGTGTGTGTGTTTGTGTGTGTGTGTGTGTGTGTGTGTGTGTGTGTGTGTGTGTTTGTGTGTGTTTGTGTGTGTGTGTGTGTGTGTTTGTGTGTGTGTGTGTGTTTGTGTGTGTGTGTGTGTGTGTGTGTGTGTGTATGTGTGTTTGTGTGTGTGTGTGTTTGTGTGTGTGTGTGTGTGTGTGTGTGTGTGTGTGTGTGTGTGTGTGTGTGTGTGTGTGTGTGTATGTGCACATATGTATATGTATACATGTGTACGTGTGTGCATACGTGCATCATTCGTGTGTGCATACTTACACTGTTCAATGCATGTTTGCTTAAGTGTGTGCACATGTGTACATGTATGTTGGACATTATTGGGGTATGTGGGTTGGATTTTTTGATCCACTATTTTTTAAAAGTGAGTAAATATAAGCAGTTTTAATCACAAGTTTTATGAAGTGTGTATAAAAACATTCAAGACACTTGTTTTTCCTTTATTTAGCCATTGGTTGGTCCTTCTCTAAGAAAGCTCCAATTTCAGTTTGAGAGACCACATGGACCGCTGGGTAGGCGTTTGCCTTCGAGATACCTCTTTCCAGAAGAAGAGAGATTGCTGGTGTTTTAGGTCCACTCGCTGATCTCTTCGGCTACATAAACGTCACATGAAAGTCGCATGAAAGTCACACGAAAGTCACATGTATGTACATTAACACATTTGTGGCACTTAGTTTTGTCAATTGATTGTACTCAAATTGGCATTTGCTGTGTGTATGTATTTGTACGTATATGTATCGTAAATTAAGCTCCTACATATTTTCCGGCTTATATGCTCTCTGATTGCCTGTTGCTGTATTATTTTTTAATTACATGCCGAATGTATGATGGTGTATAATGATGACACTCTGCACATGCAGTGTGTCCTGTGAGTGTATTTTGTGTAGCACTGTGTGTGTGTGTGTGTGTGTGTGTGTGTGTGTGTGTGTGTGTGTGTGTGTGTGTGTGTGTGTGTGTGTGTGTGATGGTGCTATAAATATAAGACCAATATTTGGCACTGACATCACATGAATTCCCATGCGTGTGGACACACACGATCCTCGAGGTTCCCAAAGTGTTGTGTGTGCATACATGCATGTGTGTTCGTGTAGCATGGGTATATGGTGCATGGTGCTAAGACCACATCTCGGAACTAATTATATAACCATGTAGTGGACATGTATACGTACATACATACACACGTGAAGTTTTGGAAGGTGTATATAAGTGCATGGTTTTGTGTAGCACTGGGTGTGCATGGTGGTGCTAAGACCATGCAATACTTAGCTCTATACATAGCACCACATACCATGCACTCCGAAGTGCTAACGGTGAGAGTATTTGTGTGCGCGGGTATAATGAACTAATATTTGGCACTGGCTATATAGCAACATGCACATACGTGCACATTCCTAGTGGACACACACGATTGTATGACTTGTATATGTATACTTAAGTCTTTTATGTACCCTCAGCTTATATTATGTTTAATCATATGCATATACATATTTTGGCCCCATTTACACGTATCCGGATACCCTTGTAAACATATACTTTTGAAGATGTTTACACAGACTATTTACACGAAAACGCCGAAAACGTATAGCGAATGTGGATACTTCGTAAACGCATACCTAAGTGGATACTCTATAAATGCATACATCGATCGTTTTCGTGTAAACAAGTTGTAAACGCATTGAAAAGTATACGTTTATAAAGGTATCCGGATACGTGTAAATGGGGCCTTAGTCACTTTATTACCAATCCTGTAATGGCCATGCATGCAGTATACACAGGTGTTTGTATGGAGTGTTTGTCCAGGTGTGTTCTTTTCGAAGTGAGATGGACAATGGCCCGGGTCTACAACACAATATATGGATGACGGAATTTGTACATGGTGTTCTTGCTTCAATTCTTCTAAATCTTTGTGCATTTCTGCCATCAGTTTGACTGCTTTAGAAAGTACATGAATTGTGTAATATACCTGAGTAAATCACTTCGATCATGATCAAAATTTCTAAATTTCTAAGTAAATATGCTGGATTTACAGGAACTACTATGCCTGACAGTTATGCTGGCTAAATATATAAGGGTAGGTTCAGTAGAAGAAAAATTTTAAGGTACCATTCCAGCAAAAAGTACTAGTGTGTGCAAATGCACCCAACACCCACCTGCCCCAGCTACCGGCCTACAATTTGCTTGGATTATCATTTGTTGTACTCTCCACACACTCATCCATTGCCCAGTGTGCCTTGCCAGGCTTCCTTATAACACTGCATGCCATATGGCATTTCATCCAGTATTTCCCTGTGTCCACCTAAGGGGTTGTATTAATTTTCTATCATAATAAAGACTTTCTCTGTATAATGAGTTCCCGGCCCCTTCCTGGAATACTAATTAATCCCTAGCGAGATAAACAGGGACGGTCTAGCTTGCTGGAGTACATACTGAGTTGTTGAACTTCCGTTGACACAATGAAGATTCAAGTGGAACCATCTCATAATTTGGCACCCCAGGTCAATGGGGAATGGAAAAAAGTGCTGAATTAGCAGGTTACTGGATCATAGATGTCATTTTATACATGTATGATAAAGATTATGGACGGTGCCAAAGAATCTTGGCCAGTTTAGGCGAACTAATGCTGTTTTAATTTATAGACTCGCTAAATTAGGCCTGTTCACTGTACTCGTTTGCGTGACAATGCGATAATGCGCGTGCTTTCTGTTTCCATGGCGGGACAGCGAAAGCTCCCTAGCAGATTTTTACCTATTCGTGTATGGTGAACGAAGAAGACGAAGAGTATAACATACGTACGTACGTGTGTCTGTGGTAATTGGGACGTATGAACTGCAGTGATTTACACACTGAACATGGATTGGAAGAGCTACATCCAGGCGGATCTAAGCAACTTGGCAGATGACGAGCAGAAAGTAGAACAAATCTACAATTTTCTTCAAGAAGTATGCACTAGCTGGTTTTCTGTAACAGTACTTCACTATTTCTAGTTTATTTGGACAGAATTAGGTTCACTGATATCTATTCTTTGCTATTGGGGACTGGTGATAGGGTCTCTGTTTGCTTGGCATAAAGCATTTTTGGATTTGCTACAGAATCTAAGATGGTAGCTAAAGAGTAGACTAAAAGTAGTGGTATCAGGTTTATGATCTATCAGTGGATTACTGTCATTCGCTACATGCCCTCTCTCCTGCATAGAACAACCTGCCACGAGATGTCGATTTGGTTGACTTTAGAGCCATCTTTAAGAACACAATGACTGTTATGAGGGTAAGACTTTTTTCTACTGCACAGAACAACCATTTCTTATAGTGGTACCCCTTTTGACACACACACACACACACACACACACACACACACACACACACACACACACACACACACACACACACACACACACACACACACACACACACACACACACACACACATGAATGCACACACACACACACACACACACACACACACACACACACACACACACACACACACACACACACACACACACACACACACACACACACACACACACACACACACATACGTATGTACGTACACACACACACACACGCACACACACACACACACACACACACACACACACACACACACACATGCTGTACATACAGTGTACGTGCAAGTACATACAGAGCTCATCTTTTCACAATGCGTTATATGTATTTACATAATTTTATGTGAGTTTGTACTGTTACTTTGTCCTGTTCAGTTTTATGCATCACGGACAAATGCCTATTTCGAAGAGCTAGTGAAAAGGGAAAGAGATGAACCCAGAAGTGAGGAAGACAAGGAGGAGCTTATTCATCTCCGAGAAGAACTGAAGGAGAAGGAGAACACAATAAGAGATTTGAGGGTGAGTGTTGTTGTAGGATTGGAAACTTATGCTGCATATGTTTTATAGTACTCTATAGCGGGAAATTTTCGCGAGGTTTTATTTTCGCTATTTTTGTGAATGGAGTAATCCACGAAGATTATACCGTGAATCTTTTAGGCTCGAATACATTCGAATACCAATACATTAGCGACCATCCACGCGGAAATGGACAATGATGTCGGTCACAACCATAGACATAGACATTTCCTCTGTTAGAGTACTTACTGTTTGCCGTTGTGGTCTTAAGAATACGTTTTGAGCTACGTATTTTAGGAATGTGACCAACTCTCTGATCGTTCTTCTTTATTGCTAGTGAGTACCTATCACAGTGGACTATTGCACAGTTGTTCCTCTCCAACTATAGCCTGCCAAGTGTATATACATATACATAGGCCTAGTATTCTTTTACGTAGCTAATGATCGAGAACCCCTCTTCGCTAGTTCCAGCCATCGTATCACGGATAGGAGCATTGGCAGAAATGTGAATACAGCTGTTCAGCACAGAATTCTGAAATTAAAACCGCAAAACAGCTTTCATGGGACAAATTCGCGAAAATTTTGCATGCAAAAATCTCACGCTGTACGATATTATGCTTTTAAATTATGCTATTTTAAAGAAAGTTGCATGATTTTAAACCAATTTTACAGTATAAGCATTTTGTGTTGGTTTTAAATCATGCGGTATGTATGCCCATTTTTGTAGAGGTTTCACTAATGAACATATGTTATTCTCCGATCCCAGGCTGCTGGTTCTGGCCACGCAATGTCAGAGGTGCGGGAGTTGAGGGAGGAGAACAGCGACCTCAGGAGAACTGTGGACAGGATGAAGAGACAGGCGGAGACAGCCCGGGATGACATACAGAGCCTGAGTGACGACCTGCAGCAGGCCAGAGGCAAAGTCAGAGAATTGGAGCGCGAGGTATCTACATACGTACATGCTAACATGCGTACATGCATACATGTGTACATATGAACATATGTATGGAACCTCTCAATAAGGAACACTTTGGTACAGGTCCATTTGTTCTTTGTAAGGAGGTTGTCCTCTTTGGGAGTAGCAAAATGCATATGCATTATATGGAGGAATTATTTTGAGAACTCAAACCGTGTCCTTTGTGGAGAGGTTCATTGTACTGTATCCACACACATACACACATACACACACACACATACACACATACACACACACATACACACATACACACACACATTGGAGGTTCCACTGTACATACGTGCATACAGTAGAACCTGTCTGTAACTACCATTCAATGGACCAAGTAATTGTGGTCTCTGTAGACAGGTGGTCCTTGTGCAAAGGTGCTTTAGTACGTACAACTGAAGTGGACAATGAACCAGCCTACTGTGGTCTATATATAGACAGGTGGTCCTTGTACAGAGATGCATTAGTACAACTGAAGTGGACAATGCACCAGCCTACAGTGGTCTCTATAGATAGGTGGTCTTTCTATGCGAGTGTTCTTTCAGACAGATTTTACTGTACATTAGTCTTTCAATCAGCTATTGTGTATGTATGTACGTATATGGGTACTGATTTTCATTGAACTTTTTTCTATGAATCTTACAAATGTACTTGTGTTCGCTGCCCATACATGTTTGCATGTATGTATGTATTCTTTTGAGAATTTTCTAAATTTGCAAAGCACTGACTTGTGAGCACTCAATATTCATATGACCCATCCCCCCTCTCCCCACATACTGTACACACACACACACACACATACACACACACACACACACACGTGCACACACACACACACACACACACACACACACACACACACACACACACACACACACACACACGTGCACACACACACACACAC
>CAUJGJ010000242.1:755000-762500 GCA_963170055.1 Halisarca cf. caerulea | reverse complement strand
ACTAGAAGCACAGGCCACTATGTGCCTTACTAGAAGTACAGGCCACTATGTGCCTTACTAAAAGTACAGGCCACTATGTGCCTTACTAAAAGTACAGGCCACTATGTGCCTTACTAGAAGCACAGGCCACTATGTGCCTTACTAGAAGTACAGGCCACTATGTGCCTTACTAGAAGTACAGGCCACTATGTGCCTTACTAGAAGCACAGGCCACTATGTGCCTTACTAGAAGTACAGGCCAGGCGATAATTTGCCTGTGCAAAATGTAATTGTCTGAACACAGTGCCTTTCTTTTGTGTTATATTGTTTTATATTTGCTGATTTTATGGCGATTGAGATGAGTTGCACTGTTTGAGCAGTGTATGCTGTGAATACAGAAATATTGGAATTGTGTTTAGTATCCCTTTGCTTCAGAAATGTCGACAATCGAGAAGTCTGGTGATTTTAGCTCAAATGGAAGAATTTTGAATGAGTTTTGCTTCTTTTTGTGGCTCAGACTATAATGTATAATCTGCATATATGAACTCAGGCCTGTACACCAGGTGCCTCCTGCGTGCAGTGTTATAGGGTTGAAAGTTAC
Organism: Halisarca cf. caerulea; assembly: GCA_963170055.1. Taxonomy (NCBI): domain Eukaryota; kingdom Metazoa; phylum Porifera; class Demospongiae; order Chondrillida; family Halisarcidae; genus Halisarca; species Halisarca cf. caerulea. The sequence goes on along the minus strand of CAUJGJ010000242.1, from coordinate 761,920 downwards.
CCCCCCTCCCCCCGGCCCCCTCTCCCCCTAAATGGAGCCCCATGATTTGTGCAATCTACCAATACAATACCTAGCTGAGCCTAGGCAGCTCACCCACAATGAAATGAAAATCAATCAAACGTGTGTATGACATCAACTATACAATCTTAATACAGTGAGACCTCACTTATCCGCACATCAGATATCCAGTTCCCTCACCTTCTGCAGTATACTATGGTTGTTATTGGAACAAATCTGCAATAATCCTACCGAACACTATACTACTGCTTCCTCGTTCATTTAGTTTCCTCGATCCACAAACTTCATCCAGAATGGATGTGTGCGGATAAGAGAGATCTGGCTGTATAGCCTTAATTGTAGCTAAAATGTGAAATTTCTCAATTAAGACTTTGATCAATGTATATCTAGTACACACATACATCTGTTTGTGTGTATGTATTCCTTCGTATATGTGTGTGTGTGCGTACATGCGTGAGTGCGTGCATGTGTGTGTGTGTGTGTGTGTGTGTGTGTGTGTGTGTGTGTGTGTGTGTGCGTGCGTGTGCATGCACATGTGTGTGTGTGTGTGTGTGTGTGTGTGGTGTGTGTGTGTGTGTGTGTGTGTGTGTGTGTGTGTGTGTGTGTGTGTGTGTGTGTGTGTGTGTGTATGTCTCTGTGTGTGTGTGTGTGTGTGTGTGTGCGTGTGTGTGTGTGTGTGTGTGTGTGTGCGTGCGCGGGGGGGGGGGATGGGGGGGTGAGTGCGCGTTTCTATGCACAGGTACAGTGTGTTACGTGCATAAGCAATCATGCTGTACTTTATAAAGACTCAAATTCGCCGTCGACTGGCCAGCTTAGTTAAGTATAATAATCACATAATACACAGAGTAGTACAAACATTTGTGAACAGGCATGGCATGTATATTGTTGCAAATAAGACATATAGCATGCAATCAGTTAGATGAATTCCGAAGGAACACGTCCCTCAGATGTAGCCAGCTGGATGTTGGAGCCTACTGCTGGTCTGTTGATGGAAGACCTGCTACCACGGATGCAGAGAATAGAGGCCCTGACACAGGCAAATGAAAGGCGGCATCTTAGCCAACCCATGACGGTAGTGTATGACTGTTGTTTTTTCTGTGAGAGCATGTCGGCCAGTCGTTTGTAGAAGGTGGTGGCTTCTTTTCCCATAGCACCGTGGGTTGAGAGAACCAAGGGGGTAAATACTCCACGTTCAATTTCGCGAATTCGTTCACCATACTCCCGCTTTTTGGCTTGTTCATGGCGTTTGTATGCTGTGGAGAGGTCCTTGGAATGGTTGGAATTCGTATTCATACTTCAAATCGGACCTTGAACAGTGTAACTCTTTAGTGCCACTGACGCCACCTGGCTTTTTTTTCTTTTTTTTTTCGCGTGTAAACAACGCGTACTGTAGTGATACCTTGCCTGTACAAGACGTGAGTGCAGTCAAACTGTGTTAGTAAGTAGTCCCGGATAGTAAGTACTCATTGCTCTGTCCCTGCCTCATGCAATACCATTGAAAGTACCTTGGATAGCAAGTACCTCTGATAGTGAGGACCTATTTTGTCTTCCCTTGAGGGTACCCACTATCCAAGTCCTACTGTATCTGAACATGGCACATATCTTTCGCTTTACTTTGCTTTTGTAAATTTTATGGCAATGGAGATGAGTTACAGTTTATGAACAGTGTATGTTGTAAGTGCAGAAATTCGAAGTGTAGTTGGTATCCCTTAGCTTCAGAAATATTGACATTTGAAGATTGTTGCAATTTCAGCTCAAAAGAAGTTTGAATGAATTCACTTCTTTTGACCAAGACTAGGATGTATATAAAGCTACCACATTTTCAGTGCCAAAAATTTCTACATTTGTCAAACAGATATGTATGTACCTAGTGCATAAGTATATCTTTTTGTGAGTATGTATTGTATTATTGTGTATGTATTGTGTGTGTGTGTGTGTGTGTGTGTGTGTGTGTGTGTGTGTGTGTGTGCATGTGTGCGTGCATGCGCGCACGTGTGCGCGTGTATGTGTGTGTGTGTGTGTGTGTGTGTGTGTGTGTGTGTGTGCATGTGTGTGCGTGCTTTTGTGTATGTATGAGGGAGACCTCACTTATCCGTACATCAAATATCCAGTTCCCTCACCTTCTGCAGTATACTATCGTTTTTATTGGAACAAATCTGCAATAATCCTACTGTACACTACTGCTCCTTCTTTCATTCGGTTTCCTCTATCCGCAAACTTCATCCAGAACGGATGTGTGCGGATAAGTGAGGTCTGGCTGTATAGCCTTAATTGTAGCTAAAATGTGAAATTTCTCCATTAAGATTTTTGATCAATGTACGCAGTGTTGGGGGTAACTAAATACCAAAGTAATATATTACGTAATATTATTACTATTGCAGGAATTAAGTAATATAACTAAATACCTGTCTTGCAACTAGTAATATATTACAATTAGCTGTGTAGAGAAAGTAATGCATTACAATATTCTAAAACTTAGTAAGACTAAGTTTGTGGCTATAATAAAGGCTATAAGTGAATTTCAAAGCAGAGCTTCTGTCATCAAGGATGGCACAGAATTTTCAGTGAGACTGTCACATTAGCAGTGCTCTGGGCTGCACTACATATGCAGTATACCAGCAGATATTGTTTTGGTTGTGAAATCTACTACATTTGATTTTGTGGATGGCCATGCAAGTTTGATTTTAGCATTCAATAATTAAAAGCTATGTTTATATTGACCTTTAGGAGGGTTAAAATTTTCACTGGGATTCAACTTGGAAGTAGTTTGTAGCAGCAAATGTAATCTGTAATATTATTACTAGTTACATTTATTATTGAATAATATGTAACTGTAACACATTACAAGTTTTCATGGTAATATGTAATACGTAAGTAATGAGATTACTTTTTAAAATTGACGACCCCAACACTGCATTGTATGTATACCTGGTACACACATACGTACGTACATTTTTTTGTGCGTATGTATTCCTTTGTATGTGTGTGTGTGTATGTGTGTGTGTGTGTGTGTGTGTGTGTGTGTGTGTGTGTGTGTGTGTGTGTGTGTGTGTGTGTGTGTGTGTGTGTGTGTATGTGTGTGTGTGTGTGTGTGTGTGTGTGTGTGTGTGTGTGTGTGTGTGTGTGTGTATGCACGTGTGTGTGTATGTGTGTGTGTGTGTGTGTGTGTGTGTGTGTGTGTGTGTGTGTGTGTGTGTGTGTGTGTGTGTGTGCGGGGATGGGGGGGGGTGAGTGCGCGTTTCTATGCACAGGTATAGTGTGTTACGTGCAGAAGCAATCATGCTGTACTTTATAAAGACTCAAATTTGCCGTCGATTGGCCAGCTTAGTTAAGTGGTTACTTCGTATTCATACTTCAACTCACCTGGAATAGTGTAACACTTTAGTGCCACTGACGCCACCTGGCTTTTTTTTTCTTTTTTTTTTCGCGTGTAAACAACGCGTACTGTAGTGATACCTTGCCTGTACAAGACGTGAGTGCAGTCAAACTGTGTTAGTAAGTAGTCCCGGATAGTAAGTACTCATTGCTCTGCCCCTACCTCATGCAATACCATTGAAAGCACCGTGGATAGTAAGTACCTCTGACAATGAGCACCTATTATGTCTTCCCCTGAGGGTACTTATTATCCTAGTTCTACTTTATCTGAACATGGCACATATCTTTCGCTTTACTTCGTTTTTGTAAATTTTATGGCAATGGAGATGAGTTGCAGTTTATGAACAGTGTATGTTGTAAGTACAGAAATTCGAAGTGTAGTTGGTATCCCTTAGCTTCAGAAATATGGACATTTGAAAATTGTTGCAATTTTAGCTCAAAAGGTCGAACAGATATGTACCTAGTGCGTAAGTATATCCGTTTGTGTGTATGCATTCCTATGCATGCGTGCGCGTGTGTGCATGTGTGTGTGTGTGTGTGTGTGTGCGTGTGCGTGCGTGTGTGTGTGTGTGCGTGCGTGCGTGTGTGTGTGTGTGTGTGTGTGTGTGTGTGTGTGTGTGCGCACGTGTGCAGAGTGTGATAGGAGCGTGATAGGAGTGTGATAGGAGCGTGATAGGAGTGTGATAGGAGTGTGATAGGAGTGTGATAGGAGTGTGATAGGAGTGTGATAGGAACGTGATAGGAGTGTGATAGGAGTGTGATAGAAGTGTGATAGGAGCGTGATAGGAGTGTGATAGGAGCGTGATAGGAGTGTGATAGGAACGTGATAGGAGTGTGATAGGAGTGTGATAGGAGTGTGATAGGAGTGTGATAGGAGTGTGATAGGAGCGTGATAGGAGTGTGATAGGAGCGTGATAGGAGTGTGATGGTAAGAGTGTCTGGGGATGTACTTATGTACAACAGTGAGACCTCTGAATAAAGGACTCATTGGGACAGCTCCATTTGTCCTTTGGAAGGAGGTTGTCCTCTTCGAGAGGAGCAAAATGTATAAGAACTAGGGAGAAAATATTTCAGGACAGCTGTGTCCTTTGTAGAGAGGTTAATTGTACTGTGTCCTCATTTGGGAGAGTCCACTAATGGAGGTTCCTCTGTCCCTGCTACGTACCTGTCATAGGTGGAGAGAGAGAAGGCCAGCGTGGAGGAGGAAATGCTTCGCTTGTCCAGAAGAGTGCGAGACTACGAGACGGGAGACTTCGGCCTCTCCGAGGCAGTGGAAGAGATCAAGAAACGAAAAGTAGAAGTTTCCGTACGAGACGAGTGAGTGTTTATAGGGCAGTAAGACCTGTGTAGTCCGACACCTCCATAATCAGGCATTCTGTCTAATCCGACCATATTATCAGGTACAGTCAACATACTGAAGCGCATGCTAAGAGTCACTCTGTATTCTGACAACTTCCTAATCCGACTATCTTTTTAAGGCCCAATTGGGTGCTGGATTAGAGTGATCTCACTGTATTGGCTGACATGTACGTATGTAGGCGCCAAGAGGAAGCTATTATCCAAACTTTCCCCAGTCCACTCGATGAGTGTTTGTTGTACTTGTTGACATGTACGTATGAACGTATACCGTAGGATTGGTACAGTGTAAGTTACTGTATGCTGTGCGTTTAGTTGCGCCACAGCAGTGCCCTGGTAACGCAAACTTGCTTAACACGAATACATAGAAGTTGTTAGACATGTTGGTATTATTATTCTAATTGTAGGACTATTGTTGAACACGACCTTTGATACTGAGTTCTTGTCACAAAATAATCATTCATGCAGCGTTTCACCCATGGCGGGCTTCTTCAGGCACATGCAATACAAAAGTCAAACATCACTATTGCTAATGGCTGATCACTTAGCAATAGCCAGTGGTGTTTGATTTTTGTATTGCCTGAAGAAGCCCGTGATGGGTGTAACACTGCACGAATGATTTTTTTGTGACAAGAATTATTTACTTAACATGATTTCGGATAGCATGAAAGTAACAAATCGCTCCTTCAAAGCTCCTGGTATTCCTATTTGTTCTGATAACTTGAAATTCTGTTAAGATGAACACTTTGCATCACTCCCTCGAGTTTTGTGTTGATAAGGGTAGCACTAGCTGCATTTTGAAGGAAATCACACAACCTGAAATTGCAGTAGAATTACGTACATACATACAGTGGAAACTGGTTAATACAAAGTCGCCTAAACAATAAATATTGTTAACAAGAACAGTTTTTGTGAACCAACTGTAAGTACTATCTGCATCCTTTAACAAGAACTAAATTTTAGTGCACCCTGGGTTTCTCGTTAACCAGTTTCCACTGTGCATATTATCAGGTATCACATACTAGTACGTACATACATACATACAGTATGCATGTACATATGTATGTATGTATGCTACTTTAGAAAACCACCAAAACATCAACAGTGTACTGTTGTCTGGAGTAGCCCAGAACACTCTGACCGCGCCTTTTTCATACGATGAACGTCATTTTGTTGCGGAAAAATGACATCATCATATAAAAAAGGAGCAGAAAGAGTGGTCTGGCTACATGAGACTAAGTGTACTGCCTGTGAGGTTAAAATCATAATAAAAATGTAATGTGGGTGTAGTGTGGGTGTAATGTGGGTGTAGTGTGGGTGTAATGGGGGTGTAGTGTGGCTGTAATGTGGGTGTAGTGTGGGTGTAATGGGGGTGTAGTGTGGGTGTAATGGGGGTGCAGTGTGGGTGTAATGTGGGTGTAGTGCGGGTGTAATGGGGGTGTAGTGTGGGTGTAATGGGGGTGTAGTGTGGGTGTAGTGTGGGTGTAGTGTGGGTGTAATGGGGGTGCAGTGTGGCTGTAATGGGGGTGTAGTGTGGGTGTAGTGTGGGTGTAGTGTGGGTGTAATGGGGGTGCAGTGTGGGTGTAGTGGGGGGGTAATGGGGGTGCAGTGTGGGTGTAGTGAGGGGTGTAATGGGGGTGCAGTGTGGATGTAGTGCGGGTGTAGTGTGGGTGCTGCTGGAAGTACAATACTCCTCCTTGTGTTTTGTCTACATCTAGACAACTCAGGAAGCGAACAGAGGAAGTCAACAGTCTAAACAACGACCTTGACACAGTTTGTGAGGAGAATGAAGTTCTTCGCAGACGTCTCGGCCTCTCCAATGAAGAAGAGATAGACATCAAAGACATTAAACATCGAAAGAATGTTGAAATTGAAAGACTGAGGGCTGTTAACAGAGAACTTGAAAAACAGGTGTGTGTATGTATGTGTGTATGTACGTGCACTCATGTGTATGTGTGTGTGTGCTCCAATCATGTTTGTCATGTCTGTATATGCACAATTATCACGAATTCATGTGTATTGTCGTTTGCATGGTGTATCCCACTGGGTACATATGTATACATTGCTTGTGTGTGCAGTAGTACTTGTGTCAACATGGTTCTGTGACGAGACAATGACGACATACATCAGCATAAGGTGCCATGTGTACGTGTGTGTGTGCCTGACAGTGC
>CAUJGJ010000242.1:750000-752500 GCA_963170055.1 Halisarca cf. caerulea | reverse complement strand
GCATGTACGTACGTATGTATGTACATACACATGTATGTATGTTAGTACACATGCATGTACGTATGTATGTATGTATGCATGCATGTGTGGATGTGCATAAGTACATTGTCTTTTGAGTTTTGTGAACAAAGGATATTGGTTATGATAAGTGTGAGAATGGTGTAGATCCTAATGTGAAGATCCAGGTATTTACGGTAAATTTTCAAAATCTTGTGATTTTTTTGGATACATACTGTACATACTGTACATACTGTACATACAGTACATACAGTACATACACTACATACTGTACATACTGTACATACATACCTACATACATACGCATGCACATGTACACATGTATGAACAGTATCTTACGTACGTATATACAGTCACACCTAGTTTATCTGAAACTGCTTTTATCCAAAAACCTCCTTTATCCGACACTTTACTGTGAATCACTATCACCACTCTGTGAGCTATCAGCCCTGATTTATCCAACACCTGGTTTATACGACACATTTCATGAGAAACAAACGTGGTTGGATGAACCAGGGCCCACTGTATGTGCGTATTTGTGTACTGTATGGGAGTTCAACATGCAAAAGTTCCTACACTACCTCGTACTAATGTACTGTACGTACGTATGTACATAGGATTGTACATTTTATTTGTATTCACACATACTAATGTATATATGTATATGTACATATATTGTGCACTTGTTTTCACATACTATATGTAACTTTTAGTGTGTGCTGTATATACGTGTACGTATGTATGTATACAGTCGAACCTCATTAACATGAAACTGCTTAACATGAAATATCTTTTAACATGAAATGCTAGCCATGTCCAAGTGCAGATACAAGCATAACATGTAGTACTGTTTACATGTAATACTGTTAAGATGAAATTTCAGCACGGTCCCCTGAGTTTTGTGTTAACGAGGTTTGACTGTACTGTGTATTCGCATTCACTTTCACTCAAAAATTGCACTAATTTCAAGCAAATACAACTGAAATACATACGTACATATGTGAATACACACGTACATGAGTACAAACTTTAAGCAGCCGACGTTGGGTTGCGAAATTGTCATGCAGTGGATTAAAAATGGGTACAAACAATCAACTGTTGTTTGTCCTGAAGGACACATGCGAAAACTGTGAAAATGAGATTAAAATATGTATAAATATGATCCTGTGAACACTGATGTGAGGTGATGTGGGCATATGGATTTATGCAGTTATGACAGGTTGTGACTGGTTGTAGCAGGGTGTGACTGGTTGTGTCTGAACATGACTGGTGTGATCGTGTGATGGTGTGGTGTTGTGGCTTGGGTGTTTGGGTGTGACATTGTTTTCTTTTACTTGTGTGTGTGTGTGTGTGTGTGTGTGTGTTTGTATGTACGTATGTATGTGTGTTTTCACATGGAAAAAAAAAACATAACGGTGTTACAATGTATGTACTGACATATAGACATGTTTGATGCAGTGTGGCGTACACACGTGTACTGTGCTCAGAGGCTCTGACTCGATTGCTCCAATACGTACACTCTCAAAGCAGCTTTGGCAGTAGCGCTGACGCCCATCGCAACAAACAGATGTCCCACGTCATCCCAGGCCATGTCGAGTGGGACAAATCCGCGATGTTTCAGCAGTTTCGTTGTGTTCATTCCTTCATTCGAAAGTGTGGACACCGAGATGTATTTCTTCTGTCCGTGTGACATCCAGATTTCCGGACCTCTCAGTTTCATACACACAGGGTAGTCCTCCACCATCATGCAGTACCCAATCTTACCCGGTGAAATTCGACCGTCGCTATCAATTGGGAAAATGTGTATATTAGACTTGCTGTCTGTGATGTATATGTACTTGTTTTCGCGAATGTCCACGCTCATTGCGTTGCCCGGGACACTGATTTCGTGCGAGTAGGTCCCGTCCGAGTGCAGCACTATGACCTTTTCAGACTCAGTCACGAAGACTTTGTCTTTCCAAAGTGTGAGACTGTTCAACTGCTTAAACTGTTGTATGCATGGTTTCACAGTTGCCGTGAGAATCCCGTCTTGTCCGAAGATGTACATCTTTGCGGGGAGCTGCCCGTCAAGAACTACTATATTGCCACTCTGGTCGAACGTCACGGCGGATTGGTTCCCGAAGCGGTATTTCCCCAACCCACACGGCTGTCGCAGGGAGAGCTGTCCCTGTTTGTTCAGAAAATGGATGTAGAGCGTGCGGTCCTTGATCCCTGCTAGTACGATGTGCGCTTCACCCTCCTCATACACAGCAATGGACCGATATTGTCCCTCGATAGCACAAACCTCTCTCAAGTTGTGAGCCATTGTTGCACTCCTATGGAGAGAGAGAGAGAGAGAGAGAGAGAAATACCATCACAAGCTTATACTACATATACAATAGAACCTTGTTAGTAAGAACACTGTTAATGAGTAATTACTGGTTAGGAAGTACAAGGATATGATACTCCAGCTTATAACCCATAATACTAATCTATGTGGTTA
>CAUJGJ010000242.1:740000-745000 GCA_963170055.1 Halisarca cf. caerulea | reverse complement strand
GGAAGCCACTATTTCCCACTTTCTCACCGTAGGCAGACTTCATTTGGTATGTGGACTCTTGCTCACTTGTGGGAGGTGTATTGTGAGTGTACGTAGGCTGGGAATCCTGATTGCTGTCTGAGGAAGGCAGGTTACCTTGGGATGCGAAACCTGCTAAGAGTAGTGCAAGACTATGAAGATGTACCGTTTGGCTCTGCTATAGTATGTCACGTTTACCATAGGACGTATCTACTCTACCATAGTGAAGTGTCAGATTAGGAGGTTGTCGGATTACAGAGTGACTCTTAGCATACTTCAGTATGGTGACTGTACCTCAAAAGATGGTCGGATTAGAGTATAGAAAGAATGCAGGATAATAGAGGTGTTGGATTACAGAGGTTTCGCTGTACACTACAGGGGCGGATCTAGAAAGCTCTAATGCTAAAGGAAAAAGAAAGCTTCCCAAATTGCTGGTTGGTCCACCCGAATGTAACCCAGGCAACTTAGTGCACATTGCAATTATTCACATTGCTATTAAAGTGGCTATCAATATCAATTTCCTCTGTATTAGTTGCAATTGCACACATTGGCTGTTTTTAGTAACAGCATTAAAATGGCCGCCCATTGCGAACGCATTAAATTGCTTTGTTTTTTTCTTGGCAGGAGGATAAGCTCTTTTTATCATCTAAAAGGATTATCATTATAGTACCATGAAAGCGGTGGGCAGAGAATACAGACTCAAAAGCAAAAATCATAATGATTGATCTGCTCCAGCACCCAAAGCACCCCCCCTAAATCCACCCGTGCACTATACGGCTGTACACCTCACATACGTAGGTGGAGGAACCATGAGGGCTAGAGTAGTCTCGTTCCCAGCTCCACTTCCGCCCACCATTTTCATTTGGGCGGAAGTGGGGCTGGGCACGAGACTAGGGCTAGAGGGCTATAGACCCCCCCAATATTTTTATTCTAGTCAATGTGTGCCTGATCGTATATTAATCAAGATATTATACTGCACATGAACTGCACATGAAATTGAATCAGTATTGAATTCCCACAGTACAGATCATTCCTATGCCAATGCCTCAGTATGCAGTGGAGTGTTACAATACGTCTGTACACTGTATAGCATGAATGTGGTTGTAGTGTATACCGCAGTATTCAGTGTGACTATATGTGTGCCTTAATGTGTGTAATAATATGTACGTACGCAATGTGTAGAGTTCAGCCCTAAAAATAGGTCAAAATGGTCCTAACGAAATGACTTCAGGAATTGATCATGTGATGGTATTTCGTTGTTAGGTTGGGTGTCAACTGAAGTCATTCAAATGTTGGTTGCCATTGAGGGGAATGGAAAGTTCACTGCACACAGTTCTAGACAAATACCATTCAGAGGTTTGCACAGCACAGCACGTCCCATGTGGTTGGCTTGTGGTTGATGTAATACTGCGTGTACTGTAGTTCTGTGTGAGCGCACGCACATACGTACACACACACAGATACACTGTAAGCTTGTCAGTGTACATGTAACACACATGGGAAAATGCTCGCACACACATACATACATGTACACATGCATGTGCACTTGCACACACACACACACACACACGCACACACACACACACACACACACACACACACGCACACACACACACACACACACAACACACACACATAAAACGAACACACAACACACGCACACACATGCCTGTAATAGTAATTAGAATCACGTTCTAAAAGTCTGGCACAAAAGGTTGAATGGTTTCCAATCATACTCGCACGTACTCACACGAGTGCATATACAGTACGTATGCATGTACACACAATGTACTACGGTCCAGCCAAATGTAAGTGTGACTATTTGCACCAGCTAGTCGTCAGTGATGAAGAATGCTTTAATGGTCTGTAGTCTCAGTTTTGTGTTGTCACATGCCATGCAAAACAGGGTGGAACGTTTGCCTGTCTTTACGTAATCTAATGTGGAAAATTGATTTGCAGATGTTTGGCAGATGCCTGGAAGGGCAGATTATCCTCTGTTCGATCACATGTGAGGTAGCGTGTTCGGCAGCCACGTACATGATTGTAATTGCTATTACAGGCACACGCGCGTGTGTGTGTATGCCATGCGTGTGTGTGTATGTGTGTGCGTGTGCGTGTGTGTGTGCGTGTGTGTGTGCGTGTGTGTGTGTGTGTGTGTGTGTGTGTGTGTGTGTGTGTGTGTGTGTGTGTGTATCGATATTTTAAAGTAAATTTGTTTGCAGATTTGTATGTGTTGCATGATTCAGTGTACAAGGGTAGGATCGAGGGACACCGCATGCGTAGTGAATGTTAACACACAAGCATGATCGCACATCTCTCCTCTCATGTGTAGCCAAATATCCCAACCACAGCCACGCGCACACAGTTGAAAAGGAAAATTACACATTTTTGAGTTTTCATGAAAATTTTCAGTCTTTCCGAGTATACACATTGTATGCTGTACTGTCGTACAAGAGCACATCTGAAGCGAAGCTGGGAAATCTACACCCTCTCCGCTCCAGTGAAACAAGGGTGTGGTGGAGGGTTTGTGTCCTCTATTGATAGTGCGTACATGTGTGCCTACATCAGAATAGCTTGTGTTGAACTACCGTGTGTGCGTGGCACATTCTGTACGTACAGTACTTGAACGTATATAATTCTGTTTAATCCACATCGGCTACCTGATTGATTAATTAATAAACAATTAACAGTGCAAAATTGATATATTGATCAAAGACCAACACCCACGTAGATCAAAGAGTGAACTTTATAGTTATCCTATTGGTCAATAGGATCCACAGAAGATATACCCATCTTGTTTGTATGCGGCAGTTTTTGGTGGATTCTGTATTCAGTGCAGTACAGTATGTAGACTACATGTAATTGTTATTACCCAACTGTCTACTTGACGTATGCTGTCAATTAGTTTGTCCCTGAACAGAATCTTATTGTTTTGTGTGCGTAAGTGTGTGTGAGCGTGTGTAGCAGGTAGGATTGTGTGTATTTGCAGACGTAATGTCACTTTCATGTGGTAAATTTGTGCTGATGTCTGATAACTTTATCTCTGTAATTCGATTGTCATGACATACGTGAAGCTGTGCTAATCTACCCTGTCACTCATTAAACCCCAACTCTTCGGACTGTTTTGATCACTTTGGGAGGAAATTCCATGAATAGTTGCCCAAATTGAACACCTGTATTCTCCTTGACTTCCGTCTATGGCGGTTAGTACAGGTACTATTGATTTTTTGCTGTCTCTGGTGATGACTGACTCTGTGAAGAGCAATTTCTATCGGAGACTCGGCCTCTTGTTTATGCAAAGTCAGCCACATGTAATGGTCACAGCCATGTTTTGCTGTTGTGCTAATGAACCATTTGAGATCTGGGTCACTTACACATATTATACGTATGTACGTACATTGTCTGTTGTGTGTACTTCACACACGCATAAGCACACACACACACACACACACACACACACACACACACACACACACACACACACACATTTACACACACACACATTTACACACACACACACACACACATGGAGACACACACATACACACACACACACATAAAACACAAACACACACACACACACACACACACACACACACACACACACACACACACACAGACACACACACACACACACACACTCACAGACACACACACACGTGTGTATTTGTGGTTGTGCGGTGCATGTAGGTGTGAGATGGGGGCCTGTGTACATGTATTGTGGGTGATTGTGATTATGCAAACTTTGTAGACCCCACAATAATATATGTTGCAATTTCCCTTCTTCCTTTGAAGAAATGCGTAAGTAGCAACACACACTCAAGCGTACACACACACACACACACGCACACACACACACATATACATACACACACACACACACACACACACACACACACACACACACACACACACACACATATATACGTACACACACACACACACACACACACACACACACACACACACACACACACACACACACACACACACACACACACACACACATACACACAATGTCCAATAAGGGACTCCTTCGAACTGAGATCATTTTATTTCACAAGGAAGGATCTGATTTCACCCTCAGAGGTTGTGTGGTGAAATTTGCAAACCCAATACAGGGTAAAAAGTGCACCTAGAATTACGTACTTGTCAAGTACTTGAACACCACAGGTATGTTTAAAGAACTGCATGTGTGTAAGTGGATCTCAGTTTTGGAGACTACTCGTCTACACAGTCCATTGTGCTGGCTGGGGTTGGTGAAAGAGGTTCCTGTATGGTATTGTGCGCACTCGTTATCATCCTGAATATTGAATAGTCTGTGTTATAACACACCCCCTGGTTAGTACACATTCCTGGTTAGTATATACGCTCCTCAGTCCTGGTTAGTACACACTCAATCCTAGTTAGCACACACTCCTGGTTAGCACACACTCCTGGTTAGCACACACTCCAGGTTAGTACACACACTCCTGGTCAGTACACACTCCTGGTTAGTACACACTCCTCGTCAGTACACACTCCTGGTCAACACACACTCCTGGTTAGCACACACTCCTGGTCAGTACACACTCCTGGTTAGTACACACTCCTGGTTAGTACACACTCCTGGTTAGTACACACTCCTGGTCAGTACACACTCCTGGTCAATACACACTCCTGGTCAGTACACACTCCTGGTCAGTACACACTCCTGGTCAACACACACTCCTGGTTAGCACACACTCCTGGTCAGTACACACTCCTGGTTAGTACACACTCCTGGTCAGTACACACTCCTGGTTAGTACACACTCCTGGTTAGTACACACTCCTGGTTAGTACACACTCCTGGTCAGTACACACTCCTGGTCAATACACACTCCTGGTCAGTACACACTCCTGGTCAGTACACACTCCAGGTCAATACACACTCCTGTTTAGTGTATACCTCTGACTAGTGCTTCCGAACATTCTTGCTTAGTGCATGCCCAGATTAGGCAA
>CAUJGJ010000242.1:722500-730000 GCA_963170055.1 Halisarca cf. caerulea | reverse complement strand
GAGGACACCTCTGTAGTGAGGACACCGCTGTAGAGAGGACGCCTCTGTAGTGAGGACACCTCTGTAGTGCATGAGGACACCCCTGTAGTGAGAACACCTCTGTAGTGAGGACACCTCTGTAGTGAGGACACCTCTGTAGAGAGGACACCTCTGTAGTGAGGACACTTCTGTATGGGACACCTCTGTAGAGAGGACACCTGTAGTGAGCACACCTCTATAACAAGCTCTAGAACACCTCTGTAGTGAGGACACCTTTACACCAAGATCCAGAGCACCTCTGTAGTGAGAGTGCTTCTCCCACACCAGTATACAATACAATGGCTGAACATCTAGTGTGCAATATGAATTTATACAGTACATATGTACATACAGTAGGTGTATAGATAATAATGTACACACTCAGTTTGAAACCTGAAGTATGTACGTATGTGCATTCTGTATGTTATTCACACTGTAAGGCTTTGAGCATTGTCCACGTGTATTGTGTTTTTTGGGGGTAGGGTTTTGACTCATGTTGTTTTCTTTCACATTATCAATTGTTTTCACTGTTGCCTTTTGGAGTTGAAGACAATGTCCCCTTATGTGAGCGCATTGGGAACTCACTGTTCCCTAAGTATGGAATAGAGGCAAGCCCCTCGTTCCATCCCATTGGGAATTCACTGTTCCCTAAGTATGGAATAGAGGCAAGCCCCTCGTTCCATCCCATACCATGTTGTCTGCTTGCAAAGCAATTTTCTACCGTCTACAGAACACGTGTTTTTGGGTGCTTTTGAAGTAGCCACAGACTATATGTTCTCCAGTTTAAATTAGATTCCCTATAGCCAGGTGATACAGTGGCCATGGAAATGGTCGTGGTTGCTGTAGACAGGTGGTCCTCACATGAAGGTATGTACATTAGTATCATTGAAATGGTCCATGTGTCACACTCTGTAGACAGGTGGTCCTTATACACAGGTACCTACATACGTATGTTAGCATCACTGAGGAGGTCCATGGGTTACCCTAAAGTGGTCACTATGGACACGTGTCCCCTCTGCACATACGTACGTACAGTAGTAAAGTGGTCACTATGGACAGGTGTCACCTCTGCACATACGTACAGTAGTAAAGTGGTCACTATGGACAGGTGTCCCCTCTGCACATACGTACGTACAGTAGTAAAGTGGTCACTATGGACAGGTGTCACCTCTGCACATACGTACAGTAGTAAAGTGGTCACTATGGACTGGTGTCCCATATGTACTGTACAGTGAAAACTCATTACAAGAAATTCACTATAATCATTTTCACTCTCATAGTAGAACATATACCGGGTCACATGAATTTTTATTCACTGTTGATCGGATAATCACTGTGAGAGACTTCTTTACCACGAGTTTCACAGTGTGCGTTTGCACACGAGTACCTCATCTTTGCATCAGGTCGTTAAAATCTTCTATGGTCAGGTATCTCGATATGTACAGTACTGTACATGTTTGCACATGCGTACCTCATCTTTGCATCAGGCACAGTACGGTCAGTGGTACACAACTTCTCTTTGTGTTTATTCTATTCGTACATGTACTTACAGTACGTACTGTATATGGTAAGATTTAATACTGTTTGTACAGTATGTGTACATGTATCATTTGCACTAAAACAATTAGCTAGAACAGTACCATCAGTGAGAGCAGACTGTGTTGTGTAAAACCAAGTATTGAGTTAACTCTATTGAAAATATTCTTAATGGTGTAATTTTCTGTTGGTTCCATAAACAGTTGTATTTGTTTATGCATGTTTAACGTAAAAGTTAGGTACCCATTATATGTGGGGGCGGGTTTGTTGTTGGTATGTCAACAAGAACTGGGTGTATGTGGGTGCGATATGTTGCAGTTTCGACTTCTACTGGATTGGTATTGGGATTGAAACATTGGACCATTGAACAACAGCTAAACAGCTATCCTACTAGACTAAGTATGATTGATGTTTGCCTTCCATCATCTGACATCAGCTAAATCATCTGCCAATGATTAAGTTGAAAACAGCCAGAGAGAGGATTCGAACCACCCTCTCAGCACCACAACCTTGTCACCTCACCGCTAAGCCACCTGTAACCACAACCTGGTCACCTCACCGCTAAGCCACCTGTAACCACAACCTGGTCACCTCACCGCTAAGCCACCAGTAACCACAACCTGGTCACCTCACCGCTAAGCCACCTGTAACCACAACCTGGTCACCTCACCGCTAAGCCACCAGTAACCACAACCTGGTCACCTCACCGCTAAGCCACCTGTAACCACAACCTGGTCACCTCACCGCTAAGCCACCTGTAACCCTTGTACAATGTACTCTATGTGCTCCGTACACTGCCCTTCGGCACACATTGCGGACATCAAATATTCTGTACTGGAGTCTGCTTACTTTATCAGTACATACTGTACTTAGGTACGTATATATATCGATTGAGTGTTATCATTTAGTTTGTGTTTGTCATAATTCGTTTGCGGTTGTTCAGCACTTTTCATTGGTTGATTAATTTATTTACCAGCTTGAATGGTACGTACCCCAGAAACGCACACTGTTTCATCACATCCTCAATATGAGGGAGTCTGCCACCTTTCTTATCACTGCTATCTTATGTCACTTCAGAATACAGTCAAACACCATTAGGAACTATCTGGATTAGTGAGTACTCCTGGATAGTAAGTACTCGTTGCTCTGTCCCTACCTCATGCATGCACTACCATTGAAAGCACCTTGGATAACAAATACCTCCATGGACATTCTACAGTACTACTACTACCACCACTACTATACTGGTACACTACTACTAGTACTACGTAAGTATAGAATATCTATGGTGTACCTTTGATGGTGAGTATGTACCCATTGTGCCTTCCCTTGAGGGTACTTACTGTCCAAGTTCTACTGCACTAATTCTCACCTTGTTAACCTTTCCAGATGTATCTAATCTCCAATTAGTTCGAAGTGGTAATTTAATTTTTCTAATGTGATGTCACTTCCTGTTGAGATTGAACCACCAGAGGAAGTATACTAATTGGTTTTCTATCATCCTTGGAATCGAGTCCCTCCCTTGTATGGAATGCTGTGATGTCAGAGTATCTGTTTTCATCCCTACATTCCTTTCTGAAGCTGTCTGTTCCCGCTTCACACTCTCACAGACATGCACATCGGCATGTACAGTGAAACCTGTCTCAAAGACAACTTGCATGTAAAGACCACCTGTCCATAGAGACCACTGTAGGCTGGCGCATTGTCCACTTCATTAATACTAATGTACAGTAAAACCTGTCTTGAAGACCACTCACATAGAAAGACCACCTGTCTGTAAAGACCACTTTAGGCTGGCACATTGTCCACTTCAGTTGAACTAAAGCACCTCAGTACAAGGACCACCTGTCCACAGAGACCACAATTACTTGGTCCCTTGAGTGGTCGTTATAGACAGGTTTTACTGTACCTCTGTACAAGGACCAGGACCACCTGTCTACAGAGACCACCATCACTGGTTCCCCTGAATGGTTGTTATAGTCAGGTTTTACTGTATGTATGTATGTATGGGTGGGACTGTAGCTGGGCAACAGTATTCCCTCCTGATGGCTTAAGGAGACAAGGTGACTACGTTGAAGTGTTGAGAGCACGGGTTTGAATCCTGTTGATGACGGATTTCTCATTCTTCATTCCGATATACGTACGTACGAAGTGTGGAGTGATACATTGAACCTCGGTAATCCAACATTCTCTCTAGTCTGTCCATATTCTGACAGGTAATCACCATGTTTTACTATACAAAGAGACACTGGATAGTCCAACGACTGCTGAATCTGGCATCGGTCCAATTTGAGGCTCATGGAATGTTGTAGTACACACTGTATACTGTGGAGCCTCTTGTAGCAAACTCCCTTGATAGTGGAAACCTCTATGATAATACTACAGTACAGTCCACTTCAGTAGAACTTGCTTAACTGGAAGTTCTGGATAAGTCGAAGAATGGGTTTGCTTGTCCCTACTCAATTAAAACTAATATATACAAACTCTGTTGAGTAGAATTTCTGATACGTAAGTGGAAATATTTTTTCTGTCTCTAGCGATTCGACTTATCCAGACTCCTCTGTACTGCTTTTGTTGATCTGAATGGATTGCTATGCATACCTCTGAATAGTGGAAACCTCTGTATAACAGACTGTATTGGTAGGTCCCGGTAGATTGCTATGCATACAAAATAACCTCTGAATAGTGGAAACCTCTGTATAACAGACTGTATTGGTAGGTCCAGGTAGATTGCTATGCATGCAAAATAACCTCTGAATAGTGGAAACCTCTGTATAACAGACTACCCTTCAGTTCCCAAAGCGTCCGTTATAGAACGGCTCCACAGTAGACAGAAACCTGTGTTTGGAATCTGATGAACTACAGTTTAGTGTGTGTATACTGATGCATCTAGTTTTTAGTTTCAGCCTAGTCTGGCAGGCTAGACCAAACTTACTAACACATCCTAGGTGTGTCAATAAGGATGGTCTAGCATGCCAGTCTAATTTCAGCCATACTTACTGTACATACCTACGTACATGTTCTCCTTCCACATGCATACTTAGGGAACTTCTATACAGTGTATGTTGAGTATGGGTGACTGTGGTTCGGTGTGTGTACGCATTCTTCTCTCTCTCTAGTATTACCATAGTAGAATCTATGGTATTACACTCCCACTTACTCCCTCGACCCCTGTGTTTTCAATCTCCTGTGAATTTTCACTTATTATGACGCATCCATCCCACTACATCTCTCTCTCTAATTACTCCTTATTAACCTGTGGCAGATGTCTTTTAGTGTTGTGTACAAAACTCAGCCAAAATGCTTGAAGTCATTCTTGTGTGAATTTGTTCATTCCTCTATTGCTAATTTGCAGCATATGTGGTGAATTTTCTTTTCAATGTGTGTGTGTGTGTGTGTGTGTGTGTGTGTGTGTGTGTGTGTGTGTGTGTGTGTGTGTGTACGTGTGTGTGTGTGTGTGTGTGTGTGTGTGTGTGTGTGTGTGTGTGTGTGTGTGTGTGTGTGTGTGCATCCATGCATGCGTGCATGCATGCACACACACATGTGTATGTATGTGTATGTGTGTGTGTGTGTGTGTGTGTGTGTGTGTGTGTGTGTACATGCGTGCGTGCTTGTGTGTGTACATATGTGCATGCATGCACGTGTGTGTGCGCGCATGCACGTGCATGTATGTGTGTGTGGTGTGTGTGTGTGTTTGTGTGTGTGTGTGTGTCCATATGTGTGCCAGCTGATATCATTAGTATAGTATGCCATGTAACCTAGCAACCACCAGGTGTTCACCATTTCCACCTAGAAACCACCTATTTATGAGCGTGCACTTATGGTCTACGTATCTATTCCATGCATTTGTTCTATACCGCAAATTGTGATAAGAACTTTTGTAGAAAGATTGTATATAATTTCGAGGTTAATCCTATAGCGTGTAATTTTGTGCTGCGGTTAGACCCAGTGTCAATTCATTCTTACTCGAGTCATAACTGAATTCACAACGTTTTCAATTCAATGCAGTATTGTTAATAGCACCGAATCCTAACGTTGTGTACATGCAATCTTTTGTTATTTTTTGAATACAGATTACACACCTGGGTAAGGAAAACGATGAGTTGAAACAGAGACTTGCAGACCACGGCACACAGCAGCAGTCACAGGGTGAGGCTCTTAGACTGATTGTGCATCATGACAGATCATGTAGGAAATATGAGGAATAAGAACATTATGTTCTCTGACTTGTTTGTATGGGCTTACATGCACACAGTATAGCACACACATGCACACACATACATACACACACACACACACACACACACACACACACACACATACACACACACACACACACACACACACACACACACACACACTGTCTCACACACACACACACGCACACACACACACACACACACACACACACACACACACACACACACATGCACCCCACACACACACACACACACACACACACACACACACACACACACACACACACACACATGCACACACACACACACACACACACACACACACACACACACACACACACACACACACACACACACACACACACACACACACACACACACACACACACACATGCACACACACACACACACACACACACACACACACACACACACACACACACACACACACACACACACACACACACACACACACACACACACACACACACACACACACACTGTCTAACACCTATGCACTATTTACCCTGGTGTCTCTATTACTGGATCAAGTGTCTCAACAGCTGAATAGTATTATTAAAAGAAATGCATATGTTTTCTTTGTTAGAGTCTAGACCTGTTCCAGTTGTGTCGGACAGGAGTCCTCAGGACAAGGTGTGTGTTTATGTGTGTGTGTCTGTGTGTGTGTCTGTGTGTGTGTATGTATGTGTGTCTGTGTGTGTGTATGTATGTGTGTGTGTGTGTGTATATGTATGTGTGTGTGTGTGTGTGTGTGTGTGTGTGTGTGTGTGTGTGTGTGTGTGTGCGTGTGTGTGTGTGTGTACTGTACTGTATGTGTGGGTGGGTGGTTGTGGTGCAGGTTATCCCAACCATTCATGAATTACTTTTATACTTGACTGTAAACAACATAATGCGTGCATACCACAAATTCCATTGTATTCAAAATTCCATTGTACTCACATATGTACATGCGTGTGTACAGTATGTGTGTATGTAAGCATGAGTTATTATGCTGAGCTCTTATTGTATGTACGTGTATGTATTGTTGTGTGTGTATGTGTGTGTGTACATGTGCATGCGCATGTAAATGTACATTTGTGTTTGTGTGTTTGTGTTTGTGTGTGTATGTGTGTGTGTGTGTGTGTGTGTGTGTGTGTGTGTGCGGGTGGGTGGGTGGGTGGGTGTGGGTGTGGGTGTGAATTTGTGTGTGCATGTGTGCATGTTTACATGCATGCGTGTGTACAAGTATACATTTGTGTATTCCGGATGGCAGTTCTTTTCGGATAAGAGTTTCTGTTGTAGTCATCAATTGATCTGTGTAATTTTGAAAGAAAAAGAGCTACACTGTTCAGGTCTTGTCCCATTCTGCAGGATATTGGGAAGTTGAAATTGGAATGGAATCAGGAACTGGAACGGGTACTGCTATACCTCAAGTCTGGCACAGTTCAGGTGTGTGTTGCCACGGTCTAGCTGATCAAGCCAAACTGATCGTACCTATGATAAAATGTGGTCATTAAGTTACATACGTACATATACATGTACGTCTGTCAGGCAACTGTATTTGTATGACAGTAGAACCTCTACACTCCGACATTCTCTCTAATCCAACCATCTTATGAGGTACAGTCACCATATATAAATACAGTCAAACCTCGTTAGTGAGAACACCTGGGGACCCTCCAAATTGCTACTCACTATCAGTAGTACTTGCTAACCATATAGATTAGTATTGTGGGTTATAAGCTGG
>CAUJGJ010000242.1:685000-702500 GCA_963170055.1 Halisarca cf. caerulea | reverse complement strand
TTGGTGATATCCACTTCTTTAGCTGAGAAATTGATGCGTGTGTCTGATTTTATGTGCAACAGCAACACATGTGTACTTGTACAAGTGTGTCTCATGTGAAATAGTCTAATGTGTGCTATGCATGTACTGTAATGAAACATCTCTAAAGCTAACTCTCTTGTAATCCAGAACTCTCTCTAAACAGGATATGTTTCAAGTCTTGCTCTCTAATCCAGAAACCTCTATACATATAATTCAAACCTTTTCTTTATTCACAAGGGTTTTCAGTTTATAAAGGTTCCCCTGTATACAGTATAACTGAATATTACTGTACTTGTCATCTTTGCCTTCATTTGCATTTGATACATATTTGCTAGCATTCTACCGAGGAAGTGATTCGATGGGACGAGAGCAAAAAGTGGCAGAAGAAACTGGAATCACTCAAGAAAAAGTTAACAGAGAAGAATGGAGAAGTGGAAGACTATCAGAAGCAGATGAAGTCTATAAAGGATACTGTAGAGAGGTGTGTTAGTGTGTGTGTGTGTGTGTTGTGTGTGTGTGTGTGTGTGTGTGTGTGTGTGTGTGTGTGTGTGTGTGTGTGTGTGTGCGTGTGTGTGTATGTATTTGTGTGTATGCGCGCATGTGTGTGTGTTTGTGTGTGTATGTGTGGACATGTGTGGGAACCCCAGTGTGTGTGTGTATGTGTGTGTGTGTGTGTGTGTGTGTGTGTGTGTGTGTGTGTGTGTGTGTGCGTGTGCATATGCTTTCATACATGTTGGTATGTCTGCATTTGTAAGTGACACATTTCTCTATTACGTATGTACCAGCATATTTCCTGCTGCATTTTATGTATTCCTTCTTAAGGGCCGAAAGAGACAGAGGACTGCTGCAAAGCAAGTTGAGAGCAGCTCAAAGGACTCAAAACATCTCCTCTCAATCAGTTCCTCCAGCTCATCTTGGTACTGTTGTTCAGGAGCAATCTCAACCCCAGGGGGGTGGGGTGGGGTCAGCTGTACCACTGTCAGTGCTGCAGTCACATGCTGATCAGGTGCACCAGTTGAAGAGCAAGATTGCTGAACTGGAGAATCAAGTATGGTTGAGATGTGTGCATGCCTATACTTTTACTTTATACTGTACATACAGTACATAACTAGCAAGCTCATACTTATGTGTACACACACAAACACACACACACACACACACACACACACACACACACACACACACACACACACACACACACACACACACACACACACACACACACATTTGCTTCCATTTGTTAACAGATAACCCTTCTTTAGTTAAAACTCTCCACAATGAAAGATGAGTCAAATGAGACTGAAAAGAGAATGTTACACGAGTTGAACTTGAGTGTGGATGTGGTAAAGAGACAGTGTGTGGATGTAGATGCTGGTCTATTGGCTGGTAGAGTGGAGGAGCTTCAGACCGAACTCCTCGCTTGTCAGAAACAGAACATTAGATTGAAGTTCGAGTTGGAACAGGCTGTAGTGACGCAGCCTCGCATGAAGGTACGTTGACTACATCTGCAGACATGTGCTTGGTACCTACTGTAGGTGCAAATTTCCTAGCTTAATGTGTGTTTGCTCACATGCTTGTATGCCATACAGTGTACTCACTCACACACTCATGTGCACACACCACCATGCACACACACTCACACACACGCACACACACACACACACACACACACACACACACACACACACACACACACACACACACACACATACACACACACACACACACACACACACACACACACACACACACACACACACACACACACTTGTAATGCCACAGCCTGCAGTGCCGGCTATATTGTGGCCCCCTTGTTGGGCCCCCAAAGGGGCCCAACTGGGGGGTGAGCCACCAGACACCAGTGAGGGAGAGACCCACTGGATATGGGTCCAGCTGCCCCCACCATCCCCGATGGCCCCCTCGTGCAATCAGGGGTTGCCCATCTGTGAGGTTGCAAGCCCTACGAGACGGGTAGGGCTGGGCTGCAGCTGAAGAGCGGTGGCGTGTCCACCTAACTCACAGCAGCAGTGATTCCCAACCCTAAACTCGGTAATATCCAGGCTAATAGCATCTAGGGCACCAGCCAATGACCAGCACCCTGCTAAGAGTCTGATAAAGAAATACCCAAGTCACATTTAATGTTTCCAGTGGTTGAGGCTGACAGGTATGATTTCACCTGTAAGCAGTTGAGTGTCCCAGTTTTCATCCTTCCAAATTGAAAAGCACCACCTGCAGGCAACAGGCTTAAGCTCTTAAGAGATTACTAACCAGCCCCTCACACCAACTGGACAACACACACATACACACACACACACACACACACACACACACACACACACACACACACACACACACACACACTCCTATTTCTACCACAATAGGCACGTATTACTGACTTGGAAGATTACAATGCAGTTTTAAAGAGTTCATTAGCTGAAGCTGAGAAGAATACAACTGCAGATAGACCTATACATAGTGGAGGGAAGGATCCCACTTCCAAATCAGCATTAGAATTGGAATGTGTCATTACTGCTATGAAGAAAGTTATCCGTGAGGAAAATTCAAAGCATACAGTGGAACCATTTTAACACAAAACTCAAGGGCTGATGAAAAGTGTTCATGTTGTCAGAATTTCATTTTATCAGAACAAATAGGAATACCAGGGGCATTGCAGGGGCCATTTTCTGCTTTAATGTTAACCAAACTATCACGTTAAGCAAGTTTGTGTTAAGTGGGTTCCACTGTATTAAAGTCTACGTTTGAAGCCATTTGAGCTGCCATATCTCTCTCTATGTAGATCTGTCTGATATAAATTTCTTATGGATATGAATATGATTATGAATAGTACAGTAGAACCTCGCATATCCGGCCCCTGTAGTTACGGGCACCTCACTCAACTGGGCAGTATTTCATGCATGTACTTCTATTGTCTACAGTATGAGTCTATAGCTGTACCATGTGGTGTGTCTGCATGTGTAAAATCAGGTAAAACGGCTGGTAGAAAGCATCCACTGGTCACTGCTTAAAGGAAATTAAAGAGGAATATTCAAATAATTGTGGAATGTCTCAAAGTCCACATAGGTACTAGTGGATTCATACTTACGGGCACCCCTTGGTCCCAAACTGCCCAGATATGAGAGGTTCTACTGTACTGTGTGTGTGTGTGTGTGTGTGTGTGTGTGTGTGTGTGTGGGTGTGGGTGGGTGGGTGGGTGAGAGGGTGTTTGGGTACATGTGTGCCTGCATGTGTATGTGTCGTATACTGTGATCCTACATATTATATCTTGTTGTATGTTTGTACATTGATTATGTACTTTGCTGAGTTATTTTTACATCTTTTGTGTTTTCTATGATAGTTTTTAATGGGAAATTATTTTGTCTTCTGCCGTACAGAGAAGTTGAGATCTGAAAATGAGGACCTAAAGAGGAGTCTGGTGAGGCCTGCTAGGAAGGAGGACAAAGGTGGTTCGGAAAGGTTGTCTCTGATGGAGGAGAAGATGATGAGAGCTTCCATTGACAATGAAGAGCTTAGGACACATTTGACACAGGTGTGTGTGTGTGTGTGTGTTGCTATGGTGACAAAGATGGCATTTCAAGGGAACGCACAGTTCAGTGTGAATGGAAAAAAGTGTTTTTTCCACTGGTGACATCGTTATTTAACGATTCAGATACGATCATAAACTTTTGTGGAGCATATTGACGAAGAATGAAGACTCACGTCAAGCAAAGGAGGCAGGAACAGCAGCCCTACAACTTGCTCGGAGGGGTGACACTCCCACAGAAGTGCATGTGATTGAGTCCAGTAATAGCACACCGGTGCGTCGGATTATCTTAAGGTCTGGCTCAGAGCTGACGAGACTTCGACGAACGGAAGAGGGACGTGTCCCCCCAACGATCGGCAGGCAGGAGGGGTTTCATCCTCAATGCCTTCTCGTTACTATCTGAGGAGTTCTCAGAGTTGTAGTTCTATGCAACGTACTACTACAAAACTTGGCGTGAGGCCAGCCACTTCACCGTTAATGGTAGGGCTGAACAACGATCAAGATTTGAAACTCACAGTGTGTGTCACTGTGAGTGGTTGTGTGTGGGGGGAGAGGGTGGTTGGGTGGATGGATGAGTGAATGGGTGGGTGAGTGGATGAGTATAGGTGAGTGGATGGATGGGTACATACAGTACATGCCTACTTGTGTGTGTGCTCATGAATGCATGCATGAATGTGTGTATATACATTTGTTGTGATTTACCAAAAGTATGTGTTTTGGGTGTGTACTTGTACAGTATACTCACTACATGTGTATAATATATGTACTGTACATGCATATGTATACTGTATGTATGTATGTGCACATTTATTCTTGCTTAATAATGTCTATTTTTAATGTTTGGATCTTGAAAGAGTTTTGAGTATTAATGTAACAAAAATTGTTGTTTTAGGAGAGGGAAAGAGTGTGTCAGTTGCAGTCCAAAGTGTCCAGGCTTGAGGCATCACTGAAGAAGCTTAAGGAACAAGACAAGGAAACAAGGAAGGACATTCTAAGCTATCAAGAAAGAATTGTATCTCTTCAAACAGACCTGGACAAAAAGGTTTGTGCATGCTATACATACGTATGTACAATATGTATATGGTTGTGGTACTTTCAAATGAGCCAGCAATTTTTCTCATAGTCTTGTTCCCACATCCACTTCCACCTGCCATTTTATTCTGGGTTGTAAAATGGCGTCTGAAGTGGGCCCGGGAATGAGACTATACTTCCCTAAACCTGTGCTGATATACAGTGAAACCTCTTTAAAGGACATCTCTGAATTGCAGCCACCTCCTCTGCCAAATTTGAACTCCTCACATTGATAATATTCTTTAATTTAAACCCTTTGAAATATGTACACCTCCTTATACAGAACAGCTTACTGCAGTTCCAATGGTGTTCAAACTACAGAGATTTCACTGCTTACTGTTATCCCAATGGTGTCCTTATATTATAGAGGTTTCACTGTACAGGACAGCTTACTATCCAGGCCTGTGAGCTGGGAGGTTTGGGTGGTTCATTCGAACCCCCCACTGAAGAGATGAGTTCCACTTGCCAGAATTAGTAAATCTTTTGTTGCAGTTACATACTGTTCTTGAATGTACAGAACTTTAAGGGAGAAAAGCAGCTAAAATTGTCTTGAAAGTATTTAAATGACTATTATAATAATATTACTAAATTCAATCTCTAAAAGTTGAGAAATAGGGCCATCTCTAAAATTGCACACTCTTGGACGCCATCTTGTTGTGACATCATGATGTTCATGTGCACATAATTACAAGAGCAACTCAACACTGTAGAAAACCATGATTATAATGAACAAATTCGTATGTCTAGAGTATGTTCTACTATGAAACATTTTAACTTATTTTAGTGGATTACTGCTGCTGTGAATGATTTTCAGGCCCCCCTGGGATGAAGGTTCTACTGGTACAGTATCTATAGTATGTTGGAACAATATAATTATTATACACACATTGCAAGATGTTGCCCCTCTACAAACCTCTAGAACTTCTCTCTTGTATTATTGCATAATAAATACACCGTTGTTTGCACGACATCTGCAGTTGAGAGTTCCACTTGGTAGAAAAGAACCTCTCCAATTATAAACCAGCCTACAGGCCTCCTATGGTCCCAAAGGTGTCCTTATTATAGAGATATTCTATGCTTCAATACAATACACGTACTATGATGCTTGAAATTGGTCTGCTGCAATGGCTTGAGCCCTACTTAACCCCCATACTTAGTACATATTACAGTGGGATCTCCAAATAAAGGACACTTTGGGGGAACCTCTTTTGTCTTTGTAAGGAGATAGTCCTCTTTGGGAGATTAAAAATGTATTGGTACTATAATCAGAAAATATCTTGGGACTTCAGCTGTGTCCTTAGTAGAGAGAGTGTACTTATTTCAGAGCATCCACTATCAGAGATTTCACTGTAGTCTGTGTATAAACAGTCAGACTTTAAGTTATCAGTCCCACATTTTCTATTACTGCTTGTGGATTCACTAGTCTTGTATATACAAATATTCAATTCATGTCTGCAGTCTGAGATGCTGCAAGAGGTGAAGCGTCATTTGCAACTTGCTGCCAAGAGAGAAAAGGAACTATCCAGACATCATGCTACTCAGGAGGAGGTCCAACTGTTGTCAAGGGAGCGAGAGCAACTCAGACAGGAGAACAAAAAAGTATGCACATACATAAAGTACATGTACAGTACTGCTGTAAAATTAGAGCAGTGTTTGGTTTCCATGTGTAGTGTAATGAAATGAATTGCTTGCAATGAACACTGTGGACTCCAGTACAATATAATTTGCTGAGGAACTACCTGGTTTAGTATATTCTCCTGGATAGTAAGTACTCCTCATTCTGCCCCCTTCTATACACTGTACACAAGTATGTAAATACCTCTGAAGTGGCAGATCTGGGGGGGGGGGGGGGGGGGTTGAGGGGTTTCCTGGAACCCCCTTTTGACAAAACCTTTACCAGCTAGGCTATTCTGATAGATAGGTCTTAGGCTCACAAAATGACCTGGCCATAACATATTTTGGATTACAATTTAGATAATTTGTGAAATAACCCAGTATATGTTGGTAATTCACTTGTTGTACACTCTGGAATCTTGTTTTAGCCTTTTAACCTGACCAGCGATTTGTTTTTCCACCATTTTATTGTGACATCACCATGCAGAGTCACTGTACATAGCAGGCAGCACAATAATGACTATAATATATTGATAATGATAAAGCTGAAGTAAACAATTTTCCAAATTCCCCATGTGTTCCTAGCTATTGGTTCTTATATACTGGGCCTGTATACAGGGGGGGTTCAAGGGGTTCGGATGAACCCCCCCCCCCCCCCCCCCCCTAAATGGAGCTCCATAGTTTTACACAAGGCATTCTATTAGTACAATACCTAGCCAAACCTAGGCAGATCACCAATAATGAAATAAAAATCACCCAAACCCGTGCTATCAACTATAAAATCTCAGTATAACCTTAAGTGTAATTAAAATGTGAAGTCTCTAAAAAATTTTGACTAATGTACCTTGTTTTCCAGCAGCAGATTTTAGGTGAGGAGAGCGGTCATGAATATAGATGACATCATTCACACCTCTATGACATCATTGTTTAGTGATCCCAATGCCAATAACATGTAGCTGAATTGTTATTTTAGACACAATATTATACAATTATGAACCTTGTTACAAGTTGAGGAATACTATGCTACAACAAAATTCATCCTTAGACTGTTGTTGAAGGTATGAAAAAGCCGTAGATAATTCACTTCATTTTGAAAATTCGCTCATGTAGCCCCCCTTTTGGGATTCCTGCGTACAGGCCTGTATACCACATGGTTTCTTGTGCAAGTGCCTATTTGTACTGTGTAGAACCAAGGGCTTTACTGCTATATGACAGAACAAACCCAGATTATCAAGATACCAAATATTTTGATCAAACCAAACATGTGACAATAATAGTAGAATATCTGATGAACCTAGAATTCAACATTCTGCTGTATTCATAAATATTATAAATCAATCACAGGAGTTAACTTAAAGCAGCTATTCATGTTCATACTAGCTGATTCGCATGCATTTTTGTATTCTTTTGAATTTTGCTAGTCCTATAGCAATTAGAGCTGGGCTGTTGAATGTGTGCAATGTACATTGCATGGTGTTTTTGCGAAGAAGGGAATCTAGCCTTGCTGGCCAGCTTTAATCATATTGCTACATATGCTTGGAAAATTTTCATTTGCGTGTTCCAGAATATATATTTAAGGCACAAGCTCGTAGCAAAAACTAAATGGAACCCTCCTTTGAAAAATCCTGGATTTGCCACTGCTCTGATAAAAAATACCGACTTGTCTTCCCTTTGAGGTACTATATGCTTACTAAGCAAAGTCTACTTTATGTGCATATGCACAGTACAATACATCCAGTGCAGTATTTAGTGTTTCATCCTGGGGGGGGGGGGGGGGGTAGAGGAGGGGGTGAAAGTATATATATGATCTATTGAACCAAAGGGAGGTGAACCATTGTAATCTACATAGAAGGCCTTTGCCACATCTGAAGCTGTCATTTGTGCACACAGTACATGGCTTGCAATGTATTTTGTCACTGTAAACATTCCCACAGCTTCGAGAAGAGCTTGCAAGCTTTGATCAGAGTTTCTTCGATGAGATTGAAGATATCAAGTTAAATTATCACGAATCACTGAACAAGGTTAAGCATTATCAAGAGCAGTTGAAACTACTGGCAAACAAGCATGACTTTCCCTCACCTACCTAGTAGACTGGTGGTAATTATGTGTACATACTTCATTTGAATCACTTATTGTAGTGTTACAGTAATAGGTCATTTGTTGTTACTCATGTTGATTGTCAGAGTATATCTGTGTTTAGAGTCTATACAATTTTGAGTATGGATCATGGCACACCATACATCGTCACTGGCAGTGTATGGTGTGCCATGATCCATAATCAATATTGCAGACTTACAAAATTTTTTCATTGACTATTTCTATCAATGTAGCCCGTCACACACACAAAACACACACATGCACGTACACACACAAACACACACACACACACACACACACACACACACACACACACACACACATGCACACACACACACACACACACACACACACACACACACACACACACACACACACACACACACACACACACACACCAAACTCAACCTGGATCAGGTGCATTTATTATCATGTTAAATTATGTAGTGCTATCATAATTATTATTTTAGTCAATCCACAACTTGAAATATGTATGCATATTCAGTTCCAAGAAGTATGAATTTGGTCTTCAGTATTCTTCCTGTCGTATTATTATAATTATAATGTAAGCCCTATAGTCCTCCCGTTAGTTAGTTTAGTTAGTTTGTTAGTTAGGTTAGCTAAAAGCCCGTTAGAACTTCCAGTGATATATATATGTATATATATATATATATATATATATGTATATATATATATAATTATATAGACCTTGTTTACCAATGGCTGTTGAAGAGAATCCCCTAGCTGAAATTCCTTATGGAAGATATGAGGAGACACGGTTTTTGCAAGCTAATACGCTAAAGAACAGTTCACACAAGTCTGTGATTGTGTTTGGACTGATTGGGCATGGGAAGAGCACCTTTCTGAATTTCATTCTTCGTCGAAAGCACTTCACAACAAGTCAGGGTCTGTTTGGCACTTTGCAATCTGCAACAAAGGAAACAGAAAGTGCACATGCCACAGTACAAGGACAGCAGCTGATGCTTATCAATACACCTGGATTTATTGACCCACAAAAAGTTGAAGATGATGACAAACAGAGCGCTAGTGAAATATTTCAAGCTCAATCTCTGGATTTTAGGCAAAGTATGTTGCAAGCCTACTTAGATGCTGGTGAGGAAGTAGGAGCCTTCATTCTGGTCTATTCATTGACTGCTCGGTGGACAGCAGAAGTGACTCAGATGATGGAATTTCTTGAAAGTGTGTCGTTTCCTTGGGATCACTGCATTGTTGTTCTCACTCACGGAGATCATTCCTTCCCAAATATGCCAGAGAAGGAAAGATACAAAGCATTGAAGGAAGCAATAGCTAATGATAAGCTACCAAATCAGCTGAAGCAACTCATCAAAAACAGCAATGATCGTGCCCTTATTGTTGAGAGCTCTAGGACTAATGACAAAGAATATTATCATTCTGTGATGAAAAAATTTCTGGCTCTAATAAGTGGCATTCCTGGTCCATACAGCAATCCCCATTTCCTGCATTTCGCACAGCTTGTTAAAAAGTCGCAGCAGTCAGCGTACAAGGCAGTACTTCAGGATAAAAAATCCTTAAGTGCATTAGAAGCTAAAACACGAGTTGATTTTGAAAACTTTCAATCAACTGTTGAGGAAGTATCAATAGCCCAAAAAGAATTCATTGAGTACCTTCACAAGATTGCTGACATGATAAATACCAAGATATTTACTCCACGAGTTACAGCAGCTGCAGGTTTTGGAGCAGCGGCTTGTGTAGCAGGTATTGCTGCCATCCTTCTCGGTGTAGGTCTTTTACCAGTTACCTTTGGAGCAAGCACAGCTGCTGTGACAGGTGGAGTAGTTGTTGCTGCCGGTGGTGTGGGTGCCGCTACTATTCCCCCCATTATCAAGTGGCTCAGGAATCACTCAGAATATCCAAAGGTACAAAAGTCATTTGCTCATGCCATAGTGATAATGGAAGGACTCTACCAGCTATATCAGAAGATCATGCAGAAGATACAGGAAGATAGTCTTGGTCATAATCATCCTGAAGTACACAGCCTCCTATTTGCACACCTTGCTGGTGTCCATATGCATGGAGTGAAGGATAAAGGAGATGATTTGTGTGAAACAGCAGAGAATCTTGCCTTTAACCACAGGTTACGCAGACAGGCCAAAGAACAGTTCAAAGAAGGGAATAAATTGAATTCAGGTTCATTGGAAGCTAATTCACTTCCTATAAGCTTCAACCTCCTGGCAAGACATTGTGATGTGGCATACACAATAGGGGCCTCAGTGGAGGACACTCGGGTATCCCACATTTCAAAGGAAAGAAACACGCAGATGCTAAGGGAATGCATTACTACCCTAGAGAAAGAGTTGCAAGCCATTTTGGAACTCTGCAATATGGACAAACGGGGAGGTCTTTTCATGTAATGTTAATTTTACTACTTTTGTTGTTTCCATTGTAATTACATCAGTGTAATTACAGTTATTCATTTAGGATCCGCAACACAAATTAACATTAGTTATACTATAACATTAACTATTTCATTTGTGTTGATTCATTTTTTTGACAATGTAATGTCCATATAATGTTGCTGTAGTTCCCAGTATGTTTCCGTGTCACTGTGTGGTTGTGTATTTATGTGTGCATGCATGTATGTTTATCTCCCGCAAGTATCAGTCAATATATTATATCGTACAGTTAAAACTGTACGTGTATTAAATTTTAAATGAATTCTCTACTTCACAGATGAATGTCAAAATAAAATATAATAATACAGTATGTGAACCCCATATATGTACAGATACACACACACACACACACACACACACACACACACACACACACACACACACACACACACACACACACACACACACACCAGGGTTCTATCTAGGATATAAATTTTGGGGGGGAAGCTTCAGTATTACCGTGAATGACTGCCGTGCAAGATATACACATAGATTTGATGCATGTATTGTATGTATATAGCAGGGTGATGGGGGGGGGGGGGGGGGGGGGGTAATTACAAAGTATAGTAGGGGGGCAGGTACATGTATGTATATGTGGTATCCTAGGCATCTATAAAACACATACAGTGCAGTCATATGTAATAGAGGTGCAGGCAGATATGTATATGGAGTGCAGGGGTATATACATATGAAACTAGGGGGGTCTGGGGGCATCCCCCCCCCCCCCCGGAATATTTGAGTTTTTATTTTCTATAATGTTGCATTTGAGGCCATTTTAGACCATTCAAGGCTGATTTTGACACTCAAGTAGGACCTTAATTCTCTATAGTAATGAGATGAGTGCCGTGTGTATACATGTGCATACATGTGTGCATGTGCGTTTGTGCATGTGTGTGTGTATGTGTGTGTATATGTGTGTGTGTGTGTGTGTGTGTGTGTGTGTGTGTGTGTGTGTTTGTGCACTTGTGTGTGTGTGTTTGTGCACTTGTGTGTGTGTGTGTGTGTGTGTGTGTGTGTTTGTGCATGCTCAGATATATATAATATTATTATGGAGTGCAGGAGTATACATACTTAATAACTAGAGGGGTCTGTGGGCATGCTCTCTAAGGAAAATTTGAGTTTTTAGGTTATACAAGGTTGCATTTGAGGCCATTTCAGATCATTCAAGGTAAATTTTGACACTCAAGTAGGGCCTGCTCCATAGTAATTTGTACTGCAGTTGGAATTTTTTGGGGTGGAAGCTAGGGAGTTTGGGGTATATAGAAGCTTCCCCCCCCCCCCCCCCCCCCCCCCCACTGGATAGAACCCTGCACACATACACACACGCACACACACACACACATACACTGTTGCAGCGCTAGCATAAGGACCGGTCTGCAGCCAGATGACATAATTATAGTAGGACATACATAATTATATTATAGGAATGCAAGACGCCTCGCTAGCTATATATAGGCCAGGCCAAACACACTGCATGGTGTTCTGGATCCTGTACATGTGATGATTCCATGAGGCCAGTGCCTTAAGCAGAGAATTCGAGGCTGATAGCAGTGCATGGAAAAATTGCTGAAACTGTACATTAATTGTTCACCAAGATGCAGCCCTGTATATCTTTGTCGAAGGCACTAATGTTCCTGCGATGTTTCAAGGAGGCTGTATGTATATTATAATAATGTTGCAGCCCAAAGCAAGTGCGCTCTAGATTATGATTACGTACTTGCCTCGCATTCAGTTGGCAATTATACAATCGTTATCTGAGTATGCAATCACCTATACAATTATTATGTTGCATATTTAATTATAATATTATCTTCACACATGCATGCACACACACACACACACACACACACACACACACACACACGTACACACACACACACACATGCATGCATGCACTTGTACATGTACATATACGTACATACATGCACATGAACACATGCATGCACACATACACACACATTTATATAAATTATACACACACGTGCACACACACACACACACACACACACACACACACACACACACACACATGCACGTACCCACATTATTTGTACAATGTGTCATACGTGCACAATGACTGGCAGTATATTCCTGGAAGTGATGAATAATGTATTCAATTTGTGCTATCTATCTACTGTTCAAGTGTATCGTTATATAAGCTATAATCTATTGCTTGGTTCTCTCTTGATCTAAAGAGTGTCAGCTTCAAACCACTTTGCTCCTCTTAGACTAGTTAAACCTCCCAGGAAAATGGCTGTTTCTAAACCATTTGAAGAGGATCCCTTAGCCAAACTGCCTTTAACAAGGCAAGAAACTGAAGAGTATTTAGCAACCAATGCACTGAAGACCAGTTCTCAAAAGTCGGTGGTTGTATTTGGAATGGCTGGGCATGGGAAGAACACCTTCCTGAATTTTATTATTCGCCAAAAAGGCTCTGATACAAGACAAGAGATATTTAGTGTTGATAAATCTGTGACCAAGGAAACAGTTACCACACCTGCCTTGGTGGAAGGACAGCAATTTTTGCTTATTGACACTCCCGGATTCATGGATACAGAGAGGATTGAAGACAGCATTGAAAGAAGTCCTGATATGGTAATGCTATGCGAATCTGAGGATTTCAGAAGGAATATTTTGCGAGCCTACTTAGATGCTGGTGAGGAAGTGGGAGCCTTCATTCTGGTCTATTCATTGACTGCTCGGTGGACAATGGAAGTGACTCAGATGACAGAATTTCTCGAAAGTTTGTCATTTCCTTGGGATCACTGCATTGTTGTTCTCACTCATGGAGATCATGCCTTCCCGGGTGTGTCAGAGGAGGAAAGATACAAAGCATTTAACAAAGCAATAGCTAATGATGAGCTACCAAAAAACTTGAAGACGCTCATTAGAAACAGTAATGATCGCGTTCTTATTATTGATGGCACCAGAACCAAAGATGAAGAGTATTATCGTTCTGTGATGAAAAGATTTCTGGCTCTAGTAAACAATATTCCTGGTCCATACACCAATCCCCATTTCCTGCATTGGGCAAAGCTATTGGAAAAGTCACGACAGAAGGCATATGCTTTGGCACTTAGAGATAGATCTTCAATAAAAGCATTAGAAGCCAAAACACTAGACCTTTTCAAGAGCTTTCAGTCAACTGGTAAAGAAGCAACAGTAGCCCAATCAGAGTTCATTAGGTACCTTAAGAATATAGCTGATGTGATCAACAGCAATATACTTACCCCAGGAGTCACAGCAGCTGCAGTTGCAACAGGAGTTACTACCTTCCTACTTGGTGTAAGTTTAATACCATTTACCTTTGGAGTAAGCACAACTGCTGTTGCAGGTGGATTAGCTGTTCTTGTCGGTGGCATTGGTGCCTCTACTATTCCTCCCATTGTCAAAATGCTGAAGAATAACTCAGAAGTTCGAAGGGCACAGGAAGCATATGAACATGCCATAGTGAAAATGGAAAGACTATACCAGCTATATGTGGAGATCATGGATGAAATACAGGAAGATAGTCTTGGTCGCGATCACCCTGATGTACACAGCCTCCTATTTGCACACCTTGCTGGTGTCCACATGCATGGAGTGAAAGACAAAGGAGATGAGTTGTGTGAAACAGCAGAAAATCTCACTGTTTACCACAGGTTACGCAAACAGGCCAAGGAACAGTCAGAATCAGGGAGCAAAAGTTCAAACTCAGATTTTAAATTAATGGAAACTAGTCCAAACTATGCTATTCCTGTTGGCTTCAACCTTCTGGCAAGAGGCTTTGATGTGGCGTACACAGTAGGGACTACAGTGGAGGTTGCACAAATATCCAAAGAGTCAAAGAAAATTGACACTCAAATACTGAGAGACACATGTATTGTTACCCTTGAAAAAGAGATGCACACCATCAAGTTACTCTGCAAAGCACCTAATCAGTGAAGTTTTGATCATGTGCAGACTGCATATTCTCTTTTCATGCATGAATTAGCAAATGTATAATATGTGAATATCGTGTGCATATCAAGTTAATTTTACTGTTTATTTTATTTAAAATCACATGCACACAACCCTGGCCAGTTACAATTTTTTCCCTAGTATTTCACACACATGTTGCATGCTTACAGGACTAGTTTAATTTGTAGTATATTCAATGTGTAGTCTATAATTATAATACCATTTTATGAATATGACATTTATTGCATTAACTTTCCGCATAATATGATGCAGATACAGTGAGTAATAATAAGAGTATATTACAGTATAATACTATTATACTCGATCACTAGCTATCCGTGTGAGGTGACCTTCCGGGTTAAAGATGCATGGTCAACAACTAGCATGCAGGAATTAATCCAGCATGACTGTACACATGTGAACACAATGTACTGTGAACTCACACACACACACACACACACATACACACACACACACACACACAACACACACACACACACACGTATACACACACACACACACACACACACACACACACACACACACACATGTACACACACACACAACACACACACACACACACACACACACACACACGTACACACACACACACACACACGTTTTGCACACAAATTATTATCTATATTTATATACTTATTAATAATATAATAAATATTATATACTGTAAATGGTAAGCACTGTCAGTTGTATTCAGCTGCATGTTTGCTAAAAACCCATTCCGGTCTAGATCTGTGAGAAGCATGGAAATTAAAGTTTCTGTACACAATCTCAGTTATCCAAACCAGAGAATTCACACAGACAGAAAGTCAAACATGCACTATGGGGGGACTAGGATGACACCTACCTCACGGACATTATTATAAGCACTGCTTTTGCCTGGCCCTGCCCCACCTCTAAGCACATATGCCGATCATGCATTGCTTAGTACAGTCCATCATAAACTGTATATTGGAGCTATTATATTGCTAATGTACAATTAATACTGCACGTATATTGTACACTTTGTAAATATTAATTTTGAGTACAATGGGATGTTTACATATTAATTATAGAAGTGAACACATGCAATGATAACAATCGATTCCGAGAAAGCGCATATATGAATAATGCATTATAATTTGCTTGGGTTTCTCTGTGTCGGGCTATATAAATTGTATCCATTCATTATCTCTTGATCTAAGATCTAGAGTTACTGTACCTGCAGACAGCTGCTAGTTCACCTCCAGCGTTACCTCTAAATACAATGGCAGCTAAAGCAGATGAAAGTGGTTTCGTAGCCACTGTCCATTATGGAAAGCAAGAAGAGAAACGATATCGTGTAGCAAAGGCTTTGAAGAGCAGTGCTCAAAGGTCTGTGATTGTATTTGGAATGACAGGACATGGGAAGAGTTCCTTCTTGAATTTTATTCTCCGCCAGAATTTCTTTAAGACAAGCCTAGGACAATTTGGTGATATGAATTCCGTCACAAAGGGCACACATAGTGCATATGCTATAATAGAAAGACAGCAGATGATGCTTATTGATACACCTGGGTTCATGGACACACATGACATTCAATTCGAAGGCAGTGACAAACCAAGTGCTGATGAAATAGTTAAAGCGGAAGTTCAGGCTTTTAGACGAAATATTTTGCAAGCCTACTTAGATGCTGGTGAGGAAGTGGGAGCTTTCATTTTTGTCTATTCGTTGACTGCACGGTGGACAATGGAAGTGACTCAGATGACTAAGTTTCTTCAAAGTTTGTCATTTCCTTGGGAACACTGCATTGTTGTTCTTACTCACGGAGATCACCCCTTCCCGGGTATGTCAGAGGAGGAAAGATATACAGCCCTCCAGGAAGCAATGGCCCAGAACAAGCTGCCCAAAGCATTGAAGGAAGTCATTGAAAACAGCAATTATCGCACCCTTATCGTTGAGAACACCAGGGGTATAGATGATCATGGATATCATTGTTCTGTGATAAAGAAATTTATCCATCAAATAGAGAATATTCCTGGTCCATTCCATAACCCCCATTTCCTACATTTTTCAAAGCTACTAAATAGATCACGGCAGGAAGCATACAAGGCAGTGCTTCATGATGAAAATTCACTGAGTGTCCTAGAAGCTGAAACCAAAGATCTACTTGCAATGTTTAAATTAGCTGCAAAGGAAGTTGCAGTGGCTCAAGTGGTATTCATTGAGAATCTTAAGAAAATTGTTGAGATAATAGATAGCAAGGTTTTTACCAAAGTAGTCACAGCAGCTACAGGAGTAGGAGGCACAGTTGCAATTGCAGCAGGTGTTGCTGCCGTCCTTCTCGGTGTAGGTCTAATACCAGTTACCTTTGGAGCAAGCACAGCTGCTATCATAGGTGGAGTAGTTGCTGTTGCTGGTGGTGGACTGGGTGTAACACTTGCTTCTCCAGGTATAAAGTGGCTAATGAAACGCTCTGAAGTTCAAAACGCACAAACATCATATGACAACGCCATAGTGAAAATAAGAGCACTATACCAGCTATATGAAGAGATCATGCAGAAGATACAGGAAGATATCCTGGGTTGCGATCACCCTGAAGTACATGATCTCCTATTTGCACACCTTGCTGGTGTCCACATGCATAGTGCGAAGACTAAAGGAGATGAGTTGTGTGAAACAGCAGAAAATCTCGCCGTTTTCTACAGGTTACGCAAACAGGCCAAAGAACAGTCCAAGGAAGAGAGTGATTCAAATTTGGATTCATTGAAAAACAATCCGAACTATGCAATTCCTGTTGGCTTC
>CAUJGJ010000242.1:662500-667500 GCA_963170055.1 Halisarca cf. caerulea | reverse complement strand
AAAGCAGGCCAAAGTTGCAGATCTGACCCAACCTGATGACAAGAAGGACTCGGATGCAACTGTAGCTAGCTCAACTGCAAGTTTTGCCCTTCCAGTTGGCTTCAACCTCCTGGCAAGAGGCTTTGATGTAGCACACACGATAGGAGCTACTGTCGAGGTCACACAAGTGTCCAAAAAGTCAAAGGAAGCCGACACACGACTGCTGAGAGACTCCTGCATTGCAATCCTTGAGAATGAGATGCATACCATCATGAAACTGTGCAACGTTCCCAAGCAGTGAAATCCGACATCTTCAACAAAGTCCTTAGACGGACTACACACATTATATTCTTGTCACACTTATCTCTCAGTCAGCATATTATCTACATATCAAAATGCACACATGAAGTTATTTCACCATTAATTAGTTTTATACAATGCTCAGTACTACACCACCTCTATAGTTATACATGTTTTCATAGTATTAATTGTGTGTAATATTGTTGCAGATTCACTTTGATCATTAATAGAACTTTATTCATTTGATCATGGTAGTCCAACAATCAAGCATGTTTATGCTATAATTACTTAATTTTTTTTTAAAATAATATTTATATATTTATGCTACTCTATTATTATTTATATCGATGCATGCATGAGGACTTCCTTATACATCACTAAATTTTGATGATTCTGGTATCGTTTGCAGCAATATTACAAGGTATCTTGCATTGCTATGTACTGTATACCCTAGCAACACACACACACGTGCACACACACACACACACACACACACACACGTATGCACACACACATAATACACACATACACACATGTACACACACACACACATACACATACATGTACACATACACACACACACACACACACACACACACACACACACACACACACACACACACACATATACGTACACACACACACACACGTACACACACACACGTACACACACACACATGTACACACACACACACACACACACACACACACATACACACACACACACACACACACACACACACACATGTACACACACACACGCACACACACACACACACACACACACACACACACGTATGCACACACACATAATACACACATACACACATGTATATACACACACACACACATACACATACATGTACACATACACACACACACACACACACACACACACACACACACACACACACACACATACGTACACACACACACACACACGTACACACACACACACGTACACACACACACATGTACACACACACACACACACACACACACACACACACACACACACATACACACACACACACACACACACACATGTACACACACACACGCACACACACACACACACACACACACACACACATATACACACACACACACGTGCACACACACACACACATACGTACACACACACATGTACACATGTACACACACATATACACACACATGTACACACACACACACACACACACACACACACACGTACCTATGTACACCAACCCACACACACACACACACACACACGCACACACACACACACACATGTATACACACACACATACGTACACACACACACACGTGCACACGTACAAACACACAGACACACACACATGTACATGCACACAACAACAACCGGCCGAAGCTATCTTGGCTCTACAATAGGGGAAGAAGACTTCAAAACCGCATTTGTTAAAGCAAAGGTGCCCAAATGGACCAAAGAATTGACCAAGCTAG
The DNA here is from genome assembly GCA_963170055.1 of Halisarca cf. caerulea. Taxonomy (NCBI): domain Eukaryota; kingdom Metazoa; phylum Porifera; class Demospongiae; order Chondrillida; family Halisarcidae; genus Halisarca; species Halisarca cf. caerulea. The sequence goes on along the minus strand of CAUJGJ010000242.1, from coordinate 665,757 downwards.
CGGACATTGCAACTAGTCAGCCTCATGCTGCATACTGTGCTTTAACCAGAAGCATTAAGCACAAGTGGAGTTATTTGTCCAGAACCACTCACGACATTGGCATCCTGTTGCAGCCAGTGGAGGATATAATCAGGCACAAGGTCATCCCAGCCATTGTGGGTAAGGGCAACATCAATGACTCCGAGAGAAAGTTGTTTGCCCTGCCTCCAAAATTGGGTGGACTTGGAATTGACATTCTTCCACAATTGGCTGATCAGTTGTACCAAGCATCATCTATAATTTCCCAGCCTCTGAAAGATGCCATCAGACGCAGAAGGTTTGAAGATGGAATGCGGACTGACATGGAACAGGAGAAGGCACGAGGAGAGATGAGGAAAATTAAACGACAGCAGCAGAAGAGGACAGCTGATGAATTGTATGAAGATTTACCTGCTAACTTGAGAAAGGCTATGACACTGGCTAAGGAGAAAGGGGCCTCATCATGGCTTACACCATTGCCCATTGAGGAACATATGTTCCTCAATGGGCAATGGTGTAAGCCATGATGATGGATTTGAACTTCACAAAAGTGCTTTCTGTGACGCTATTGCTCTCAGATATGGATGGAGACCCCAAGGGATGCCAAGCACATGTATATGTGGAAAACCCAATGACGTAAGCCATGCATTCAGCTGTCCCACTGGTGGCTACATGATACTAAGGCATAACGAAATTAGGGATGCAACTGCTTCCATGCTCAAAGAAGTCACCTCAAGTGTGGAAACCGAACCCATGCCGCAACCACTGACCGGGGAGCAACTCAATTACCATTCAGCAAAAACAGAGGACAACTGCCGACTCGACATCAAATGTTCCGGTTTTTGGTCTGCTTCACAAGATGCATTTTTTGACGTAAGGGTGTTCAACCCAATGGCATCGAGTAACCAGACCTCCGACATCAACACTATCTACAAGTCGCATGAGAAGGAGAAGAAGAGAGGGTATGACCAAAGAATAAGAGAAGTTGAGTATGGATCTAGATCTTTCACCCCACTAGTTATGTCCATCACAGGTGGAATGGGACCATGCAGCAGCCACTGTGTTTTACAGAAGATTAGCAGGGATTATCGCTGACAAGCGAAGTCAGCCGTACTCACAGATAATCAGCCTGCTAAGATGCCGCATCAGATTCTGCCTGCGGAGATCTTCAATCAGAGCAATCCGAGGTTCCAGATCAAGCTATCGATGCTCCCAAGCCACCATTGATTGTGCCCCATTGATCATGGCAGAGGGACGGGTTCCCTCAGACATTTGACTATATTATAGCAATATGAGTTACTGCATGTTGTAATGATTACAATTTTTATTCAATTTTTATTTTTTCGGAATAGGGGAGTCACACACGTGTACACACACACACACACACACACACACACACACACACACACACACACACACATAGACACACACACACACACACACACACACACACACACACACACACACACACGTGTGCACACACACACACACGTGCGCACACACGTACACATACGTACACACACACACACACACACACACACACACACACACACACACACACACACATGCACACACACACACACGTACACACACACGTACACATACGTACACACACACACACACACACACACACGCTCGTGCACACACATGTACACCTACACGTACACATACGTACACACACACACACACACACACGTACACACTCACATACGTACACACACACATGCACACATACAAACACACAAACACGTACATGCACACACACGTGCACACACACACACACACACACACACGTACACACACAAACATGTGTACGTATGCACGCGTCAACAGCAACCATGCATGCATACATACACACACACACACACTATAGTGTTGCCATGATACTGCTAAAAGTGTATCACGATAATATTTGAGTTAATTATCTAGATGTGTATATATCACGATACATCATGATATCAGCATATTGTGAAATAGGTATAGAGTCAGAGTTGCATGTCAGAATGAAATATTATAGCTGATCACATATTTATATACGTAAGTGCAAATCACATTTTTCAATAGAGACCTCCAATGCATGACATTTCCTCTTTTGGCATTCAAGTACAAACTGTTGTTGATGATGGTGATGGTGACACTGGCCTAGGCTAAGCATACTGTGCTATATATGCTCAATCAATGCAAGATTGCATTGCATGATTGATTGACTGTGGGTATGAGGTGTATAGGGACTATGAAACCACAATGTTGTACGTACGTGCTAAAGGTCAAAGCACCAACCAGCATTGCATCCTCCTTGAGTAGGACAGCCTACTATAGAACGATAGGCACCTGTATCATGATATGAAGTATATGCTTAGTGCATTGTATCATCTGTAGAAATATCACGATACACGATATATCGCGAGTATCATAGCAACACCATATAACACACACACATGCACACACACACACACACACACACACACACACACACACACACACACACACACACTTGCACACAATATATCATTCACACACATGTACATGCATGTAAGAATACACACACACACATGCATATGCACACATGTAGACACACACACACACACGTGCACGCACAAATACACACACACACACACACACACACACACACACGCACACACACACACGCACACACATGCACACACATGCACACACACATGCGTACAACTTACAATGATTACTATAATTTTCCCCCAAGTATATAGACAATAATTTGATCAAACCCTATAACCCTGTATATACAGAGGAGTCTGGATAAGTCTAATCTGTAGGGACAGCAAAATTAATTCCAGTTATTAGAACTTCTACTTAACAGAGTTTGTTTGTATTAGTTTTAATTGAGTAGGGACAAACAAACCATTCAACTTATCCTAAACTTCCAGTTAAGCAAGTTCTACTTAAGTGGACTGCACTGTACATGCACTGCAATATATAAGACATGTGCATACAGAAGTACATACATTTATACCAAATATAATGCTCAATGACAACTTGATACGTAGCATTATAATCATTAATGACTACTTTCATTAACAATTATTAAGTAAATCATGCTAAATCATACACTATGATGTTAATACAGGACACACTTGAGGACAATATAAAGAGCTAGTTCAGACAATGCATATTTACAAGAGAAGAACTGTTTATACTGACTGACATGAGGCATTCCTATACAGTAATTTTCACTAAGTACAGACCACATATTATCATAGTTT
>CAUJGJ010000242.1:637500-647500 GCA_963170055.1 Halisarca cf. caerulea | reverse complement strand
GGGTTAAAGGTGAAACAGAGATGGTAGAAAGTGAGCTATGAAGTGGGCTAGGAGATGGCACTGATCCTGCATCACTAGAAGGCTTGTGATTACATTGGTTGCTGAGCTCTGGGATGTTCGTTATTTCTGTCAAAACGTTAGTGCTTCTAGATTGAGCAGGTGACCCAGAGCCTAACCACAGTGGCTTGCTCACTGCATTCTTCCTCTTCACTGTTTTCTTAGCTTTGCTAGGTTTCTTTGCGCTGCTTCCCGTTTCGTGAGCTTCTTTTCTTCTGCTGCGCTTTTTTGGAGGCTGCCAGTCCAGCAAATCTACCACTTTAGCCAAGTATCGCCGAGAATTCAATTTTACGACGACTTCTGCTCCTTTCGAAGTGTTTCCGAGATCTCCCACCACGTGCTTCACATTTACCCGATTGACGATTCCCTTGTCCTTGGACTCCAACCACTCCACGGCAATTTTGTTGCGTTTGTGCGCCATTCCTCGTCGAGATTAAAACAACTAACACCAAAAGAATCTTCGCAACGTCAAGAAATGACACTATGGATTGAAAATTCGCTACTGCGCACACGCTGATCGATGGTGACATATTTACCGTGAGGTGGTGATAATTACCGCGAGTACTCGCGTGCATGCGCGGCCCCCCCACGTGTAGTGCGCGTTTCTAGGGTAAGGTAATTTTAATCAGTACAGTATGTATATATATATATGTATATATATATATATATATATATATATATATATATATATATATATATATATATGTATGTATGTATTAGTTATATCCTGTCCAGGTGTGCTAACCTGGACAGGATATAACTAATTTGTATCCTGGCGACGATTTATTGTCGACTGTTGGTGTGTACAGCCTCATCTAGAGTTGATCAGTTTTAGCCACTTACCCTACCAATTGACATCAATTGACATCAATTAGGAAGTGTGCGTATATCAGTGACCTGTGCTACATCACAAATGTCAGCACACTTTTTCCTTTGATCCACCCATAATTCGCCCCCACACCAGGATACAAATATATATATATATATATTATATATATATTATATATTTTATATAGGGTAGAACTTAGATAGTAAGTACAGTAGTACCTCTTTTGAGAGGCCACCCTCGTGAAAGACCACCTCTTCTTGTAAGACCCGTTTTGCTGGTCACAAATGTAGTACATCCCATACTAACTTCCCCCTCATCAGAGACCACCTCTTTTGTGAGACCACCTTTCACAGGTCCCTAAGGGTGGTCTCTCAAAAGAGGTACTACTGTACTCTCAAGGGTAGGCAAATACGTAGATACACACTATCAGAGGTACTTGCTATCCAAGGTGCTTTCAATGGTATTGCCTGAGGTAGGGACAGAGCAATGAGTACTTACTATCCAGGAGTACTAACTAACCAGGAGTACTCACTAACCATGAGTACTCACTAACCCAAGTACTCAATCTCCAGGAGTACTCACTAACCCAGGTACTCACTATCCAGAAGTACTCACTAACCCAGGTACTCACTAACCATGAGTACTCACTAACCCAGGTACTTACTATCCAGGAGTACTCACTAACCTAGGTACTTACTATCCAGGAGTACTCACCAGCCAGGAGTACTCACTAACCAGGAGTACTCACTAACCCAGGTAGTTACTAACAGAGTTTGACTGTATATCACAATCACACAAGCCAACCCGATCACAATAGACATGCACAGAACTCACTCTGAACAAAGCAGGGTCTCCATCCAAGCGTTGATGATTTCTGAAGACATATGGAGCAGTGCACGTGTTGTCCGCTATGCATCGCCTGTTCAAAAGGAACATACGTACATACAGTAAACACAACTATGCACATACAAACGTATGCTTGTAACACACATACGTACGTATGTACACACATACTGTACATATATACAGTGGAACTTGCTTAGTAAGTACCTGGTTTAGCACATACTCGTGGATAGTAAATACTCCTCATTCTGTCCCTGTGCATATCTCATGTACATAAACCCACCCTGATAGTGAGGACCTGGTTTAGTACGTACTCCTGGATAGTAAGTACTCCTCATTCTGTCCCTGTGTATATCTCATGTACATACACCAACCCTGATAGTAAGTACCTGGTTTAGTACGTACTCCTGGATAGTAAGGTACTCCTATATACATACGTACCTTATGCATATTAAGCATATACGTATATCTCATAAATACATACGTATGTACACATATACAGCTGAACACACAGTACCACATACAAAAATATACAGTATCCCACTGCGTGGGCGGTATCTATTATCTTCAAAGAGACTGCCTTGGGTATATTCACAATATACCGGGGTATATCAATGAATCCAATTCATATTCCCAGGGGGGGTGGGGTTAATGACAATAATTGATAACTGCCTTGTCACCGCATGATGCAACAGCAGCACACCTGCTGTACGTACAATGTATACTAAGCCTACGAAGAAGTTTGCATTGTTCTTTTTAGAAACATTTTTGTCCACACCTATCGTTATTTCAGACCCCATTGCGGCATTTGCAGTCTTTTAGAAGAGCAGAAGTCCCCCCGAACTGAGCAATCACGAATTCTTCTAACCTTTCAATGATGGCCGTCACGGATAAAGACTAAAACGAACTTTTACAAAGGAACATGTGCTCCAGTAAGCTTTGTTTTCATGGCATAGTATTGTCATAGCTGTCTTCCTCAGAATTAAGTTAAAAGCGTTATCTTTGCACTTGCTGCGTATGAGTACCCATTATTTGGCGTAGACACAAGGTTCGTCGCTGAAATGGTGCATGAGTTGTAAAGAAAATAACCGTTGCTCGGCTTGAATTTAACACCAAAGTACCTTCCCTGCGAGAAAAATCCTCCTTTCAAGTGGGATACATATTAGTTATACCCCACTTTTGCTGGGTACATGGGAATATACTAAGTGTTAGGTGTTGATTAACACTCGGGCTGCACCCTCATGCATCAACACCTAACACTTCGTATATTCCCCATGTACCCAGCAAAAGCGGGGTATAACCAATACATGTACTTGAAAATATTTACGTGTGTACATACGTATATTTATCATACAGTACATATGTATATACATATGCACGCACATATGTATATACAGCATGTACATACTGTACAAATATATGATGTATGTACGTACGTACATCATATATGTAGCTGAACACACAGTACCCACGTACTGTACATATGTACAGTGTACGCATGTACAGTGTACATATGTACAGTGTGCATATCTACAGTGTACGTATATGTACGTACGTAAAAGAACTCACTGGGACAGGGTTTCAGTTCCAGGCAGGATGTAAGGATGAGTGGGTTTGTCAACAAAGGATCCAAATCCGACTTGGAAATTCGAGGTGATGCCTTGAATTGTAGTTACTATAAAGTAAGACATGAATAAAACATAAAATGCATAGCTAATGTATGTGTAGTGAGACCTCTCTAATCCGCCACAATTGGGAATGCCAGTTTTGTGATGGATTAGCAGTGTTGGCGGATTAACGAGATCTGAACACATTACAGTGAAACCTGTCTAATCTGACACCCGTTGGGGAATGCAAAACAGTGCTGGATTAGCAGATTGCTGGACTATAGAGGTCAGTTTGTAGGGTAAATTAATGGTCGGTGCCTGAGAATTCTGACCGGTTTAGGAGAATGCTGGTTTATGGAGGTGCTGGATTAGGCAGGTTCCACTGTACATGTATACAATTCGTTTTTAGAGACTAGGGTGGACTAGCGGGTTTGGTGGATTATAGAGGGGCGGAAAAGAGAGGTTTCCCTGTACGTACATATGGTATAGTCGGATAACATGGACAGAACTCTTTTGGCAGATATTAGGTTACAATATAAGCATTGATTTTCTTTTTTAACATGACCCCTTCATTTCCATGTGAGGAGTTTACTCCTAAAACTACGTCCAGATAGACAAACAAAGTCAGTCTGCAAGAACTCATTTATCCGCACTTCCGATATCCAGTCCCCTCACCTTCCGCTGAGTTTTTATTGGAACAAATCTGTTCTAATTCTACTGTACACTATACCACTGCTCCCTCGGTTATCAAATTTCCATATTTTATTGGCAAATTAATTTAGAACGGATGTGTGTGGATGAGTGATGGGAACAAAATTTAGCGTTTTGCATTTGCCAAAAGTTAGCAGGTAATAAACTTAGCAAATCCATTTTTCAGCAAATACTATTTGAAACAGAAACTAATTCAAACGATTTCATAGGAGGTTGCTAAATGAGCAAAAGGTTAAAGACCCGCTAAAAAATAGCATCCTTAAGGTATTATGTAAATGAACCCGATACAATACAATGCAGTATTAATACTACAGGATTAATACAATACAATTTAACTGTACTTAGAAACTTACGAATATCATCAGCTGTATTCCTAAGCCTGCCGAGATCCTGCTCCATTGACCGCGAGAAGTCCATCAAGAAGTAAACGTCAAGTGGGAAGTTAGGGGCCAGCCTCATAGTGAAGTCATAGGTCTGAGGATTACCTGAGGGGGGAGGGGGGGGGGGGGGATTGTCATTTGTGTCTAAACATATTAGGAGGTAGGTACATAAGTTGGAGGCTGAGCCTCATAGTGAAGTCATGCGTACATACATATGCACAGATACAAATGTACACTGCATGTACATACATATGCATGTACGTAAATACGTACGTATGCATGTACATACGTGTACATGTACATACGTATACATGTACATATGTATACATGTACGTACATATGTATGCATGTACATAAACGTACTCAGAATCAGGATATAATAGACTGGGGAGTCTTTACACATATGCTCTTTCAAGTGGATGCTTGGAGTATCCATGATGCCACCCAGTACCCACACACGTATACTTAGCTCATGATGTACGCACATACGTACATACATACTTTCATCAGTACTAACCTGCTCTGAGATTAGCTGTGACTACCTGAGGTCTGAGTTGATTGTTAACATCAAAATCGTTGTTCTGGTGAAGAGAATACATGTGTACATAATCAATCATACAGCACATTCATAGATTTGCACACAAATATGTATGCATGAACTCACATACCCACAGTACATACGTATGTACTGTGAAAATCACATACACACACACACAGACACACACACACACAGACACACACAGACACACACAGACACACACACACAGACACACACACACAAACACACACACACACACACACACAAACACACACACACACACACACATACACACACACAAACACACACACACACACACACACACACACACACACACACACGCACACACACACACACACACAAACACACACACACACACACACACACACACACACACACACACACACACACACACACACACACTGGTGTACACTCATATGTGCGTATGTACGTACACATAAGGGCACATACTGTACATACGTACATACATACACATTCACACATTCACACACCTACCTGATCAACAGTGGATGAAGTTGGAAGGTTCTGCGCTGAAGCACACGTAACACTGTTGGCTGTGGAGTTGGAGTAGCAGCGACTTCCAGTGAAAGACTATATGTACGTATATATGTGCATCAAGTAAAGAGAAATTGGTAAACTTAACATACAATGTCATGCAAATCAGCCCACACACACGCACATTTGCTTGTACTGTAGATGAATGCAGACATGTACACATACTGTACATACATACAAGGATGCATGCACAAATGCACACACACACACACACACACTCACACACACACACACAGCACTTGTACATATATACGTACATATGTACACATGTACAAATACGTATATGTACATATATTGATCTGACACCCGACGGGGCTTGAAAAAAATTCAGATTACAGAGTGTCTCTCAGCATACTTTGATATGGTGACTGTACCTCATAAGATGGTCGTATTAGAGAGTATGTCGGATTACAGAGGTTCCAGTGAAACTTGGTGCATACGTACAGTATGTATTGCTTGTAGTACCCCTTGTGCCCCGTGCAGCTTTTGATAACACACACAGAACATACCACATGTATCTATCTACATATGTACATATACATACATACAGTGCAAACTCATGATAGCCAATCACAGGGGACACTGAAAATTCTTCACTAAAATATCAGAAATTCACTATAACCAGTTACACTTTCATAATTACTAGAACAGTCACTGGGTCACGTGAATTTGTTCACTATATATGCAGAAATTCACTGTAAGAGATTTCTTTGCAACGAGTTTCCACTGTACACATGTACGTATGCATACACACGCAAAGCACGTGTAGACTCCTAGCCGTTCTGCTAAACTGGACATCAAGTTCTGATAGTAAAACTACGTAAAAAGCCTAAATGCCACTTCCTGCTGAAAAAATCACTTCCTGCATTAATGGGACACTTTCAGGAAGCAGTTGACACTTCCTGTTGCCCGTACCCATCCACACCCCATTCACTACATCACTCCTCAGGTATTCAGATAGCATACTATGGCATCAAAATACATATACACAATATGTACATACATGTTTGAACTTCCTATGGACACAGTACTCGTGTGGGTTTCCTTTAGAACAGATTGTGGGAATACACACAAAATGAAGGTACATAACAGTGCACTACGCCCACTCCCTCTCTCCCACATGAACTGAAATATACACACACGTGTGTTTGCGTACTTAAATATTCACACATATGCATACATGCATGCACATAACATACTCACATACATACGTATACACACGCCCGCATGCACGTACGCATGCACGCACACGCACACACACACACACACACACACACACACACACACACACACACACACACAGCAACAGAACCGCAAGACAGGAATGCAGAAGAGAACAAGAATGACATCATACATAGTTCAGAATACCAACTACCTTACTTCACAAGGGTATCTCACCACCTCATCACAAACATGATGATATTATCCCCATCACATAGAAGGAGAACACAGCCAAGAAGCTACAGCAGTATCTCCAAATGAAGGACACTTTGGGCAGCCTCTTATGTCCTTTGTAAGGAGGTTGCCCTCTTTGGGAGATTCAAACGTACTGGAACCGCATGGAGATAATATTTGGGACCTCAAGCTGTGTCCTTTGTAGAGAGGTTGTCCTCATTTCAGAGTGTCCACTGACAGAGAATTCACTGTATGTATCTTATAGGTAATGAATCCTACGTGGTGATTGCCAACAGCAGAACAAGGCAGCCACCTGTCTACAAAGGACATTGTGTAAGGTGTCGACCTGCCTATATTAAATACTGTATGAACAACCACCTGTCTACAAAGGACACTGTAAAGTGTCGACCTGCCTATATTAAATACTGTATGAACAACCACCTGTCTACAAAGGACATTGTGTAAGGTGTCGACCTGCCTATATTAAATACTGTATGAACAACCACCTGTCTACAAAGGACACTGTGTAAGGTGCTGACCTGTCTGTATTAGATACTGCATGAGGAGCTACGTACTTGTCTACAAAGGATACTGTACAAGGTGTCCATCCGCAGGTGTGAATTAGAATAAATTCATTAGGCTGTATAATACAGTGAAATCTCTAATAGTGGACGCTCCGAAATAAGGACACTCTCTCTACAAATGACACAGGTTGAGGTCTCAAATATTTCTGCCTATAGTTTTAATACATTTCGAATCTCCCAAAGAGGACAATCTCCTTACAAAGGACAAAACAGGCTCCCCAAAGTGCTCTTCATTCAGAGATTCCACTGTAGTTGTGAACATACGTATGTATAATATTATTCCACTGTACTTACGAACATATGTATGTATAATATTCCACTGTACTTACGAACATATGTATGTATAATATTCCACTGTACTTACGAACATACGTAATATGCACAACACTATACAGTAAAAGGAGTCATTTCCTCAATGAATCCATCCCACCAAGGGTCAATGGCCAGACCAGGATATCCAATCATTATTACAAATTCTTCAAAAGAGCAGTCAATACTTCAACACTCTTCAACAGGAGTGTATGCATACTTGTGTGAGTACGTACACACAGCAGAACCACAGACACTCTATACTACACTGTTACAGTGGAACCTGTCTATTGCGGTCACCATTGGGGCAAATTTTTTTGCTGTTATAGACAGGTGGCTGCTATAATGAGGTAGAATACCATACATTACTGCTGATTTGGAGAAGAATTAGTGGCTGGTATAGACATGCAGGTGGCTGCATTACACAGTGACCACAATAGACAGGTTCCACTGTAACACCAAATCACTTAACACAAACTTTATGAGAATGTTGTTCAAAATAAAAAGTAATTTTAGTGAGATTATTTTCACGATGTGAAGATTTTATTTGCATTTCTTCAAGTTTCCAAGTTGTTCACGTCTATCTCTGGACCATTCCATGTTCGGATCGTGCATTCACTGAGCTTTATTCTTTAGAGAATGTTGTTCTAGCACACTGTTTCCCAACTCTAGTGAGTATCTGGCGAAATTTTTGTGGTGAAAGTTTCGCAAGTCTGTACAATTCGCGGATATAGCAACAATATTACCTCGTGAAAATTTCCCACTCTAAGGTACATGTACTGTATGTATACGCATAACAACATAATGTTATCATAAACACAACCCAACATGTGGTGAACGCACATCTGCTGGGACAAGGAGGCCATTCAAAAATGGATATGCTACAAACATGTGGGGGTGGCTCTCAATTCACTACAGCATACCAGTGCCTCAACCTTAAGTGAATATGTAAGTACATACGTGCGTACATACGTAGTCTCGTATCCAGACCTACTTCCAGCTGCCATTTTATTCTTGCCTTCTTGGTGAGAATAAAATGGCGGCTGGAAGTGGGTCTGGATACACGGCTAGTTCATACGTACATGCATACATACGTATGTACGTATATACACGCATGTTCATACATACATACGTATATATGTACAGTGAAACGTCTGCAATACATACACACAGTATACATACATACGTACACGTGTGTGGGTATGTGGCTCTTAATTCACTACAGCACACCATTGTATCCGGTGAACATGTATCATTAGTACATAACGTATGCACGTATTATGCACATACGTACGTACGTACATACGTACATGTGCAAGTAGCTCTCACTTCACTACAGCACACCAAAGCCTCAAGTGACGATGTACGTACGTACGTATGTTCCAATTACAGTGGAACCTGTCTAAACCGAACCCTCTGTAATCTGCAACCCTCTCTAAGCTGGAGGTGTTTTCAAGTCTTGCTCTCTATATTTGCTGCACATCCAAAACCTCTCTAATCCAAAACCTTTATTAACTAAACCTTTTCTTTAGTCCCAAGGGTGTTTGGTTTAGAGAAGTTACACTGTATATCATATTATATACAAGTAATACAATTATAATTATAATTACAGTACATAATTACATTAAGTACATTTCAAAATATACCCACATACGTAAGTATGTAAATTAATATTTATATGATATGCTCCCACTATTACAATAGTAAATAAGTATATACGTAGATGTTATAATGGATAATGATTTCTCACAAGTACACACGCATGTACGCATGCGCCCGCATGCACACACACACACACACACACACACACACACACACACACACACACACACACACACACACACACACACATACACACACACACATGCACACAGATGCACACACACGTAACGTACACACACATCACACACACACACACACACACACACACACACACACACACACACACACACACACACACACCATGCACACACACACACACACACACACACACACACACACACACACACACACACACACACACACCTCATCAGCACACCATACACAATTCAGTGGAGCACCAATACAGTCTGAACATTGTCTGCTGAAGTCTGAACAGGACTGACCTAAAAAGGAAGAAAACAACATTTCCCAATGTTAACAATACATACTTAGGTGCATATGTTTGAACA
>CAUJGJ010000242.1:620000-632500 GCA_963170055.1 Halisarca cf. caerulea | reverse complement strand
AGGCAGTACTTTGTAGAGTGTGACTTATACAGCGAATGCTATAATATGCATGCACGTACATTGTATGTGTCGTGCGTACAAACCACATAAACACATTGTACATACGTAGTTGTTAGACATGTTGTCTGAACGACATGAGTTGTTGGACTTTGGTGAACAATACAGATGATGATAACATGTTCCATGGAAATGTTCAACAATAGCCAACAACTCATATTGCACCTAGCGCACTTTTTCAGCAGGCTGATTAATCCTAAAATATTCTTTCTCTCACATTGCGTTGGGCCACCCATGTGTGACTACACTGCGTGTCCTGCAGTATAACACATTACAAACTACGCACCTTTTCCTTAATAAGGCAAACCCGTCATTGACCCTTTCCTCTGTTTTCAATGTACTTAATTTCTATCGGTACTCTGTCTCTCGATTACAAAATGGCGATATGGGTCTGGCTATGTAAGACTATGCCTTCTTATACGTACGAGTAAGAACAAGTGAGGTACCGTACATACGTACATAGGTACATTTGGTGAGTTCTCATTAACCCAACAAGCCATGTCGTCTGCCATCAATTTCATGCATGAATTAGTTATAATTGCTGCACATAAGTACGTATGTACGTACATTGACTTTCATGATCTGCGTATGTACATGCGTACATGCATACGTATGAACTGTATGCACACTAATTTTCACGATTTGCACATTGACTTTCATGATTTGCATATGTACTTGCATACATACATATGTATGTACTGTACACACACTAACTTTCATGATCTGTGTATATACGTACGTACATATATACGCACAGCGACTTTTTTCATGATGTACATACACACATACATACCATCACACATAACGTCAATCCACACTTTCTTAACAAATCACAGTGTATAAACTAGAATTTACTCCAAGTATGTATGCATGTACGTACGTATATACATTCAGTGCGTGTACAATGTCCCTATATCTGTACATACTGTAGAATTCACTCTAAGTATACGTATATGCAGACGCATTCAGTGCGTGTACACATGTCCCAATATATCTGTACATACTGTAGAAATCACTCCATGCACGTACGTATGCAGACGCATTCAGTGTGTGTACACGTGTCCCAATATATCTGTACATACTGTAGAAATCACTCCATGTACGTACGTATGCAGGCGCACTCAGTGCGTGTACACGTGTACATACTGTAGGTACTGTGTGAACTTTCTGTAGCTGGTGGGGAAGTACAACCCACAAGTACCAGTGCTAGTGCTAAGTAGTACGTATGTGGTGTCAACAATGTGAAAACTCAAAACACAAAGTCACTTTGTTGGCACACTTCAGCTACTACGAAATGTGTGTGGATGCACCTGACCAGCCAGAACACTCTATCAAGTTCTAAAGTTTTCAGTTATCGCACACAAATCAAAGCAGAGAACAAGCTTAATCCACAGTCCACATATGTACAATGTCATACATACACATCACATATACGTATGTATGTATGTGTGTACCCATGTACGTATGTGTGTATGTACATATGTACGTATGTGTGTACGTATGTACATACATACAAATATATATGTATGCACTGTGCCAAATAGTACATACGTATATATGTAGAAATAAAATTAATAGTAACACTATTATTGTGATCAGCTACTGTCAATCTTTCATGTTACATACACACACACACACACACACACACACACACACACACACACACACACACACACACACACATACACACACACACACACACACACACACACACACACACACACACACACAGACACACACACACACACACACACACACACACACACACACACAAACACAAACACACACACACACACACACACACACACACACACAGATATACACACCCAAAGAAAACATTCAAGGTGTGCGTTCTGCTCACTGAACTGTATCTAAAACACACCAGCTGTAAAGATATCGAAAGATATCTAGCCATCTGCTACTAACTCTAACAGCAGCCACAATTTGCCGTAGGTTTATCGCTAAGGAGAGCGCCTCTAAACTCGTACCAACTTCGTCGGAACAATCGATAATCTCTTAGAGAGGCACAGTAAAATTCGCAGAACTATAATCACCTTTAAAAGTCAGCATACACATTGCACTGCTATCCACATTAGTGCAGTCATTTCTAAACAGTTTCGTATCGGGGATAGATCACAGAAAACGGGCAGGGGAGATAATCAAACACACAAACACACACACACATACACATCCGTAGGCATACTGAAACACACTGCTTTGCTGAGAAACTCTTCACTGACTCACCATTACTAGTCGGCATCTGTGATAATAGAGCTAATACAGCCGCGCACCGTATCAACGAAGAAACGGAGGCCATGTTGAACGATTTTTCTCTGAAAGTCTTCAACTAAGGTCTTGTAGGTGAACACAGATAATCGGAATGCCCACAAGCTTAACGATATTCATTGATGTGAATCCGCAAGCACGTAGCTGACGTCAGATCTGCTTAGCAACTGATTTAGACCAGTGTTGTGGCCATTACAGAAGTATTGTAATCAACTACCATTACAATTATCTGAGTATTACAGCAATCCAATTACCATTACCACAACAGATCTCCACTAAAGCAATCAATTACCATTGCAACTACATTTCCATTGCAATTATACTTATTTCATATAATTAATTGTTCCTGGATGTGTGCAGAAGTTACTAGACCTTACCAAGATTTCATATTTGTAGTGATTTTAATCATATGATAGACATCATTTACCCATTTCAAACAGACGCTTGGCTTATGTTAGCACAGAAAATAACCTCAAACTTATACAAACCAAAATCTACCTCCTTAGGGGGAGAAATATATCCACAGGTATAAGCCATAATACATCATTGTAGTTTCCTGGCAATGGTGTAATTTGATTTAAATATTTAGCAAAACAACAAATTGACCATTACAACTACTCTGAGTCTGAAACAACTGGTCCATGTATAGCTGTAAGCTCTGCTAGCCTCCATGTAGATCTAGACAGTCGCTTTGAACGCGTTATTTTCCAAACTGTCCAATTATTATCTAGTCACATGCTACCAAGTCTGGATATCCCACTGTTTTCATAACATTAATTTCAGCAAAATTCGTAAACAATGCTAGCTTGTTTTGATGCCAATTCTCACCAATTCCATTGGATCCATGTACAATTGAACCAGATTTCAGGTCATGGCTTCACTAGCGAGCTCAATGGGTTCCTACCTCAATTCGTTCGCAAATTATTTGGAAAATCGCTGCAAATTCCCTATACTAGCTGTACTAAACGTTCACCTTGTGACGTCATAACAAACATGGCTGTCGGTTTCGCGGCCGAAATTGAACAGTTTAAAAAATAACCTGTTTTTGGTACTAAGTAGTCTTGTGAACCAGCCCCTTACCCGCCCATATGTTTACAAAATGGAGTGCCGGCAAGTAGGGGTCTGTTTTACAATCAAGACTTCTAGGCACTATAGCTGTAGGTGGTACTCTTGCATGTATCCTGCATGGAATCAAATTAACAATCTCTATGTATTTTTTCTCTCTCACTCTTATTTTGTCTTACGTATGTGTATTGTTTCCTTGTACTGGGTGCCTTTATAGTAGCCTCTGGCTATTGGCCTCCCCAGTTTAAATAAGATCCCCTGATACCCTGATACCCTGGTACCTTACATGCGTGGGCCACCTTAAGCTAAAGGCACATGCAGGAGCATATGCACTAGCTTTGGTGCATGCCTGACCACCATAGGCTAAAACCGATTGTACGGTGAGTCTCTTTAATCTGGCCTCATTCTTTGCACTAGTCTAAATGATCCTGCATGAAAAGAGGGTTCTGGATTATAACAAATCTTCTTACAATGCACTGTGCATATTGGGTACACATGCATTTCTACTGGTTGTGTACCAAGGATCCTGGATCATCAAATTACATAAGGCGGATCATGAGTCATGACTGTACAAGCCTAGCATACAACATCGTCTGTACATGCACCATTGTTTGATTTGAGTAATTACATATTCACACACATTTTCCTAAACCACATTATGTGTATTCCATATATATTTTGCTGTACAACAAAAAATTCACATGTGTATATATATACAGTATATATTATGTTCTAACCTGATGGCTAACTTTTCCAGTTGGCTAACTGGACACTGCATGGTTGTTCAACTGGTTGACCATTTAGGCTCTGCATGCTCAGCAAAAAAAACCTAATCTCAAACATTCCTATAGAAGTCATTAAGCTTCCCGACTGATGCTGTCATGAAGGTTTGATTGCTTTATTGCTACTGTGTGGGGCTTCCATCTCGGAGCTAGGGAATGGCTTGGATCTTGCCATACAGTTGCATAACAAGATAGCCTGTTGTGCAAAGGTCGTGAGGATTATACAAAGGGTAACTGTTGGGCATATGCGTCCGGACAGATCATATATACGCCTTCAAGTGTGGTGCACACACTTGTATGAATGAGTGCACTCTTATAGACTAAAGCCTAGCTGGTTCACAATACATCACAAGGCATCACAAGGCTTGAGATGTGACCAGCTAGTTGTTGCTATGAAACACATATTGAAGAAATTCGGCCATTTCATGAACACGTTGAAACACTAGTCTCACATAGCCAGACCCTACCCACCCAATAGGCGAGTAGGGTCTGGTTCACAAGACCACCAATACATGCAATTTTATGTTCAGCCTGATGAAATACTAGGCGACATCACATGCAGAGAATAGAACTCAGTTCTATATATATATATATATATATATATATATATATATATATATATATATATATATTCGTTGTGATCAACCAATTAAAATCCCATGCAAGCAATGCGACTGCGACATTACTTTGTAGCGTATTGTGAACCAGGCTTAAGGCACTAGAGCTCGAGCTCTGGCTGATATACAAAGATTAAATTAAATAGTGCTAAACTATAATGATCACTATAATGACTATATAGTGACTATTATAGTGACTATAAACTATATCGGGACTAAATATGCTGAACTATACTATATGTATACTATACATATATTATTACGGATACTATACGTATACTATACATATAATATATATATATATATATATATACACACGTACATTATGCACAATGAGATATGCTTATAATACACAATGGTAAGTCACATGCAATATAATCTTAGCTTATAGTGAATTTCTTCATAATAAAGTGCTTAATGCATATCCACACACGCATGACCCGGCCATTGGTGTTGTACATACTATATGATCAAATGTGTGTAACTGCATGCGTGGTAGTGACTCAGATCTAGAGCTGCTGACCCAGTGGAAACTCATGAATAAAGACCGTTCTTGGAAATGTGAATTTCTGCATAATACAGACATCACCTTTGCCATTAAAATGTTGGTGTTCTTTAAACTATGAAAGTGTAACTGTTTATTATTACAACAAATTAATACCAGTACTATTATGAAAGTTCATGAATTTAATTAATTCTAAGAATAATGAAGTTTCAGTGTCCCGGCCTACGCATACGTATACGTATATCCGTTTGCATGGGATTTGTTATGGGTAATGGGGTACGTGTTCCCTGCAGCTATAGCTGCATGTATGAATACATATATATATATATATATATATATATATATATATATATATATATATATATATATATATATATATATATATATATATATATATATATAATATATATATATATATATATGTATGCACATAATTAATACAATCATATAAATTATATATATGTGTACGTGTGTGTGTGTGTGTGTGTGTGTGTGTATTATTATAGTATTGTATAATGCATGCAGCGTGCTGCTGGCTTTATTATAATAATATGCAACCTATAATATTATAGCTATGCACATGCATGCAGGTGCCGGGCTGATTGATCGTGATTGCAAGCATGCCCACTATAATATTACAGTATACAGCAAACTTTCACATGCACGCAGCCGTATATACGCATATAATGATGATAATTATATAATGATTATGTATAGAAGTATATTGCTGAGACATCATTATATAAATGATCTGACAATAAATGACTAGTAACTCTAGTAGCACACTGCATGCAAATAGCTATGGAAGGTTTGGACTATTACATTAAATTCTTCAAATTTTACTCAATAATAATAATTATACGCATACAATCACTAAAGAAGGTTGTGGCAAACAGACTATACAGAAGAAACCATGACAGTCGGATGTGGTGCTGTTATCTCTCTTTGTGATAATTCTAGCACTTTTCCAACGGCAGTTTCTCTGGATTTTGAGGAACTTGCACTCCAGCAGTGCTACCTCGGAAGAGGGGATTCTTGTGCTCTGTCTGTGGATCCCGGTAGAGTGGATTCTGGTTCTCCCCGAACGTTGTCTTGTTCACATCATCTTCAAACCTTTTGTATTCCATATAGTCCTGGCAAATGGACAGGACGGTACACAATTAATCAAAAAGACAAATTTGAACAATTCCCATGTTTTTTGAACATGCAACTATATACTTCTGTAGTGGCATTTGAATTTTATAAAGAATCTCTCCAAACCTCTCTGATACAATGGAAGAATATGCGTTGCAGAACAGATCCATTGACCAGTGTCCAGAGTACAATGTACACATGTACGCGGGCTTTGAATCTGTTATCAGAGATTTATTAAAACCTGTCTATAAAGGGCCTGACATCGAGGAACTAAGTACGTATTTGCGGACTCTGTAGACAGGTGGTCCTTACACAGAGGTGTACTGGTATCACTGAGGTGCTCCACAGAGGGATATTAGTATCACTGAGGTGCTCCACAGAGGTGTACAGGTATCACTGAGGTGCTCCACAGAGGGATACTAGTATCACTGAGGTGCTCTACAGAGGGATACTAGTATTACTGAGGTGCTCCACAGAGGGATATTAGTATCACTGAGGTACTCCACAGAGGTGTACAGGTATCACTGAGGTGCTCCACAGAGGGATAACACTAAAATGCTTCACAGAGGGATATTAGTATCACTGAGGTGCTCCACAGGAGTGTACTAGTATCACTGAGGTGCTCCACAGGGGTGTGCTAGCATCACTGAGGTGCTCCACAGAGGTCTATAGGTATCACTGAGATGCTCCACAGAGGGATACTAGTATCACTGAGGTGCTCCACAGAGCAGACTACTGTAACAGTGATCTCCATAGACATGTGGTACTTTATACATGTGGTCTCAAAGGTAGGCTACTGGGTACCTTTATAGTAGCCTCAGGCTGTTGGCCTCCCCAGTTTAAATAAGATCCCCTGATACCCCTGGTTTCACTATGTTACATACTAAACTGTGCCAGTATAATTAAGGAATAACAGACGGGTCACCAGCAGCAGTTTCATATACTCATGGACATATTGGAAAAATCCACCACATACGTACATCACTCCTACTGCAGACGCAGCACCACAACACTCACCAATATATAGAGAATGAGCTTCAGAAGGGCCAGGAGGATGATGCCGATAATGACAGCTGCTGCAAACACAATGAGGGCAATACCCCACGCAGGGAAAGGGTATGCACAGTCTAAACAGCAAAAAAACATTTGTTGTAAAAACACAGACTTGGATTAGAACGTGCAGAATACCATTGGATGGGTTTTAATTGTTACTTTGAAAAAAATGCTGATTGCCAACTAATTGCAAGAGTGCAAATATTAAAATGCATTATAACCAAATATAGTCTGGCCTGTAAGTAGTTGCATGTTGGGAAACGCAATTATTAAAAATACAATCTCGTGTGCATTCCCTTAAACGTAGTTGTTGCAATACGCAGTTAAAACCTATCCTCAGGTATCAGGTAACACTATTTAGACTGGGTAGCCTTTAGCCAATGGCTATTCTCCCAGGCGCCCAGCCTACAGTAAATACAGTGGAATCTCTCAACAAATACTAGACAAGGGACTGAGTACGTCAATGCGGTCTATGTACACAGATGCCCCCTATATGTATGTATATAGGCACAACAGTATCACTGAGTTTTTCACTGTGGCCGCCTACAGAGGTCTCTATCTATAGACAAGTGGACTATAAAATTTAATGCAGGTTCAAGAGCGTTTCACAAGCATGTGTATGTTTGCATGTTATACAGTGAAATCTCATTAATTAGAACATCGATTTTCCTGTATAAAAGATCTAATTATCCATAAGTTCTAATTGACCAACCACATATGTACTCCATACATTAGGAATGGTACATTCATCAGTGTTTGAATTAAGCCAGACATTCTAATTATCATGATTCTAATTATCGAGATTTTACTGTATTACACTATGTGTGTCTATACATGTACTGTATGTACATTGCAGTGATATCCATTCTCCAAAACATGGAAATTTTGTGTTATCAGGGATCTTATACAAGTATGTATATTGGGGTAGGAGGGTCAAAAGGGATACGATATAGCGGAAAATTTTCGCGGACTAATATTTCGCGGATATCCCAACATTCACGAAATTTTTTAATCCGCGAAATCTTAGCACTAGGCATGCACATCCGCAGCTACGTCGGGCTCAGGTAGTACGTACACGCTAGGTTCCTGCACCACTGTTCTTTTGGTGTAGCAACAGTTTCTCCAAAAGCTGGTCGTGCTATATATACGTCACTTTTTCCCTTCTTCAAACGAAACGATCAGGCAGAGCGTGTACGCCCGAAAGATTCACAGCCCATTAGAAAGCAAAAGTAACCTCAAAACTTCGAATGAAGTGTAAATGGTGTAAACGGCTTCAACTTGTGCCATTTCGTTCACACAATACACTCAAAAGCTACTTCCTACCATTGCCTAAGACAAAAATGGCCTCCTGAATTTAAGGGGTCCACGAATATTATCTGCAAATTTCGGGAAATTAGCCATTTGCGAACGTTTTACCCCGCAAAAATTTCCCGCTATACGGTATACATACGTACATACGTAGGTATATAATATATATATATATATATATATATATATATATATAGATTGTGTGTGTGTGTGTGTGTGTGTGTGTGTGTGTGTGTGTGTGTGTGTGTGTGTGTGTGTGTGTGTGTGTGTGTGTGTGTGTGTGTGTGTGTGTGTGTGTGTGTGTGTGTGTGTGTGTGTGTGTGTGTGTGTGTGTGTGTGTGTAATTATATATATACATATATATACTTGTATAAGAACCCTGTTAACACAAAATTGCTTAACATGAAACTTTGGTTAACACAAAAGCTGCAAATGACCCCTTCCATGCTCTGACTATTCCTAATATTGTTCTGATAAATGAATTTCTAATAAAATAAACTTCTCAATCGATCCCTAGAGTTTAGTGTTAAGAGGGGCGACTGTGTGTGAGGACCTAGAGTGCTTGCTCTCAACAACTCACTCTGCGGTGTGTTGTCCACTAAGACTTGATTGTTTGCTTCACTAGAGCTGGGAATGAAGAACACCACATCGCACGCCCCCAGGGGTAAGGTGCACTGCCTCGTTCCACTCCGATCGTTACCCTCCGCATCCAGAATGCCATTACACTCTGCAGTACAGTCCTCTCGTGGCCGCACAATAAATTGGAAGTTGTCGTTGAGAGAATACCTACACCTGACACAGGTGTGATAAGCCTCACAAGGATTGCTACAGCCCTACATGTGCAGAAAACAGTATGCATGCACATATGTACAATGGCGCCTCCGTAATTTGGTGTGTGTGTGTGTGTGTGTGTGTGTGTGTGTGTGTGTGTGTGTGTGTGTGTGTGTGTGTGTGTGTGTGTGTGTGTGCACGCGCGCATACATGCGTGTCCTGTGTGTGTGTGTGTGTGTGTGTGTGTGTGTGTGTGTGTGTGTGTGTGCGTGTGTGTGTGTGTGTGTGTGTGTGTGTGTGTGTGCACGCATACATACGTGTCCTGTGTGTGTGTGTGTGTGTGTGTGTGTGTGTGTGTGTGTGTGTACACATACATGCGTGTCCTGTGTGTGTGTGTGTGCGTGTGCGTGCGTGCGTGTGTGCGTGTGTGCGTGTGTGTGTGTGTGTGTGTGTGTGTGTGTACACATACATGCGTGTCCTGTGTGTGTGTGTGTGCGTGTGCGTGCGTGCGTGTGTGCGTGTGTGCGTGTGTGTGTGTGTGTGTGCATGTGCACATGGGAACCTGACACACACATGTACAGCACAAATGTACTGTATGTGCATACCTGTTGCATTCTGGGGATGAAAGCACAGTACAAGTGCATGTATGTACACGTACATACGTACGTACTTACGTATATGAGCAGAAAGTATGCATATATCCACAATATGTGTACACATGAGTACACACAATGCATACTGAATCGACAGTACATGATACAGTGTGTGTATGTGGTCCACTCACCTGAGCTGTGGTTGAAGTGCAAAATTTACAAAAGGTTCCGGTGTACCCTGTCCCACACTGACAGACTCCACACTCACATGTACCTCGATCACTACATAGGATCTGAAAAGGGAAATAGAACAACATGAGGTATACATGTGTGTGTGTGTGTGTGTGTGTGTGTGTGTGTGTGTGTGTGTGTGTGTGTGTGTGTGTGTGTGTGTGTGTGTGTGTGTGTGTGTGTGTGTGTGTGTGTGTGGCACACACACAAACGAACACCGAAACACATGCACACACACCCACACACACCCACACACTCACACACACACACACACACACACACACACACATACACACACACATACACTGACCCCCTCCACACACACATACTGCACACCGCACATTCCATACCTCGCCTGATTGTGAAATAGGATCAATGCATCCACTAGTGTTAGTTGTACAGTCACAAGCATCATTGGTGTAACCGGGTGCACATTGGCACTCATGACAGACACAGTTCCCATTGCCTGGAGAAGAGCAGCAGACATGCAGTGATGTTTGTACGAACACACACAAACACACATACACACACACACAAACACACACACACACGCACACACACACACACACACACACACACACACACACACACACCAATACAAATGCAGTACTGTACATATGCATATTCATCCTTCAAGCAGCACATAAACAACAGCAATACACCAAAAAACAAATAACAGCAACAGCCTACCAGCAAACAAACAACAACTCACTTAAACACAAACAAACGACAACTCACCACCACAACAACAACTCACCAGAACACAAGGTTGAGTTGGCTCCTCCTCTGCTGCATGTGGTGTTGCTGCACTCGCAGGAGTCGCCATAGCGACCATCCCTACACATACACTGGTTGCATTCGTCGCATGTTCCAAACCCTGAACATTCAACTCCATTCACAGTTGGACAAGAAGATGGTCTCTCACCCTCACATTGGCAACTTGCACCATAACTGCAGGTGTGTGTGTGTGTGTGTGTGTGTGTGTGTGTGTGTGTGTGTGTGTGTGTGTGTGTGTGTGTGTGTGTGTGTGTGCGTGCGTGCATGCGTGCATACGTACATGCGCGCGTGTGTGTATGAAGAGAATTAAGAACAATACATACATAACTTTAACTGAATTCATATGCAGAATATGTACATATGTACGTACACACAGTGGCACTTGCTTAGTAAGTACCAAATTTACCATACACAGTAGAACCTCGCTAGTAAGAACACTGTTAACGAGTAATACCTGGTTAGGAAGTACAAGGATATGATACCCCAGCTTATAACCCATAATACTAATCTACAGTCAAACCTGGTCAGTGAGTACACCTGGGGACCCTCCAAATTGCTACTCACTATCAGTAGTACTTGCTAACCATATAGATTAGTACTAGGGGTTATAAGCTGGGGTATCATATCCTTGTACTTCCTAACCAGGTATTACTCATTAACAGTGCTTTTACTAGCGAGGTTCTACTGTATATGGTTAGCAAGTACTACTGATAGTGAGTAGCAATTTGGAGGGTCCCCAGGTGTACTCACTAGCGAGGTTTGACTTTATATACTCCTCATTTTGTCCCTGTGTACTGCATATGTACAGTACATATGTACGTACCTTGTACGTACTTCATGTGCGTATGTACATACAGTAGACCATCCCTGACAGTAAGCACTTACATATTTTATGTCCTCTTTAAGGTACACATGTACTAAGCAAATGTCCCCATAATTGTGAGCATTCGCAGACAAGCACACAAATAACATACACATGTACAGTAGATGTACCATTGTATTAGCCCCTATGGGACAGGCAGAACGATTGCAGACAGGTGAAAATAGAGTTGAGTATGTAGGGCATGACAGCATACATGCATGTGAGCACATACGTACGTACGTAGGGCATGACAGCATACATGCATGTGAGTACATATGTATGTAGGACATGACAGCATACGTGCATGTGAGCACATACGTACGTAGGACATGACAGCATACGTGCATGTGAGCACATACGTACGTAGGACATGACAGCATACGTGCATGTGAGTACATACGTACATAGGACATGACAGCATACGTGCATGTGAGCACATACGTACGTAGGACATGACAG
>CAUJGJ010000242.1:597500-615000 GCA_963170055.1 Halisarca cf. caerulea | reverse complement strand
ATAAATATGTACATATATGAATACATATGTATGTACATGCAAGATTCACAATAGTGATGGGCGATATGATATACGTTATAAAGTGCAGTCACACCTCATTTATCAGAAACTGGTTTATCTGAAAACCTCATTTATTTCACACTTAGCTATGAATCTCTGTCAATACTGTACTTGTTCCAATTAGCACCCCCCCCAAATAAAATACTGGAGCAGGAGGTGCTTCTTTAGAGAGGAAAAAAAAACAAATACTTTGACCGGGTGCCATCATTAGAAGGGTGCTTAGTAATTAGAATGATTTTCGATCGATGTTTTGCATATATGTATGTATTATAGAATCCATTATCATGGTAGCGATACGATTATACAGAAATTTCATAATGTATAAAAAATTGGGTGTCTAACTCGCCATGAGTTTATACTTGGAAACTTGTGTTTTCAGCCAAATACCTTTCAGCAAAGTTCCTTAAAGAGATTTACGAAGAAACACGGTACAAATCAAATCCAAAAGAAGCAAATCTTCACCACAGCAAAAAGGTTTGAATTAGCAAAATAAGCATCCTTCGAACGAAATTAGACTAAAATTCGAAATGAGTACTCACTAAGCAAACCAAGGAAGAACTAAACTGTGAAGACGGAATTCTGGATGCATATCAATTCCGTGAGAACACCTCCAAAGGTAATCAATCAGAAGTAGAACATTAAACATTAGTGTAGTAAATGGCGATCTTATTTATCCACGTAAGAAAAGACTGAAAGTGTGTGATACAGACCCTACATCTGGGTATTTTGCGTTAAAAACCAATAGAGTTAATGAAAGCATACCTACTCCAACTTGGGTGAGAGGTTTTGTTAGAAGGAGATCCACGAGAGAAGCCTTGGTGTAGCAGTGTTGTCACTCCCAAATGATGAGTAAAAAGTAAACTCTGTCCAACATGAGCTGCACCCCACACCAGTGAAGTCCCAATCGTACTAGTCTGACATAACCAGACCCTACTTGCTGCGCACCCGGTGACATCAGTCCCCAAAGATGGCCGAACAAGTTTGGATCTGAGCTACGCCAGACTACAATTGTACCAACTGGGGATTGACTTCATTGGTCCATACAATCCGACATCCTCAGATTTACTCAGAGCATTTACTGCACAGATACGTATTTGATTAGATGATTTCAATCCAAGTTGATTGACCCCTTTCTTTCTAGATATACAGTAAGTAAGAAACTTGCAGGTAAAATATCTGTATTACTATGCACTCTCTGAGCTATTCTTTTAATATTCTGTATAATATTATATGTATGTACATAGGTATGTACTTAATTCCAAGACTTAAACTTTAAACTATGTTTATACTTTATTTATTATTTACCCTAATTTTATTCTTACTATTCTTTTCTCGATTCATATTTTTCTGTTCTAAGAATTTTACAAAGAGAGGGGGGGGGGAGTTTGGGGGGAACAAATTCAGCATCCTATTTTGACCACATGGGGCCAAATTCTGCTGCAGTTTTAGGCCCCATGGGGCTAATGTATGGGGGGGGGGGGGGGGGAATTACATAGGCATGACAATGCACACAAATAATATGTATGTACTCCACAAAATGACAGCAAACACACACACACACACACACACACACACACATACCCACCCATGATTCACTGCTTAGATGAAAACCCGAGTCTGAAACATACACAATAACTCTTCTGGTGGATGAAGAATCTCTCCAACCAATTTGCTGCAAACAAAATATTATACATTTATTATACTCATGTACGCATGTACATACGTATGTACACATGACATAGTAACAAGTAATTCGAGTTAAAAACTCGTGGGGGCTGCCGCCCCACACACTCGAATCACTTGTAAAGCATTGGAGTGCAAGTGCACAGCTGAACATTCATTGAACATACTGTTTATTGTAACTGGACAATTGTTTTGAAAACAATTGCCATATTTGGCAATTGTTTTCACAACAATTCCTGTAACTCATTCCTGTATAAATTCATACTTCTCTATTACTATTACATAAATTCTCTATTATAAGACTTTTCTTCAAATCTATATTATATATATATATATATATATATATATATCGGACGAGCGTTACACACCGGAAGTCCAAATGAAAACAATATAGGGGCTGCCTGCGGCAGCCCCTAAAAATTGAGCAAATTGTACATTAATTTACATACGTACGTACAGTATATACTCATATACATAAAAATGTGCATTTGTGCATGCGCCAACTTACTCACTCCTAACACTCACAAAGCAACATACATGTACGTAATAGTGCACACATACAAATATGCACACACACTGAGGTTGAAACGTTAAGTTGAATAATGCCTATCTTCACAAGACTGCATTTCTGAACGCTCTCAAATGTTGATTTTGTTTATTGGAAAGATTGCAGTCTGAAATCCCCAATTGAATGTACACACACACACACACACACACACACACACACACACACACACACACAAATGCACACACACACACACACACACACACACACACACACACACACACACACACACACACACACACACACACACACAAACACACACACACACGTATGTACACATACACACACACACACACACACACACACACACACACACACACACACACACACACACACACACACACACACATACACACACACACACACACACACACACACACACACACACACACACACACACACACACACACACCTCTGTACATCTGGCTGCTTGGGTGATAGCATCAAGACCACTGTTGAGTGGGTTGGCCTTGAAAGAGCTAGAACCTTCGATACCAGGAGTATTATCTTTCCTTGTGGTGAACGGAAGTGTCATGCTGAACGTACTCTGAAGAGAACAACAATACAACAATACAAGGGAAAATTTGTAAAAAAAGAAATCCCCTACAGTGAATTTCTACATACAGTGAATGAATAAGTGTTGTAGTACGTACATTGACACTTCTCCAACACACACACACACACACACACACACACACACACACACACACACACACACACACACACACACACATGCACACACACACATATACACGGACACACACACACACACACACACACACACACACACACACACACACACACACACACCTCGAAGTTACTTGCATCCACTAGATCAATTTGGTGAACAAAAGAATGAGGATAGTAACAGGTACGCCCAGTTAGGCAAGGTGTTGCTCCTACTCCAAGAAACCTGCAAAAACAAGTACCACGTACGCTTTAATTCTCACATGCTTTACATGTGCGGTATTCAGTGATTGGTAGCCATCCACGAAGGTTTGTACCCGCAAAAAATTAGATCATGCTGTTGTGCAATGGTAAAACATGGCCGTCCACAACGATATGAAATGCAAAATCGCTAAAATCCAAAATCCGTAAAGTTTTACCCCCAATATTAAAGCATAAACCAAGAAACCTGCAAAGAGCAAGTATGAAATTTGAGGAAATGAAAACATAGGGAGGCAGCTCAAAAAGAGAAAATAAGGAACAAGAGAAAATGGAGAAAAGTACAATCACACCTCATATATCTAACACTGGATTATCTGAAAATCTCATTTATTAGACCCTCTGCTGTGAATTCCAATCACTAAGTTGTGTACAATTTAACCTGGTTTATCCGACACCTGGTTTATCCAACACCTGGTTCATTCGACACCTGGTTTATCCAACACCTGATTTATCCAACACCTGATTTATCCAACACCTGATTTATCCAACACCTGGTTTATCCAACACCTGATCTATCTAACACCTGATTTATCCAACACCTGGTTTATCCAACACCTGGTTTATCCAACACCTGATCTATCCAACACCTGGTTAAGTTGATCAGTCCATTTTTCAACCATTCCCTTTTCCCTGTTTTTATGTCAGATTTCCATGTACTTCGCTAGTATGCGACACTGTTTGAGGTTGAATGCCAATGAAGACTGTCCCATACGCAATGTCAAAAAGGCAGAACCAAACAAAGTATGTACATGTGTGTGGATCTAACACTACTTGGGGAAAAAACAAGAATGGGTGAAAATGGATTTATCAGTGATTGTATTAAAGCTGGATTCTAAAAATGCGTACATACATAGATAGGTACACTAGTTCAAAAATTCCAAAATACAATATACAGTCATATACAGTGAGACCTCACTTATCCACGCACATACGTATGTATGTTCTGGATGAAATTGCAGATTAAGTGAGGGAACTGGATAAATGAGGGAGCAGTAGTATAGTGTACAGTAGGATTATTGCAGGTTTGTTCTGATAAAAGTTATTGTGGAAGGTAAGGGAACTGGATATCTGAGGTGTGGATAAGTGAGGTCTCACTGTAAAATGCTAAGATTGGACTTCTAAAAGGTAATAATGATAAACCGCCTCATGCCAACATTCAGAAGATATTCACAAAATATCACCCTTCCAAAGATCACACCGATGGCATGACTATCACACACATGTAAACACACACACACACACACACACACACACACACACACACACACACACACACCACACACACATACACACGCATGCGCGCACACACACACACACACACACACACACACACACACACACACACACACACACACACCACACACACACACATGCATGCGCGCGCACACACACACACACACACACACACACACACACACACACACACACACACACACACACACACACACATGCAACACACACACGCGTGCGTGCACACACACGCATACACACACGTACATGTATTTGTGCTCATAGCTTGTACAATATACTGTATGCCACATATGCACATATGCACAAACGTACGTACATATACAGCAATAACTTCAGCTTTACTGTGTACGTGCATACACATGTGTACAGTATGTCATTCCATACTCGGTATTCCCCACGAAAGCCTCCACAGGTTTATCCACAAATGTCCCCAGTCCGATACGAAGGTTACTTGTCACATTATTGCTGACTGCATTCACTGCATTAAGAACAGAACATACACATTCAATAGTACCTCATACTACATACTTGAGCTCCAAACTCGACATACTGAAAGTCACTGTTTAGCACCATTACTCATACACTTTCACACATGCCTAAATGTGTACGTACATATATTATGGTGCCGGTTTGTTTTGGCGTCATAACTACATACATGTGCACTACACACGGACTATGTGCTACTACCATTCTCCATAATATGTACACACATACAGTACGTACTATAAATACTGTACGCCCACCCAGGAGTACACAATAAATCCAGTGGGTACATACAAACATACGTACATATGTACACAATATACATACGTACATAATAATATTATTATACCATATACTATGTATGTATATGTACATACGTACAGTATGTATGCATGTGCATACATAACTACGTACATACACACACACGTACAGTGGAACTTGCGAATTAAGACCATCATGGCATTCATAGCTGTGATTTCAAATTGTCTGGTCTTTAAAAGGTAAAGGCAATTGGCTGTGAATTTTGCTGGTTGAACCCGACCACCTCTGACCAGTGTAGGGCAGAACCCTGCATGGAACTACCTTATACTGTCCCTAATTTAAGGGTGGTCTCAACTGCCAGGTCAACACACATTGCTAAAGTGCCCACGGACCAGCCAACAGTGGTCTCTATAGACAGGTGGTCTCAAGACAGGGTTCACTGTACGTACTAAAGCAAGTTCCTCTAAACACATTTGTGAAAGTGACAATCAGAGAGACTGAGAATGTGATTAAAAGCACACATGCACATACCCATTGTTCCGATGTTGTTTCGAAAATTCGCGAAATCATCTGCCATCGTCTCACCGAGATCAATCAGAAAGTAAAGATCCAAAGCAAATCCACTGCCAGGTTGAAAGGTAAAGTCAATGGATTTTGTCTCTCCTGGAGAAGTGAGGAAAACGTACGTATTATCTCAATTTGTGTGTGCCATTATGTGGTGTATGTATGTACATGAGTGCGAGCGCATGCAGGTGTGTGTGTGTGTGTGTGTGTGTGTGTGTGTGTATGTGTGTGTGTGTGTGTGTGTGCTTGTGTGTGTGTGTGTGTGTGTGTGTGTGTGTGTGTGTGTGCGTGTGCGTGTGTGTGCATGTGTATGTTGCTTTTCACATACAACATGTGACGATGTGCACATGCATAATAATCATGCATGTACGTATTTCACACACGTACATGTGTACACACATGTACAGTATATGCGAATATACGTACAAACGTAAGTATGGTGTGAATGTTACGTATATGTACTTACATAATATGTATATGTACGTATGTGCATATACGTACGTATGAAGCATGTGGTAACTACGGATGTACTGTACGGATGTATGTAGATAAGCAGAACAAACCTGGACGAATCTGAACTCTGTGTGCTTGTGGTCGGATCTGTATACCAGCACCAAATGCACTGTTCTGGAAGTCAAAAAGGACAGAATGGGCATAGTGGGAATAATATGAAATACGTATATACGTACATACGTACGTATGTATGTATATTCCATTTGTATGTAAGTGGAACATGTAAAAACAATTATGTGCATGCTTGTGCACTAAAACCCAAGCATATGAACACTACAGTATGTTTGAATACACATACACACAATATGCATATATCGTATGTTTATTATATCCGCATACACACATAAATACAGTATGAACACACACACACACACACACACACACACACACACACACACACACACACACACACACACACACACACAGAGTTTTCAAAGAAGAGTAATTGGCATAACACCCCAACACTCACCTGTGTGGCTACCGGTGCTTCAACAGGATCTTCAACTGAGCTACAGCTTACGGTAGTGCCTCTTTCAAAACATCTTGTGTTGTTCTGAAGCAAATCGTAATCGACCACAAGCATGTTTGTTTGTGGACATGTGATACAACACGCCTGCACACATATCAACCGTACGTACGTATATAGTGCAAAAATTGCGCACAGTGTAGTCTGGCTAAGTCGAATCATTAGGGACGGCAAATTAAATTCCACTTTTTAGAACTGCCTCCTAACAGAGTTTGTTTAGCTTAGTACATATATGTATTGAATGGGAGGGGACAAATAAACTCTGTCAACTTATCCGGAACTCCAGTTAGCAAGTTCGACTTACGTAAGTGGACCTCACTGTACTGCATTGTACTGCATTGTATTGTATTGCATTGTATTGTACTGCATTGTATTGTATTGAACTGCATTGCATTGTACTGCATTGTATTGTATTGTACTGCATTGTATTGTATTGCATTGTATTGTATTGTACTGCATTGTATTGTATTGTAGTGCATTGTATTGTATTGTACTGCATTGTACTAGTTCATTGAGTGTAACCCCTTTAGCAAAGCTGGTGTAAATGGAGGATCCAAACTGTACATGAGTCCGTGTGCTGGACGTAGGCAAAGTTACACACAGTCGTGCATAACTCAAACACATGAGTATAGTGTACACAACAGCCGAGCATATGCATGAAACCATCCACAATGCAAGAAACATATGCAGCGTCCATGTACATAAGTACGTAAGTAGATAGAAGTACACACATGTACGTACGTATGTATGTACATGCATGTGTCAAACACACCAGTGTAGTGTGCAGTGTACACTCACAACTTCACGGCACCACAGGCAATTGATTCCAGCTGCTATGCACGTATCGCAATTTCTAAATGAAGAACAGTCTTGCCCGTCTGTGGAAACAGGAGGATGAGATTATCAATTGTGCTTGTGTGTGTGTGTGTGTGTGTGTGTGTGTGTGTGTGTGTGTGTGTGTGTGTGTGTGTGTGTGTGTGTGTGTGTGTGTGTGTGTGTGTGTGTGCATTTTCACATGAATACATAACATACGTACGTACATACGTACACCCATGTATGTAAGTATGGATGTACACATCACTAAAAGCACACATATGTACGTACATACGTATGTATGCACTTACAGTAAAACCTCAGTATAATGAACCCCTACGGGACTGCTGAAAAGGTTCACTATATCTGGGTGTTCACTACATCAGGGTGTTCACTATATCAGGGTTTATTCACATAGAGTGAACAGGTGTACATTTTAAGGTCTATGTTTGTTGTATCAGGGAGTTCATTGTATCCAGGGTTCATTATAGTGAGGTTTGACTGTATGTACATACGTAGGTACATACATACATACGTACATATGTATATGTACATAGGCACATACATATGTACATATGTACGTATGTACATATGTACGTACATATGTACATAGGCACATACATACGTACATAGGTACATGTGTACACGCACAGGCACAAGTGCACATACGTACATAGGCACATGCGTACATACGTATCGTAATTAGTACTCAAATTTACAAACATTTTAAAATGTTGTAAATTCAAAGGTCTGTTTGATTTCAATGGAAGCCTCTTCATAAGGCAACAGTCAAAAGGACTGGCAACACGAGAGTACGTATCAGTCAAGATGGTGTATGTATGTACGTATGTACACACGCTTCACACTTCACTAACATTCTTGCATACTAACTTTGCAATTACGTACTTTAAACCCACACAAGTTCCCACAGATTTGAAAATGTCAAACAAAATACTTCACCAATGAGCCATAAAAGTTCGACATAACAACATATAGGAAGTACCAGGATACAATAGGAAGTACCAGCGCACAACAGGAAGTACCAGCACACAACAGGAAGTACCAGCACATAACAGGAAATATACAACAGAACAGGAACCACTGCTCCATAATACGTAGGAAGCACATGACAGAACAGGAAGTAGTGGCACACAACAGGAAATACCAACATGTAACAGGAGGTACAGCATGAGTCCAAATAAGGCTTCACTGCGGGTAACACTGAATACAAACCATTAAACATATTCATACTAAACTCCTTACATCATCATGTGTAGGTGGTAGGTAGTTGTAAGCACATAAAAAGTGTGAATCAAAATAAGTCCTTGTTGCTAGGATAACCACAATGTAATATGGAATTATATGTACATGATAAAAAATGTGTACTATAAACTTACGTACATCACAATTCACACTTCAAACATTACTCACCATTTTCACTACAGAATTAACAACTTAGCAACACTTATCTCCCGATTTCAGGTTGAATTCGTACACACTTGCATGTACCCAAATGTGAGCAACAAGGAAACACACACACACACACACACACACACACACACACACACACACACACACACACACACACATGCACACACACACACACACACACACACACACACACACACACACACACACACACACACACACACACACACGCACACACACACACACACACACACACACACACACACACACACACACACACACACTACATGATGGTTTGCTAGTGACAGTCTACACCAATGATCAAGGGTGATTGTCCAAACAAGAGCACCATATAACAAACACATTGAATAGTGGGAAACTTCTGCAAATCAATGGTATTCTCAAAGTTCACAAGTGGGATTACTTACAAACTTCTTCGTATAAAAATTATAGGAGAAAAAACATGGCTTGATACGCGCTTGAAAAAAGAAAATGCTGACTGTCACAAAATATTAAAATTTTATAAGGAATATTTTCACCAATAGTTCTGCATTGGTGTGTATTTATGCATATACACATGTACATATAAAGGGGGAAAAATATGAAACAGAAAGAGCAAAACACTCAATGTAATTCGATCACAAATAATTGAAATAGAATACAATCTAACAAACAAACAGAATAGACACGCACATACGTACGTACGTATCATCATCATTATTTAACGTGGGAAGCCTTTAGCCATTAGTCATAATAGCCACAGACTCCTACTAAATTAAATCGTCATCTATTAATGGCCACCACCCCCTCCAAAGAAGCCTGGTACACATGCACACATAGGTAGGTACGTACGTACATATAATACGTACGTACATACAGACATACATACATATATACGTACATATGTACATACGTACATAAATACATGCAGTGAAACCTGTAAAATTCTGCACCTAATGGGGAATGAAAAACAGTGCTGGATCACAGATGTCAGTTTGCGCCGCAAAATTGATGGTCAGTGCCAGAGAATCTTGGCCGGTTTACTCAGAATACAAAGGTTCTCGGTTGAATGATCAGATACATACGTATATATATATATATGTATCTATGTATGTACAATGTATACATAAACTATGTACATACGTATGTATATACGTACTACACACACACACACACACACACACACACACACACACACACACACACATACATATTATAATATTATACTATACTAATGTCAGGGCATGTCATGTACGTATATACAGACAGACCTCACTTATCCGCACACATCCGTTCTGGATGAAATTATGGATAAATTGGGGGAAATGGATAAACGAGGGAGTAGTAGCATCATGTACAGTAGGATTATTGCATATTTGTTCCAATAAATCTACTGCAGAAGATGAGGGAGCTGGATGTCTGAGGTGCGAATAAGTGTAGCCTCATTCTGTTTGTATGTATGTGCATGTATATATAGTGTTAGTATTAAGGAGCAAAGGGTGGACGGACAAATGTCCTAGCATGGGTTAGACAATTTCAGCTTTGCTCAGTCACATTTCTGTAAGTACATACAACTGACATGATAACATCACTGTGTGCACGTACAATGGTGATCCTTTAGGTCATGCTCAGCCAAAGTCTGATCCAAATTTTGGTTCGGACAAATGCCAAAATGGTGAGACAACATCTGAATGCTGACCATCATTTAACACTGTACGCACATATGTACATACATACGTACATAACTGCATGGTTCTATTGTGCTAAAAGCCCCCACAACGGTGTTAGGTGGCATCAGGACACTGCCTGCACACACATAAGTGGCCAGATGAATGACTACCACTTCACACCAGGTACGAATAAGGCTGCACCCACTCAGACATACATCTGCAGCCAAGTCCTACAATACATGTCCACTGCCATATCCATCCATACATACATATGTAGGTATGGATGTATGCTTAAAGGGAAGTCTTGGTGGGAGTTGGGAAGTATATTATAGTGAGTCCACCACCAGGTGAAATGGGAGAAATGAAGTGAATTTGGTAAGATATAAAAACTGGTCATGACCCCTACTACTCGACATGGGTTTAGTCCTCCCACCATTGCACCAGACTGTTTCCACTTTGCCATTTCACACATTAGGAACATACGTATGAACATACATACGTACATACATACATATGTACATACATACATACATATGTACATACGTATGTACATATGTACATACATACATACATATGTACGTACATACATATACGTATACATACATACGTACGTACATTCATACATACATACATGCATACATACGTACATATATACATACATACGTACATACGTATATACATACATACGTACATATATACATACATATATACGTGCATACACATACTACAGACACAAAGTCACAAAAGCATCAATATTACGTAACTGCAATTCTCAAAGGCGGATTTTAAACTGACATTTTGCAAACTTCTACACTAGAGTTCACTGCTATGAAATGCACACATACATACGTACACATGATTTGGTTAAGCATGTATGGGGTTGAATATTCATGTACACATATTCACTCGTACATGCATATGTACGTACAGACATATGAACAAGTGAGTCACATACATGTGTGCTTGTCGACTAGCAAATGCTTACAAATTACATACCTACCTACGTACATATGTACACATGAGAGACATGAGATATACGTCATGTGAAAAAAGGCAAAACGTACACAAACTTACACACATACAATCTATGTAGGTACATACGTATGTACATACATATGAAGAAGAATACTTACACGTACGCACGCATGTCTGTACATAGGAAGAGGATGCTTTAATGTTTGTGCAAACACACGTGGAGCAATTACACACTCAACTGAACATGCCTCACAGTGGACAGGCTCACTATAACAACACAATGTGTCAAATTTGCACATCGTACAAGTCACATTAGGGCAAAGAATTATACTTGAATTGTAATGTAAAGTCAACCCACACTGTAGACAGAACTGAGTGCATTGAGCAAAACCATATACACATGTATGTACAATACAATGGAGACACAAGAGAATGTATCGACCGAGAACAAGTGCACACTGAATAGAAACACACAAACACGTACACATAGACAGACGCACATATGTGTTTCATACCACAGAGTGAATACTTCACGTGTTACATCGTACTCATCAACTACTGCTATATTAGGGTGGTTATAATGTGTGTGTGTGTGTGTGTGTGTGTGTGTGTGTGTGTGTGTGTGTGTGTGTGTGTGTGTGTGTGTGTGTGTGTGTGTGTGTGTGTGTGTGTGTGTGTGTGTGTGTGTGTGTGTGTGTGTGTGTGTGTGTGTGTGTGTGTGTGCAATACACATCCAAGAAACCCTCGCCATTCCACCTCGACTAGACCACAGACTAGTACAAAGGGTCAAAGTATGCGTTTGCCCGAAAGCCTCACCACTATAGCCAAAGTATTCATTAGCTCACACACATATCGAAAATTAAGAGGTGTTCATTAATACGATCATACAATTAGATTCAAGACAACATAATGAACAAGTTTAATTCCAACTTCCCTCTAATTTTCTCTCGAAACGTCAAATCAAACCCAAATATCGTCGTGCCCTCGCTACTGTGGGAATTCGAAAGTGCACGAACGAGGGGAAATACAAAAGCAAAGGAATCATGCTATGCGTACGCCGTCCAGCAGACACTTGGCCCGCCTACTGTTCTGGTAAAGCAAGGTACAGAGTTCGTTTGAGCTCGTACCATAAGCACAAAAGTAGTTTGTCTATTTCAAGTCGGGGGATAGGATAGATTCCGACGTTTTGTGTCGTGTGAGGGCAATAAGACTCTTTACGTTAGTCTTACACGTACTCACCAGTCAACATTAGAAGGGTTGAAACAACAGCAACGAACAAGAAAGACCGTCTCATGGTGAATCGACTACAGTGATTTCTCCTTTCCACAGGAATCTCTCGATCAGCAACTATGATAACACTCGCTCCAATGCTCACCAATACCGTTTCCGGACACAATATTACTTCCGATCACACAGATATCACGTGAATTACGCATTACATCAAACGAGAGAGCAAATTATTTTCAAACTTGTCCCTCTGACAGTAACTGTCTAGACACATGTACTAAATCTACTTTCCGAAGTGCTTCTGCTAATGCTGACTTTGTGCAAGTTTTCCATCTTGAACCCTTTTTACGCCAAATCTTCAAGCATTCGTAGATTTTGTCTTTAACAGTCACCAAGGTGTCATCTTCAGCTATTTTAGAAATTACACTCTTGGATAAGGAGAGATTTTCAGCTAAATGGGGCCAATTTGTGTCCAACGTAATATCAACTATCATTGATATCTCTTCAAACTCTGCGTCAGTGGGAATTTGATCTGGGTCACAAGTTAAAAAGAAAATAATCATGATGAAAATCAAAGCACAATGAAAAAAACACAGCACAATTAAAAACTTAGCCATACAGATATACAATAATGAAGACACACATGCTCATACAAGAGATTGGATTTGTAGAGCTGACGTAGGTATACAATAACAGAACCTAAAAAGGACGTGCAGTCCTGGTACAAATAGATAGTTAAAGGATATTAAAACACAGTCAGTATAACTTCCTATAAACTCAAACAAAGAGGAACCATTCTTGCATTAAGCAAAATATTCACCATAAGCAATCTTGACCTTAAAGTACAGGGTTTTTGTCAATGAAAGGTATCAATCATGCAGAACCCCTAGAATGGCTAAAGTGCCATTTGAATGCAACAAAAGGAGACTCAGTGTAAAGTACTATTCTTCAAATACTTTCAGCAATGTAGCCAAGGGATAATCAGGTCAGACTACCTTCATGCACTTTCAGATTTCCTACAAGTACACGGCAACTACTATACTGTAACACAAAATAAAATGAGTGTGTGTTTGTGTGTGTGTGTGTGTGTGTGTGTGTGTGTGTGTGTGTGTGTGTGTGTGTGTGTGTGTGTGGAGCTCACTGCCACAGTACATATTTTGCTGATTGACCTCATAATACATGGCAACTACTAGTAACACAGAATGAAAAGGCAATATCTGCAGGACCTGGTGCTGTTGAGTGCAAGATGGACAGGTATCAAGACCTGAAAGCAGTTTGTTCACATTATCACCATCAATGTCACATTCCGCACTCTCAAGATCAGCTATAATCAGGCACGCCAGACCATACCTACTAACACACAGAGGTCCTTCCCCTTCCACACTGTCCATGTTAATACGGCTGGTATATCATTGTGGGCTGACTTCAGTAGTCTGGCATAATAATGCCAGACTACTGAAGTCAGCCCACAATGATATATGTCCACCGTTTTCAGCGGCTTTAAAACTTCCTAAAATTTAAGGCCATACACTTTTGATTGTGAGGTCATGAACATAATTGTGATATGTTCTTATAACATTTGATGTGAACATAATTGGCGTGGCTAATTATATCGTTTGATTTTCATGTTCCTTGT
Source organism: Halisarca cf. caerulea (assembly GCA_963170055.1). Classification (NCBI taxonomy): domain Eukaryota; kingdom Metazoa; phylum Porifera; class Demospongiae; order Chondrillida; family Halisarcidae; genus Halisarca; species Halisarca cf. caerulea. The sequence goes on along the minus strand of CAUJGJ010000242.1, from coordinate 600,397 downwards.
ATGTCATTTGTGTTCATGTGCACGTTTTAGCCCGACAGTGTTTTCAACTGTACTCAGTCTGGAAGTGTCAAATTCAGCACCTTTGTGTACTTACTAGTAAACAGGCGACAAAAGTGTGTGTGTGTGTGTGTGTGTGTGTGTGTGTGTGTGTGTGTGTGTGTGTGTGTGTGTGTGTGTGTGTGCGTGCGTGAGTGCATGCATGCATGCATGTACATGGGTGTGCGTAAGTCTACATGAATGCACATCACATCATACCGGTCGGCTTTTTGCCAGTGTTATATTGTGAAAGGTCCATCAGTACTAAATTGCTCCCTACTGGACGAATAACCCCCTTCTTGAAGTAGCTATCGATCTCCTCGAGTAGCGGAGTCAAGGACAAATGAGGACCGTCCGCGTTGTCAACCATTGCCTTGAGAGAGTCGTAAAACGACCAGAATGCGTCTGGTCCCTTCGACTTCAGCAGCATGACGAGATCAAGTACGCCTCTCAGACGATCGCGGCGAAGTTTTTCGTGTATTAGTCCGCACTCTTCCACGCTTATGTCCAGCTCGAGTTGACACAGATGCAAGGCAACACTTTCATCTAGGTATGTGCATAATTGAGGCAGGAATAAAGAAAAGTGAAGGTTTTGTTCCTTCCGACAGGCCTCGACAAGACCGTCCCTGTGTGCGATAACGACTCCGGGTAGGGGACGCAGGTCGTCCCCTCGTACTCCGAAAAGGGATTCGCAGATGCTGTCCATTCCGTTTTTCGGCCCCTCCTTATTTCTTGCGCTCACTACTGCTAGTCTGAACGAATTCTCTAAATTCGGTTTACGGTCAACTATCGACACAAAATCCATCGTCAGTTTGTCCACATTCTGTTCCCTAAGAAGAACGCTCAGTTCTTCTATGGTTAGTAATCCATGAGACACGAAGTATTTCCCGATATATTTGAGATCAAGGTATCGCAAAACACCAATCTCTTTTCTCAACTTGTATTTAAACTCTGATTTCTCGGGCTTAAACCAGTTTACTTTAGACGCCATCTTAAAGTTACTAGGCCTGGGGAATGTCCCTTTTCGCTTACGAAATATGAGAACACTCAAAAAATGGCCGTCTCAGCAGCAAATTTTACCATCACGTTAGAGCGTCACTCAGTTGCCTTGAATAGGTACCTGGATTATAATGTTTTGGGTGCATTTTTTGTTTCGGAAGGACTCCTTAGCATGGACGAATTAATGGACATTTTAAAACTGGCAAAAGATGGCCAATCGTTAACTGCCGTTTCCTTCATCACAGCCGTTAGAAAGAGGGGTTCACGTGCCGAAGAAAAGATGAGAAGGAGTTTTGAACGTGTTCGAGAAAGAGGCTACTCACACCCTGGGTTAGAAGAGCTTTATCGCAATTTTTGGAAAGACGAGCAAGCGGACACTACAGCTAATTCAGTTGCTGATGACTTGCAGCAAGGGGAGATGGGAAAGCTTAGACGGAACACAAAATTATTGTTTGACAAATTTCTCCCTGAAATACTCAACCATCTAGACTGGCAAACGTTCCCTTTGTACCTTGTACAAGAAAATCTTCTGTCGTCCCTAGAATATGAACAGTTCCAAGCTCTATTGACAGCGCCAGGTAGTCTTCTGTTTGGTGTTGTTTCGGTCCTGAAGGCCGCTCAGATGCGGGGGAGCGGTGCTTTCAACCACTTCGTGTCTGCAGTCAAAAAGGCGGCAGAAGCTAGCAACGACCCTGGATTTGACTGCTGCTTGTCCGTTCTCAAACCTTACATTGAATAGCAATCGAATTTCATGAATTTAATTCTTAACATATGAAGCGGAGTTTGTAATTATTGATATTGCACGTGGCACCTAGCATGGCTTATTGTGGTGACATATAGCCCCCTTGGATCATTAATTCGTTATATACGTAATTGTGTCGTTCTTTGCCACATGTGAACACACACTACACCTTCTGTTCCTCGATCATTGTGTGTGTGTGTGTGTGTGTGTGTGTGTGTGTGTGTGTGTACATATGTGTGTGTGTGTACATGTGTGTGTGTGTGTGTGTGTGTGTCTGTACGTGTGTGTGTGTGTGTGTGCATGGCATGGGCATACGAACATGTGTGATATATATTATAATTTCCACCCTGTACAATTAGAACCAGCAGTGCTGCATGGTACATTCATTCATGAATTATATACTAAATTAATTTCCTATATTGAATAATCACACCAAATCAATTGCAACTGCGTGTTACTACGTTCGTAGTCATTGGGCCGGCACGTACCGGCCCTTCATGTATGGCAACATTCGGGGAATGGACTGCAGCCCTTGTTAGCACAGGGTTCGTTGCTGTCTTTCCTTCCCTTTGCCATCTGCGAGGGTCCCCATGTCATCTTTGCTTCAAACTTGAGTTTTTCCTACATTCACACAAAGAAGCTAATGTTCTCTGCATACACAGACACAACACTTAACTTCCACAATTATGTAATTATAGTGTATACATTCATGGACAGCTGAGAGAGCTCGAGAAAGTGCAAACATGCCACCCGCACATATACAATCACTGGGGCTACTTTTTCGAGAGGCAATTTTTAAAGGGTGAATTTCATACATGCATACATATGCACAACTACACACATATACACACACACACACACTGAACAGACACATACACACACGTACACATACACACACACACACACACATTGCACAGACACGTACATACATATACACACACAAACACACACACACACACACACACACACACACACACACACACATACACAGCAATTGCAAGTGATTTGTATGTTATAAACCAGATTGAGTGTTCTTACTATATCTAGCCTCAGATTGCGATCAGACCTTGTGAAATCCATAAACTCAAGTTTCACTGGTATGTTTGAAAACATCGATCAC
>CAUJGJ010000242.1:587500-590000 GCA_963170055.1 Halisarca cf. caerulea | reverse complement strand
GTGGAATCTCCGAATAAAGGACACTTTACGACAACCTCTTAGTCCTTTGTAAGGAGGTTGTCGTCCTCTTTTGGAGGTTCAAAATGTATTGGAACTATAGGGAAAAATATTTTGGGATCTCAAACTGTGTCCTTTGTAGAGAGAGCGCATGTCCTTACATTTTGGAGCGTCCACTCATAAATTCTCTATACTGTGGAACTTGCTTAGTAAGTACATGGTTGAGTATGTACTCCTGGATAGTGTAAGTACTCCTAATTCTGTCCCTGTGTATACCGCATGTACATAAACCAACCCTGATAGTAAGTACCTCTGATAATAAGTACCAATTTTGTGCCCCCTTTGAGGTACTTATCAAGCAATTAAGTTCCCCTGTTCCATGTCTGGTCCACTATCAGAGATTTCACTGTATATAATATATACCATAGCAGTGTATATAATATATACCATAGCAGTGTATATAATATATACCATAGCAGTACTATAATATATACCATAGCAGTGTAGATAATATATACCATAGCAGTACTATAATATATATATACCATAGCAGTATGTGCATATAATATATACAATAGCAGTGTAATCTGTCCTGACCTTGATGGGCTGCAGACCGGGCTGGTGGCGTAGAAGTCAGTGAAACGGAGTCCCTCCATCGCCAGCTTGTCGAGGTTGGGAGTGGTCGATGAGGGATGTCCGTAAACGCCAAGATCTCCATATCCAAGCTGTGGGAATGAAACAAACATGGAAAATGTGAAAAATTTGAATGTAAAAATGATGCAAGATGGCTACCTAACCTAAATCTACCCTGATATGGAGTCTAGAATTATAATTGCATTATTATTATAATTTTGCAATATCATATACCAAATAATAGATAGTTAATAATATAATAATTATATCAAACATCGATCTGTCTGCATGAGGTACGCATGAACAAGTGCATGATAGAAGACAAGTACATGTGCAGTGAGACCACACTTATCCGCGCATCTCAGATATCCAGTTCCCTCATCTTCCGCAGTACATAGTTTTTATTGGAACAAATATGCAATAATCCTACTGTACACTATACTAATGCTCCCTCATTTATCCAGTTCCCCCACTTTATCTGCAATTTCATCCCGAACGGATGTGTGCAGATAAGTGAGGTCTGACATTATACCCAAAGGAGATACAATGAAATCATGGCATACCGTACAATACTATATATAAAGCTTTAAAGTGACTTTCACATATCAGCTACACCACCACCACCCGGCCCCGGTTCTTCTCCTTGCACTGCCCCGGTTCTTCTCCTTGCACTGCCCCGGTTCTTCTCCTTGCACTGCCCCGGTTCTTCTCCTCACACCACCACCCCGGTTCTTCTCCTCACATCACCACCCCGGTTCTTCTCCTCACATCACCACCTGGGTTCTTCTCCTCACATCACCACCCAGGTTCTTCTCACACCACCACCCCGGTTCTTCTCCTCACATCACCACCCCAGTTCTTCTCCTCACACCACCACCCCAGTTCTTCTCCTCACACCAACACCCTGGTTCTTCTCCTCACACTACACCACCACCACCCCGGTTCTTCTCACACCACCCCACCACCCCCAGTTCTTTTCCTCGCACCATGTACACCACCCTATAACCACACTGTGATGCATGTCCCATAAGAATACCAAAGCGAGAGAGCACATACCTGCATGCTCACCCTACAATCACCTCCAAAAACTCCCCACCAACTTTATCACCCACTTTCCCTGGACAAGATCTCTTCTACTTATGACGCATTGCAGTATTATCTATGATTGCAGCAACCCTGGATCATGCAGTAAGAATACTCTTTTTCTATGCCAACCTAGCTATATCAAGTATCTACCTCCGTGAACCTTGTATTCGATATCTATAGCTTTTGGGTACAATATTGGGCCAATGATACTGAACATCCTGAAACATACGTACGTCGTCAGCGAAGAGAATAACAATGTTCGGTTTCTGACAGCAAACACAACTAAAGACGGCGAACCAGCAGAGAACAGCAGAAATAGAAGTCATGTCCACCTTCATCGCGCAGTCGATCGTTACCTGCTGCCTCCAGTCAAGTTGTAACCTAGCTAGCAGAAAAATTATAACCTGTAAATCTGAGGGCTCGATCGTATATATATATATAATATTGTTCTATAGGTCACGATCAAGCGCATGAAACGTGTATGATGGGTTTTCCCCCTTGTGTTGTGCAACCCACTTGCCTGTATATGCATGCGCAGCTGCAGCAAATTACTTTGCTGACAATGTATATATTAGGCACTTATTTTATGCATGCAATATATATATATATAAACGCTGTACATCAAGCTTAAGCACACGTATATATATGTAATTATAATTTGAAAAAAAAAATTATATCGGAGGTATATATATGATATAAGTGCATAATTATAAAATCATAGTTATAATAGAGCAGTTTCTGTATACTAATACAAACGTCCTTTCATCAAATATGTATAGTGGTG
>CAUJGJ010000242.1:582500-585000 GCA_963170055.1 Halisarca cf. caerulea | reverse complement strand
GAGACCAGGTGAACATGGATACTGCATGGTGGTCATTTCCAGAATGGTAGCAATCAAGGAGAGAGAGGGGGAGGGGGGGCGAGGTGGAGACAGAGGAAGAGAAATATGATAAAAGGGTCATACCCATTGTCTGCTGTGAAGAACACAAAAGTGTTCTTGTCTGCTCTGGTTTTCTTTAGAGCAGACATCACCTGACCAACACCATCGTCCATTTCAGTCTGCGACAAAAAATGAATAAAATGTCCATAAAATGGAAATTTTGAGACTGAAAAAAAAGATTTGCTTTAATAATAGAGTTTTCCATTATTTAGAAGTTGTGTTATTTTCATACCAATACAATTTTGTTCTCTATATGAAAGTCTGTTATTGAGAGTTTTCACCAGTTTGTGGAGTTTGCTAAGCGATGCTCGGAGCAGCTCCACTGACCATAGTCACTACAGTGGTACCTCTGATAGTGGACTCTCCCAATCGAGGACACATGCAGTACAATAAACCTCTCTACAAAGGACACGACTTACGGCCCCGGTATTTCCTACATACATTTTGAACCTTCCAAAGAGGAAAATCTCCCTACAAAGAACAAATCAGCTGAATTTATGCTGTCCTCAAAGTGTCCATTATTTGGAGGTTCCACTGGTATAGGTGATTCCCAGATGTAGGGTGCCATGTACACGTATGAGTACTGTCACAAAGTACGTACGTACTACTTGAAAGTGTACAGATGTATAGGAATTGTAATCGCTATGGTGACTTCATCAACAGTAGGCACATAAATTACGCACTACATTCTAAACACGCATTACAGTAAAACTCGTCTTGAAGACCACCCGTATAGAAAGACCACCTGACTAGAGAGACCACTGTAGCCTGGTTCAAAAACTACTACAGCAATATTATTATACCTCTACATAAGGACCGCCTGTCTATAAAGACCACAATTACGTACTAGGTTCCATTAGTGGTCCTTATACATTGATGTCACTGCAGTTCTTCCCCTACACAAAAAGGTGGGGTGCTAAAGTAGGAGACCCTATAGCACCTATTCTGACACTCATGTACTTTCTAACACACACTGTCAGTGTTAGAAATAAGGAGCAAACGGTGGATGGACAAATGTCCTAGCACGGGTCAGATAATTTCAGGTTTCCTTGGACGTATATTCGGACGTACAAATGACAAATATTAATAGTATTGACACAGTGTACCTATCAAATGAGCATTTACCTTGGTAGTGCTCAGCTGAATGTCAGACCCAAACTTTTAGGTTCAGGCAATGTCTGAATGCTGACCATTATTTCTAACACACACTATCAAAGGTACATATGCTCACCAGAGAATCTCCGAAGTTCCCTCTGATGGTGGAACCGGTGAATGTCTTACCAGCATATTGAGGCTTGTGGACATGGTTGAAGGCAAAATACAGGAAGAAGGGGTTGCTTCCAGCTGGTGAGGGAAGACAAGAAGATGGAAGAGGAGATAACACACAGCCGGATAGGACAGTGCAACACTCCTAACAACACATGGGACATAGTCTCGCGAACCAGACCCTACGTGAGACTACGTGGGACAGTTTGCAATCAGAGGTTGCATGCACACAAGGTCTACTTGGTGAAAACAGTGGTCTATGAATCCGGACATACGGTGGACACTCTCAAGAACACACCACTAGCTCAAAGGAATATTCTGGATGAAGGCATACATAATACCCATTGTATATACATAAAGACAATATACATATATGTCATATACATACACTGTAATGGAATATTTTGGATATGTATTGGAATATTAATTTCTTGCTGATGGGAGGGGTATATATGCTAAGTAGTGGCTAGACCACTGTGTAACCACAAAACCTACAAACTCATGCATATGCGAGGGGATTTCCCCTGCATGAACCAAAAACTTGCATAAATTACTACTTGGAGGACTGGACCTACTGCTATGGAGTAGGGAAGTGTATAAAATTAAGTTTGCACACAGGACACGATTTTGAAGGCTGGCTTTGAAAATCGACGCTATATTGTCACAAAAAATTTTGAAGCTTTCTGGTATTTGAGGTGCAGTGTAACCACTCTAAACTGAATACCCTTGGGACAAAAGAAAAGGTTTGGTTATGAGAAGTTTCCGAAGTTAGAGAGGTGCTATACGTACAGCAAATATAGAGAGCAGGACTTAAATACGCATTCAGCTTAGAGAGGGTTCTGTTCAGAGAGGTTTCACAGTATGTACACGGTGTAAACATACTTTTGCAGTATCGAATAATGTACTGTTGACATGAAAGGCCAATTCCCTTAATGTTCACACTTAGACACATGTACATCATAGACACATGCACACATGCATCCATGCATGTACACACGTATGCACACGTATGCACACACACACACACACACACACACACACACACACACACACACACACACACACACACACACATACAGAGTCAAATTGCACCAAACCTGACTTCTCTGTGATGAAATTTACAGCATAGTTTGTG
>CAUJGJ010000242.1:570000-577500 GCA_963170055.1 Halisarca cf. caerulea | reverse complement strand
ACACACACACACACGTGCACACACACACACACACACACACACACACACACACACACACATGCACACATACACACGAACACACACACACACACACACACACACACACACACACACGCATACACACACACATGCACACACACACACACACACACACACACACACACACACACACACACACACACACACACACACACGTACACACCCACACAAACACACGCGCACACACCCACACATACACACACGCACACACCCACACACACATGCACACATACACACGCACACACACACACACACACACACACACACACACACACACACACACACGTACACACCCACACAAACACACGCGCACACACCCACACATACACACACGCACACGCACACACACACATGCACACATACACACGCACACACACACACACACACACACACACACACACACACACACACACACACACACACACACACACACACACACTTCCCCATGCATGGACCTGTGAGTTCAGAAGGTGCTCCTTTACCACCCAAACTAGCGCTAGTTTGATCAATCATCAGAGACAAAAACATGTTCCCACGTGCACATCCACACACACACACACACACACACACACACACACACACACACACACACACACACAAACACACACACACACACAAACACGAGTATATAATCATGCATTCGTGCATGCCCGCTGCATCCACACACACATCACACACACCACATGAACATATGGATGCATTTAATAGGTGTTAACACACTATGTCATGCACACACAACAACATTCATTTCACAGTCATGCATACTTTACATAGTACCATATGCAATAAAGGCATAATAGTAATATTACATAATATATTCACTCAAACATTCACAAACGCATTCTATAATATATTTATAGAGCAATACTATTATATATAAGTGTGTACCATGCAGACTTAGTGTGACTGTGCCCATGAGTTGGGCGAGGGCAGGCAGGTCCAAGCATGCTATAATAAGAATGCCAATAAATTAATAAATTTTAAAAATAAAAATTCCCCTAGTTATTATAAAACAGGCTCAGGTAAACATACACATAGTATTGTACATATAATTATATTCAATTTGAAAGAATGTAAACAAGTTACTGTAGCTTAATTAGTATATTAAAAGAGCATCATCTGGCGACAAACTTTATTCTTTTTTGAGCTTCTCACTTCTGACAGCGAAGTATTGCAGAATTATGGTTAGCTATAGGAAGAGATTGAATTTTAAATTAGTTAAATCAGTGATCATGAATTATAATGATCTTACTCCTGGTTCTATCATTTTGCAGATACCAACTACTGAGTTTTCTCCACTTTTTCATGATCATCACGAGCATTGCTGGTGGTACTAACCAGCGCTAGGAGCATATTATATCTCTACAAAAGGAAACCAGCTGCAGCTAGGTTCGAATTCTACAGAATCGAGCTGCATGTATATTCCCTGACTTCGAGGTTGAGCCCGTGAGTTACCAATGATAACAACTGCTTTAATAATATCCGCCATTAATATTAATTGGTTTAATATCCAAAAACCTTCAAGTTGATCTCTGACATAATTTATGGGAAACAGAGATCGTCATAAACCCGATTGCACTGTATGCGCCATGAGTATATACAGAATATCACATTATATTGGCACATCTGTATCTACGTACGTTTACCATAGAGACAGAAAAACTTGCTTCCACAAATCTGACCTTAACTTCAATTCTGTGAAGGAGTTTATATCCCCAGCTCAGGATAGAACGCGAACGTGGATCAGCCTACCACGCCTATAGCAGACGATCCAGCTTCTCAAACATCTGTACGAACACTTTTTTACACGCGCGTACGCACATACAACGTTCGAGCACGTACGGACTCAGACCATAGATACTCGAACAAACTCGACTCGATGATCTGTCATTCTCATGCGCACTAGTTACGGGCGAGTGGACACAGGTGCAGTGACTTTGAATCAATCACAGTTTTCCGCTTGAATCAGCCGAGCAAGCATAAAACTAATTCCTATTTGTATAAGAACACCCGTGATCGAAGTGTATAATAGTATTATTGTCATTATTATTGGTATGGTTCCACATAGTGGCATATAGCGGTTTATGGTTTCCCATATTTTTTATTATGGATGACGCGACAACAAAATGGCGGAATAGAAGTGCCTTATAATTACGAAATTATTCAAATAGTAGCATTTAAAAAATTAAAGGATGGCGCAATACTTCAGCAGTCAAACAGTGTTTCTGAACACCGCATAAGTACCAGAAGCTTTTCACCAACGACTATCATACATATTATGGTATATGAACAAGTGTGGCGAGCATCTGTAGCCTGTGATGTATTATCTACAATACTGAAGATTAACATTACATGCATACATTGTCTTTGTTGATAATTCTTAACAATTAATGTTTCTCATCTATGCTATATTATGATCCTAGTATAATTTAATTATAAAAAAGCAGCATGCATACAACTCTGAGAAATACATGTTGTACAGTAGAACCGGTACCGGTCCTGGTTAGTAAGAACACTGTTAACGTTGATGAGTAATACCTGGTTAGGAAGCACAAGGATATGATACCCCAGCTTATAACCCATAATACTAATCTATATATGGTTAGCATGTACTACTGATAGTGAGTAGCAATTTGGAGGGTCCCCAGGTGTACTCACTGACGAGGTTTGATGTATATGATGTTACTCTATTATATACCCTTCCATCTGTGCTCTCATAATATACTGTATACATGGTTTCACTCTGAAGGTCGTAAACTGAGCATTGCAGCCATGCATACAGACGTGGAACTATGCATTGAGAACAATTTAACAGAAATAATACCATCAGTGAGTTGCCTGAGTAAAACATGTTTTCTGTCCATGCATGCAATTAAATCAAACACATGCAGTTGTACAGAATTGGATGTGGATTGATGTATAATATAGCCATGCACGTGTTTGAGCTATAGGTGGTCAAAATGACCAAAATTAATGCTTGAATTTGATCTACACCAAGATCTCTAGCTTGCATCTTATGTATACGGTATATATCTATATAGTCACTGCAAATAATGGCTAATCCCTACATGTGCAGAAGTGTGTGTGTGGGGGGGGGGGGGGGGCTGGGGGGATATCAAATTTATGTTCTTTTGCAATAGTTAAAATACTATAATATTTATTAAATTTCATTCATTATTGCATGATCAGCTGTTATCCTGATCATATTATAGTAGATAATAATATAAGCAATTATACAGTCATGCCTAATAATAATATTATTACATGTATAAGACTTAGTCTTAGAGTTCATGATATTATATACTTTATAATTATAAATAGAATAAACATTATAGTAATAATCACCTTATGCTGACATAATTGTGTAAACATTCCCTTATGATTGGTTAGATAATATTTCCCTGTAGATGTATGTGCTTGCAGAGCTGGTCGGCACAATTATTGCAAGAGTTCACACTATGTACACAAGAAATTGCATCATCATGCAGGACAAAATTAATAATACGTCATACTATTACAGTAACTGCAGTAATCATAATATTTTTGCAATGTTTTTAATGCATGCATGCCCAGGTCTATAGTAAGCACTTTTGCGCACCCTTGATATTACAGTCAAACCTCTCTCTCTATATACAGTGAAACCTCTCTAAACCGAACCCTCTGTATTCTGAAAACCTCTTTAAACTAGACATGTTTTCAAGTCCTGCTCTCTATATTTGTTGTACATACAGAACCTCTCTAAACTGAACCATTTTTTTGGTCCCAAGGGTGTTCGGTTTAGAGAAGTTACACTGTATATAAAACCATAGACAATCTTATAACGAACCACCTCGGGATCACTAAAAGGATCACTGTATCACATATACACTGTAGGATGCTCACTAGTACTAGGGTTCATTTAGAAATTAATGGACCGGAGCAAAATATACAAGGTGCATGGACATTTTATGTACTAGTCTACTATGTTAAACTTCATGTATAGTATCAGAGAGTTCATTGTATCCAGGGTTCATTAGAGAGAGGTTCAACTGAAGGTCCGGCCTGGAGGAACTCGAGGATATAATTTGCCTTAATGTTAGATAGACATCGATCTTAGCAGTATTAAATATTATATATTGTACTCTTAGACTATATGTATAGATCTGTTTCTTCATTTCCCTTCAGAGCTTCACTGAATTGCTAACTGTCATCTTTGTAGCAAGTAAATTTGCTACAATAGTACTTGCAAAAGTATTTTGTCAACTTTTCTTGCAACCCTTTTTGCTTCCACAAGGAGTAATTGTCCACAACTACATTTACTCTGGCCGCCCCTACTCTGTGGCTGTGGGTGAACCTACACAGGTGCACAAGTATCCTGATGACAGTTTTCGAGCTGACCGCTACCCAACAAGCAATGGCCAAATTAATCCAAGCTCTAATGGGCCACCATCTTTTAATTCAAAATCTTCAGAAAAGGCATATGCGCCTGGTGAAGAGGAAACTATTAAAGATGACCACATATTTTTTCAGTCTACAATGGAAACTTTAAGTGGTTACAACTCTAGACCAACATCCGCACTAGTGTTAGGTGGTCCCCTTTTTGCAATGCCAGACGATGAGGATTTATTCGAATCGTTGCCTATGGATAGTATAATTCATGATCAGTCAAGTTTGCAACCAACTGATCTACCTTCAAACAATTCATCACTTGCTGATTCAGAAGAGACGATTGGAGTTCGCCTAGTGCCAACGGGCAACAGTGCGTGCAGGAATAACTGTGCAAGTAGAGCTGACAACAATCTGAAACCAACCAACCCAACTCCAACAGCCAGTCAAATAGATTTGAGAGAGCTCAGCAACAGTGCTGATGAAAAGTTGACCCCCATCCCAGAGTCTGATAGTGACACGGACAATACAAATGATACAACACCTGCAGGTAACATCACATCAAGCTACCCCAGTGATAGTGACGCTGATAATATTGAGTTACCTATTGAAGAACAGAACAGACATGCATATGGCACAAGCGTACCTGTCTTTTCCTAAATGTAACTTGCACATGCAGCACAATATGCACGAAATGCGTACAGTAACTGCTAAAACTGTTGGAATTCAAGCAAACCACTAAGAAGCTTAAGCATATAAGTAGTTATCATCAGCGATGAATAATAATATGTGACTCCTTATGCAGGATAGGCCAAACAACATTGTACTAACATTACACTCTTTTGTATTCTGAATCAATATATATACTTAATATATAACTTAGTTGCTTATATGGCCACTGTAAAACTTTATATTATTGTAATATTATATATGCTGGGAAATTTCTTGCTGTACTTTAACACTATATGAATTTATATTACTGTGTTACATGTATATTCAATTCTAAAATTTCTGCTATATACAAAATTGGTGTGTGTATGTATTGTGTATGCACATGCATATTATTAGTGTTTGTGTGTGTGTGTGTGTGTGTGTGTGTGTGTGTAATGTTGAGTGCAATCATATATGATGACAAAATATTACTCAATGTGCGTATTTATAGGCTTTATATACATAGTCTCATTTCCAGGCAACTTCCACCCGCCTTTATATTTTGGACAAAAAGGCTCTTGCCTATAATGAAATGGCAGGCGGAAGTGGGTCTGGGAACGAGACTATTACCATACGCTTGGAAATTTTCGCGGTACTAAACTTTCGCGGTTTTTGCGGTACTGCACGGCATCCGCGAAAAATTAAATCTGCGAAAATCCTGTACGACCCTTTATGTTCCGCGCTATGCACAGGAGTTTTAGCAAAGAACAAAGAAGCAGGAGTGACGTTTTCTCGTCCGTTATGTCGATCAAGTATTCTTTACCCCCATCAGACGCTCCATATCTGACTAAAATCTGGAAGGCAGCGGGAGAAGATCAACTGCAACAATTTGCACTTGTATTGATAACCGTTCCACGGACTAACAACCACGCTAACAAACAGATCAGCCATTTTTCAGTGCATAATTTATATAGGATTACATATTGTTGAGCTAGTATAAAATCCAATCTAAGATCCGCGAATTTGAAATTCTGCATCCGCGAATAATTTTAGTACCACGAAAATCCTCAAGCGAAAATTTAGTACCGCGAAAATTTCCAAGCACACGGTATATAATACAGTATGTGGACCAAATGCAGAGTTCTACAATAGAAATTATACATCAGATCTACACACATTGAAGAGATTACACGACACATGTACAGTAAATTCTCAAGCGTTAATCTACCACAAATATTTCAGAAGAATGTGGGGCAGACTAATGAGTTTTGTGGTTTATCTAAATCAATGCGCAATCTTTTTCAATGAATTCATGTACAGTGAATTGTCAATAATCCGCCACAATTTGTTTTGAAGAATATTGGTGGATTAATGAGTTTGGCGGATTATCCAAATCAATTTACAGTTTTTGTAATAATTCATGCACAAAATTGATGGCGGATTAAAGGATTTGGAGGATAAAGCGGTGGCGTATTAATGATAGTTCACTGTACAAAATTGATGGCAGATGTGGGATGTGGCAGATAAAGTGGTGGTGGATTAAAGAGAATTTACCGTATTATCAAGGATTGATGTAAGCAAAATAGGGAAAATATACGACTTTCTAAAAAAGAAACAATAATTGGTCAATTTAACTAAGAATACACCTTGATAACCGCTAACATGAGACTCAGTGTGTATATATGCGGCTGATGCCTGTACTTTGTAGCTTCATTTTGTCTTGCAACACGTCGGGAAGGGGGTACACCCTGGCACGGCACAAGGTTCAACCTTTGGGTCACTACCACGATTCACCTGGGAAACACCCCACGTCATTTTGGACTCAAACTCTTGTTTGATCTGCAGAATATATATAGATATATATATATATACGTATGTAGTGGATAAATGAGTAAATAATACAATGACAGGCAATTAACACACTGTGGCCTTTTGTACATGTGCAACAAGTAAAGCAATGGTCCCTAATTCAGCTTTTATTACATCGCTTTAAAAAGCAGTCACACACAACACATACACACATACACATGCAAACACACAAATACACACACAAACACACACACATGCACACACACGTACACACACACACACACACACACACACACACACACACACACACACAATCTATGTACATACCTTCATCATGTCTCCAATGACGGACTTGTACTCAGGGTCTGACGGACTCAGTGCATACACTTCACTTGGGTCATTGTAGAGGTTGTACAACAGAGGAGGATTGTGTTTGGTTTTGGTGTGGTTGCTGAGGCAGTCTTTGTCAAAGTAAGGGACTTTAGGGTTGATTGTGCTGAATAGAAACAATATTATACAGTGACGGATGGAATTAAGTATTTACATATGTCTCACACAAGCAGGATATGCAGCTAATGCAATCATTACTATTCACCGAGTACGTCAGCCCTAGGTGATTAATCATGCATGTATGCA
>CAUJGJ010000242.1:562500-565000 GCA_963170055.1 Halisarca cf. caerulea | reverse complement strand
CACACACACACACACACACTCACACACACATACACACACACACACACACACACACACACACACACACACACACACACACACACACTACTCACCACAAGTAAATGGAGCAACAGGATCACAGGTGATGTTGGGATAAAAACACGGAATGCTCTTACATGGACACATGTCATTGGAGTATGGAATACCCTACAGCACATATACATACATACAAATTGGTAAGCAAATCAAGTTGTACACTAAGCAGAGGGCAATATTTATACTATATAGGTAGGTTAGGTACAATATTAAAACTACTACAGTATAATGCATCAGCATGTAGCTTGGATGAGGGTTGAAATGTTCCATGCAGAAACACATACGTATGTAGAGAATAGACTGGCATACAAAAGTCTGTCACTACTGATCATCGTAAAGAGACTTCATGGTGAAAACATGGGGACATTGACAACATTCACTGTTCATATGTGGCTTACTACTGTGGAGCCTCTCATAACAAACTCCCCTAACAGCAGAAACCTTCTCTATAACAGACTGCTTCAGTGGGTCTGCATGGATTGGCATGAGCATGTAGAATAGCCTCTGAATAGCAGAAACCTCTGTATTAATAATAATAGACTGCTTTTCAGTTCCCAAAGTGTCTGTTATATAGAGCTAGAGGTCCCAAAAAATTATTATCCAAAGCTATTGTACATGTACGTACATAGACACTATGTATTACACTTTTCTGGGGCTTTTAATTGGCTGTGTGTACATGCAATGATTTACAACTATGGCATGGATTTCACTTATAAAACAGGTTTACACAATTTAGGCCATTGGGGGTGGTCATATTGACTTTGGGGCAAATGGCCATATCCCCTACCCAGCATACAGAAAAACACTGATAAGCCAGCTTAAAGAGCATGATCAAATAGTTAAATCTACATACAGCAGTTGACACACGCGGTGCTGAATTACAACAGAGTACAGTGAAGCACACCTCAAAACATTATCATAGGAAGATTATTATGGATAAAGGATCAAAGATGGTTTCTAATTAATGATGATATATACACAGTCAAACCTCGTTAACATGAAACTCAGTGGACAGCCCAGAAATTCAAACTTAAAAGCATTTTAATACTACATGTTTTGCTTGGGTCCGCACGTGAATTGCGCTAGCAATTCATGTTAAAAGATATATTTCGTGTTCAGAAGTTTCATGTCAACGAGGTTTGACTGTAACTACATACATTTCAGATAGTGGAATGTATTTTCTGATCCGCGGGGCATGCTATTAGAAGGGTTCTACTGTATTACGACATCTTCGACCCGCATGGTTGATAGTTCAAAGAAATGAAGTATTGGATCTGTTCACATGTATACACAGAGGTTTGTAGAAGACTGACAGTAGAAAACAGTCACTCACATAGTATGAGTCAAATCCGTGGTTGGTTGGTAAGTACTCGTTGTTAGCACCAACTCCCAAATGCCACTTTCCCACTATCCCAGTGGTGTATCCAGCCTCCTTGAGGTACTCCGCTATGGTGGTCTCGTTGTGGGGGAGTCCACCGATACTTGGTGCGTGGAACACAGAAGGGTACACCCCCGATCTGATCTGGAACCTCCCAGTCATGAGAGCCGCCCTTAAAACACACATAAGAAAGGAAACAGAATATCAGGTATATTAGGTACATACAGTGACAAGTTTATCATCCAACACCTCCACAATCCAACATTCTCTCTAATTTCACCATCTCATGAAACACAGTCACTATACTTAAGCATGGTAGGAGTCACTTCGTAATTCGACAACTTCCTATAATCCCACACCTTTTTCACAGACACTATGCCTTTTTCAAGTCCGATTGAGTGTCGGTTAACATACCTCATTCCTAGGTTAGCGAGCTGATTTGGGGGGTATATATATGTTAGGAGCGGACCTATTTGTAATAGCTCACGTGAGAGGGGGATAAGTGCTAATTGAAAAGGATTTTGACACAAAGTTGTGTTAGTTTTGATAATTATTTAATATTAAAGTAGTAAGTAGGTGTGTGGGAGGGTGGAGTAACAGCCCTAACCCTCTAGTTAGTTAGAGGTTTCCCTGAATTCTCCTTAAATCTGTTAGCCGAGGGCTGCTCCACCCAGAACCCAGAGGAACCAAAAACGAACAAAACAAGGTGGTAGAATCTCTATCTGGAATGCTATCTCACAGTAGAACTTCCATAGCAAGTACCTGGGTTAGTACATACGTATGTACTACTGGATACAATAGCGATAACTCCTCATTCTGTCCCCTCCTATACATACAGCATATGAATCTGTCCTAATAGTACATAAGTACCTCTACTAAGAAGTACATGTACGTACTGACTTTGTCTTTCCCTTTGAGGTACTCACTAAGCAAGTTCCACTGTATTGTCACTGTACAGTAGACTGTGCATACTACTGATCAACCTTGCAGTCTGAGATATCACTTTAGAGATCAAGAGTGTGTAGATTTATGCAGTAAGTTTTCAAT
>CAUJGJ010000242.1:555000-560000 GCA_963170055.1 Halisarca cf. caerulea | reverse complement strand
ATTTTTGAATTTCCATCGCACTTAAGCAGGAAATAGCTTTTCGTGATTCGGGCACCCCAATATTGGTCAGCCATGCTGGTAGCCATTTTCGGCGGCCATTTGCAATGCCATTAAAGGTCTATGGTCCAATTCACTAGGAAGAGAAACAACAGCTAGAGTAACCTAAGGCAAATTGATCATTCTGCCATATCTGCTGGTTTTTCATCAATATTGCCTTTGTTTCAAAGTTCTGAGGCTTGAGGTTTGAGGCTGAGGCTTGAGGTTGGCCAAAAAACCATTAGGGCCATGGGCCTACTGGCCCCGGTTGCACCTACGGCCCTGCAGTCTGGCTACCCCTACTCTGTGGCTGTGGGTGAACCTACACAGGTGCACAGATATAAAAATGACAGTTTTCGAGCTGACCGCTACCCAACAAACAATGGCTAAATTACTCCATTGGCAAGCTCTAATAGTGTTCCAAATGGGCCACCATCTTCTAATTCAAAATCTCCAGAAAAGGCATATATGTATGGTGAAGAGGAAACTATTAAAGATGACCACATTTTTTTCCGCTTACAATGGAGAGTGCATGGTTACAACTCTAAAACAACATCAACACTAGTGCTAGGTGTGCCCCTTTCTGCAATGCCAAATGATGAGGATTTATTCAAATCATTGCCTACGGATAGCATAACTCATGATCAGTCAAGTTTGCAACCAACTGATCTACCCTCAAACAATTCATCACTTGGCAGTTCAGAAGAGACAATTGGAGTTCGCCAAGTGCCAACAGGTAACAGTGCGCACAGGAAGAACTGTGCAAGTAAAACTGGCAACAATCTGAAACCAACCAACCCAACTCCAACAGCCAGTCAAATAGATTCGAGAAAGCACAGCAATAGTGATGATGAAAAGCTGACCCCCATCCCAGAGTCTGAAGGTGACACGGACAATACAAATGATACAACACCTGCAGGTAACATCACATCAAGCTACCCCAGTGATAGTGACGCTGATAATATTGAGTTACCTATTGAAGAACAGAACAGACATGCATATGGCACAAGCGTACCTGTCTTTTCCTAAATGGAACTTTGCACATGCAGCACAATATGCACGAAATGCATACTGCTAAACATGTTGGAATTCAAGCAAACCACTAATATTATATCATATTATGAGAAGCATATATAAAGTAGTTATCATCAGCGATAATTATTGTTTGCAGCAATAATAAGCTTACATGTCAGTACGTGGCTCATTATGCAGGATAGGCCAAACAACATTGTACAAACATTATACACTCTTTGGTATTGTATAAAATATTATACTTAATACTTTAAACTTTATACTATTGTAAAATTATATTGCTGGGAAATTTCTTGTTGTACTATAACACTACATGAATGTACTGTATATTACTGCGTTGCATGTAATATATTCACTTCTATAATTTCTGCTATATACAAAATTGGTGTGTGTGTGTGTGTGTGTGTGTGTGTGTGTGTGTGTGTGTGTGTGTGTGTGTGTGTGTGTATTGTGCGTGTATTGCGTGTGTATTGTGTGTGTACATGCGTATTATTTGTGTTTGTGTGTACATGCATGTGTATTATTAGTGTGTGTGTATGTGTTGTGTGTGTGTGTGTGTGTGTGTGTGTGTGTGTGTGTGTGTGTGTGTGTGTGTGTGTGTGTGTGTGTGTGTGTGTGTGTGTATTGTGCGTGTATTGTGTGTGTATTGTGTGTGTACATGCATATTATTTGTGTTTGTGTGTACATGTGTATTATTAGTGTGTGTGTATGTGTGTGTGTGTGTGTGTGTGTGTGTGTGTGTGTGTGTGTGTGTGTGCGTGTGTGTGTGTGTGTGTGTGCGTGTGTGTGTGTGTGTGTGTGTGTGTGTGTGTGTATGTGTGTGTATTGTACGTGTATTGTGCGTGTATTGTGTGTGTACATGCATATTATTTGTGTTTGTGTGTACATGTGTATTATTAGTGTGTGTGTGTGTGTGTGTGTGTGTGTGTGTGTGTGTGTGTGTGTGTGTGTGTGTGTGTGTGTGTGTGTGTGTGTATTGTGCGTGTATTGTGTGTGTATTGTGTGTGTACATGCATATTATTTGTGTTTGTGTGTACATGTGTATTATTAGTGTGTGTGTATGTGTGTGTGTGTGTGTGTGTGTGTGTGTGTGTGTGTGCGTGTGTGTGTGTGTGTGTGTGTGTGTGTGTGTGTGTGTGTGTGTGTGTGTGTGTGTGTATTGTACGTGTATTGTGCGTGTATTGTGTGTGTACATGCATATTATTTGTGTTTGTGTGTACATGTGTATTATTAGTGTGTGTGTGTGTGTGTGTGTGTGTGTGTGTGTGTGTGTGTGTGTGTGTGTGTGTGTAATGTTGAATGCATGCACAATCATTATAATGACTTATTATTACACATTATTATGACACATTATTATGTGTGTACTTATGGGCTTCATATACATAGTCTCTTTTCCAGGCCACTTTCACCTGCCTTTTTATTTTAGGCAAAAAGGCTCTCACCTAGAATAAAATGGCAGACGGAAGTGGGACTGGGAACGAGACTATTATATAATACAGTATGAGGACCAAATGCAGAGTTCTACAATAGAAATTATACGTCAGATCTACACACATTGAAGAGATTACACGACACATGTACAGTAAATTCTTGTTAATCTACCACAATTATTTCTGAAGAATGTGGGGCAGACTAATAAGTTGTGTGGTTTATCTAAATCAATGTGCAATCTATTTCAATGAATTCATGTACAAAATTGATGGCAGATATGGGATGTGGCAGATAAAGTGGTGGTGGATTAAAGAGAATTTACCGTATTATCAAGGATTGATGTAAGCAAAACAGGGAAATTATACGACTTTCTAAAAAAGAAACAATATTTGGTCAATTTAACTAACTTAAAGAATACACCTTGATAACCGCTAACATGAGACTCAGTGTGTATACATGCAGGCAAAGTGTGTACTTTGTAGCTTCATTTCGTCTTGCAACACGTCGGGAAGGGGGTACACCCTGGCATGGCACAAGGTTCAACCTTTGGGTCACTACCACGATTCACCTGGGAAACACCCCACGTCATTTTGGACTCAAACTCTTGCTTGATCTGCAGAATATATATATATATATACGTATGTAGTGGATAAATGAGTAAATAATACAAGGACAGGCAACACACTGTGGCCTTTTGTACATGTGCAACAAGTAAAGCAATGGTCCCTTTTTCAGCTATTATTACATCGTTTTAATAAGCAGTCACACAACACATACACACACACACACACATGCAAACACACACACACACACAAACACACACACATGCACACACACACACACACACACACACACACACACACACACACACACACACACACAATCTATGTACATATCTTCTTCATGTCTCCAATGACGGACTTGTACTCAGGGTCTGACGGACTCAGCGTGTACACTTCACTTGGGTCATTGTAGAGGTTGTACAACAGAGGGGGATCATGTTTGGTTTTGGTGTGGTTACTGAGGCAGTCTTTGTCAAAATATGGGACTTTAGGGTTGATTGTGCTGAATAGAAACAATATAATTATACAGTGATGGATGGATAAAGTATTTACGTATGTCTCACACAAGCAGGATATGCAGCTAATGCAATCATTTAATTACTATTCACCGAGTACGCCAGCCCTAGGTGATTAATCATGCATGTATGCATGTATGTATGTATAGCTGAACATTCCACATGCTTGGGAATAACCAACATAGCTCATAAATACACACTGGCTTTGAGAAAGCAGAGTTTCACTTCAGGGGGAGGGGAGGATTTATTCACCTTGGAAACCAGTTGCCCCCCCCCCCCCCCCCCAATTCTATACCCTGTCACTTAATGTACACAGAAAAATCCAGCAATAATATGTGTCTTACCGCTCGAAATTGAATGTAACAGCACACACACACACACACACACACACACACACACACACACACACACACACACACACACACACACACACACACACACACACATACACACACAAACATACACACACATGTACATGCACACACATACACACACACACACACACACACACACACACACACACACACACACACACACACACAAACATACACACACACACACACACACACACACACACACACACACACACACACACATATACAAACACACACACACACGTGCATACAAACACACACACACACAGTGAGATACACACAAAAAACACAAACGCAGATACGCACACACACACACACACACACACACACACACACACACACAAACACTAACCCAAATGTGTAAAAATGAGCCTTGTACTGCTTGTACCTCATTGCATTCACTCCTTCATCTTGTTGGGGGTTAAAGGAATAGTAGTAGTAGGTATCTCCGAGTCCCTGCATGTAAGGATATTCATCATAGTGTGAAAAGGTTTTTAAGCAACACAATTTGCACAACTTCAAGCTACAGCTGCACATTGTCCGATGATAATTATCCGAATGATCAAAAAATAATTCTAAAAAGGGTCACTCGGCATTAATAGAATGTAAGTTTCATTCCACCGCGTGGTTGGTTCGGGAAAATGGAGAGTCTTGGATTGACGAGCAAACAGCATTTCACCAATATGCCTCCTGAAATTGTCTGATTGTTGTGTGTGCCGAATTGGCATTTTTTACTCAATAACCACAGCTGACAACACGACCACATCATGAACTGATCTGTAAAGGGAAGCAGGCAAAGCAAATAATGGAAAATTTCCTTCTATAAGAAAAAGAGATACAAGCACCACGGTTAGCTAGAGTTACTTTGCAGGCAATAACAAGCTGGTATAGATAGTCACATATACATGAACGTACGTCGTCTGCAAAGAAAAGGACTATGTTTGGCTTTTGACCGCAAACAGATGTGATTTCCGCCAAACCGAGTAGAATAGCAACACACGCTCTCCAGGGAAACTTCATTGTGGCGACCAAGAGGACAGGAAAGGAGC
>CAUJGJ010000242.1:545000-552500 GCA_963170055.1 Halisarca cf. caerulea | reverse complement strand
AAAACAAAATGGAAATTCCCACACAAATGTTTTATTATAGTTCATTATTAATAGTGTTATCATTATGCTAATGTTTTGTTACATCAGAACTTTGTTATAGCCAACACTGTGTTCTATTACCATACATTACACTAACGTTGACTTGAGCTTTGTTATAGGCAGAAATTTGTTATAGATAACAGTGTTTGTTATAAGTGTTCACCTCTGTGGTTACGTGGTATAGAGTGTCTATGTATATATATATATATATATATATATATATATATATATATATATATATATATATATATATATTATATAATATTATACGTACATAATAAATGTACTCATGATTTCATCGCATAAACAGTATGGTGTATAGCAGCTGCAGCTTGCAGTAAAATGAAGGCACCCTTGATTGAGCTCATGATCAGCAGTCAAACACTGTTTCTGAACACTGCAAATCTCATAAGCTTTTCACCAAATTACATGCATGCAATTGATCATGATCATGAATGACTGTCAATCATGCACGCATGCATGAACAAGTGTGGGCATCGATATCTATACAATCTACTTGGTATCATATACATTATCTTTAATTTGTCAAAAAAATTTTAATTATGTGATTATAATAATAATATAGTTTATTATACAATATAAAACATATAATATGATGCTCACATGCTATAAATTATGATCCTAGCACGAGTATGCACCAGTACTAGTGCTGCAGCAGCTCAGTGTACGTCCGGCACATGCATGCATATGCATGGAGTTAATTCCTCAAATGATGTCATACTGGCTTGAATATAATCGAACGGCAAAGTGATTGTTTGATCATTAATGCTTGGAAGATCCTGGATAAAATTTACAGCACATGTACAACTCATGCATGACAATTAAACTTAAAGTTGTCAGTGAGTTGCATGTATATATAATTATTGCAGTCTCAGACTGGTGGGCCAGCCCAGATCCAAGCATGGCCAGCATGCATGCTGCCTGACTGTATAAACGTATATACACATAAAAATGTATACAACATAATATTAATATATAATACAGTAATCTTTTTTATATACAGTATATATATATATTATACATGCAATGTAGATATTATTATATTATTATAACTAATATGAAGTAATATTATTGCACGTCACAGTAAATTAAATGTATAATCTGCATGGTCTATTGTATACAGGTTCTCAAGCTTGAGACACAATTAAAGAGAGTACAGATACAAAAGACTGACATTCGATTGAATTAAGAAGTTGACCTGCAAACGGTACCTTCGATCCCATTGACGTTCTCAAATACTGTGTGTGGTTCCCTTTAGAAGGTTGTCAAGTGTTGAAGCCGTACGTAGATATACAGCTGTTGAACCACCCATTGAGAACGATTTAACAGAAATTTAATACCATCATTCTGTAATACTGTGGTGAGTTAAACATGGCATGATGCTTTATTATCCATACATCCCCGTCCTAAAAATCAAACACATGCAGTTGTGCAGCACTATATAGCATGCACGGATTGATGTAGCCATGCACATGTTATAAGCTATGGTCAATATGAGCCTAAATACTCGAATTTAAATTTCCCTTCATATAATCCCTCAATACCTTCTTGTATCTTATGTAGCTACAGTAACTACAGGTATTAGCTAATCCCTGCGTAAAAGGCTGCATATATATAGAAAAAAGTTATCATTTTTTGAACTGCTATTATAGTTACAATGCTAACATATCATTTATTACTGCATGACCAGCTGTTAATAATAAAAATAATATATCTCGATGGTGTCAGCAGCCAATGCATATAATATACTAAGAATTCATATTAAGTCGAGACTAATAAAATTAAAATAATTATAATATTTATTTAGATAATATTGCGTCATTTGTAGAGTACATTCCCTTATTTGGTTATTATGATTTCCCTGCATGCACAAGTCACACACGAACACATGACTTACACGCATACTTCCTGTAAAACGTGTTGACATTGTATACATTCCTTGAAAACCACAAAACGTCCCTCTATATAAATCGCAGAACCCTTAATACGTGGCTCCAATCTTCTCTTTTGCCACTATGACAGATACTATATATAGTATGTTTTGACAAAGTTATTTCCATTGAATGAATATTGCAGTATAATTGATGTATGATTGCGTAGGGAAGTCGATCAGTACATTGGCTAACAGTACAAATTATATATAAGGGGGTATATATAAATACATCTTAAAATTTGCAGCATACATTAATAATATTATTATGCAGAACTTATGCTTTAGTATTATAATACTCGAGATTTGTTTCTTCATCTCCTTTCAGAGATTGATTGAAACACCAGCTATCATCTTTGTAACTGGTAAACTTGATATGACGGCATTTACAAAAGTATTCCGTCCACCTTCCTCTTTACAGAGAGCAATTGTCTACAGGTATAACCAACCCCGCTCCGTGGCTGTGGGTGAAAAAGTACCTATTTACACAGGTGCACAGGTATATTCAAATGACAGTTTTCGAGCTGACCGCTACCAAGCAAGCAATGGCCGATCGCGATTTCAATCATTGGCAAGTTATCATAATGCTTTTCAAAATGAGCCACCATCATTTAATTCTACAGAAGAGGCACACATCAACGGTGGATCCGGAGTGGAAACTATCACAGATGAGCACAATTATTTCCAGCCAATGATGGAAAATGGCTGCCCCTATACTGTATCCAAACAAGTGGGGGGTATTCAGTGCCCAGCGGGTCCCCTTTCTGCAGACAGTGAGGCTTCATCCAAATCAGGGCACATAGGTAGTATGCTTCACTATAACTCAGCCACTGAACCACCTTTGAACAACTCAATCGTTGGTGAAGAGACGACTGCAGGAGTCCGCCAAGGGCCAGCAGGCAGAAGCGCACGTGGGAAGAACCAGCCAACTATAGTAGGCAACATTCCAAAACCAACTAACCCAACTCCAACAGCCAGTACTGACGAAAAGTTGAGCACCATACCAGAGGCCGAAGCTGGTGCAAATATTACAATGAGCAACACAACACCTTCACGCAATATCACTTCAAGCATCTCCAGTGATTTTGACTCTGATGATACTATGTTGTCAGTGGACGAACAGAACCCACATGGCACAAGTGCACCTGTCTTTCCTCACTGGAACTTTGCACAGCATGCACATGACAAGTAGATGCATGTACGTATGTACACTTCTGCTAGAAATGGATATCAAGCAAACAACTATTATTATAAGTAGTCAAAAATCAGCCCGGATCATATTGTTTGTAGTGCTATGTTCGCTCCTTATGCAGGATTATACGCCATGACATGCAGATCTACATACACGAAATATTATTGGACATGTAATACAATGTATATTATAATATTTGCATGTGCATTTAATATTATTATTATTATTATTATGTTTGAAAATTACTTGCTGCACCATGAATTTATATTACTGGGCTACATGTATTATTAATAATATTGATCATAATGCTCTGCAGGCTGTTATATACAAAAATGATCTAGTGTTCGTACTGTATAATAATATGAATGTTGTACAGTATACATGTGTTTGCATGTGTGTGTGCGTGTGTATGTGTGTGTGTGCGTGTGTACGTGTGTGTGTATGTGTGTGTGTGTGTGTGTGTGTGTGTGTGTGTATGTGTGTGTGTGTGCGTGTGCGTGTATGTATGTATGTGTGTGTGTGTGTGTGTGTGTGTGTGTGTGTGTGTGTGTGTGTGTGTGTGTATGTATGTACATGTGTGCACACTTACACGCGAGTGTATACGTTCATAAGTGCATGTGTGTGTGTGTGTGTGTCAATGCACCTCTGAAATCATTACGATACAGGGAAACCTCTCCTATCCAG
This sequence comes from Halisarca cf. caerulea, assembly GCA_963170055.1. Lineage (NCBI taxonomy): Eukaryota > Metazoa > Porifera > Demospongiae > Chondrillida > Halisarcidae > Halisarca > Halisarca cf. caerulea. The sequence goes on along the minus strand of CAUJGJ010000242.1, from coordinate 548,634 downwards.
CCACCTTGGGACCGAGAAATTTGGGCAGATTAGAGAGGTGGCTGAAATAGACTGGTTCATTCAAATATATAGGTGACTTTTGGGACCCAACAGTATGACTGGTTTAGACAGGGTGGCCGATTCACAGTGGATTGAATTAGAGAGTTGTCACTGTAAAGTCATTGTACTCATGTGTGTACTGTACTGTACATAAACATAAACAGGCTTCATCATAATAATACGTACATGGACCAAATGCAGAATTCTGCAACAGAAATTACACATCTATTATACAAGACTTAGTATTGAAGAGATTAACTATAATATGTACATGTACAGTAAATTCTCATTAATCCACCAACAAATGCAATTGTTTTCGAAAAATTTGGCAGATTTTAATGAGCTTGGTGGTCTATCCAAATCAATGTGCAATCTATGTACTTCAATGAATTCACACACAAAATTGATGGTGGACATGGGGTTTGGCGGATCAAGTGGTGGTGGACTAATGAGAATTCACAGTATCATCAAGGAATGATATGAACAAAACAGGGAAAATATACGACATGGAACAAATGGAAAAATTGGTTTAATGAATTAAGAATATACCTCAATAACCACTAACACGAGACTCAGCATGTACATATATATGCAGGCAAAGTGTGTACTTTGTTGCTTCATTTTGTCTTGCAACATGTCGGGAAGGGGGTACACCCTGGCATGGCACAAGGTTCAACTTTTGGGTCATTACCGCGATTCACCTGGGAAACACCCCACGTCATTTTGGACTCAAAGTCTTGTTTGATCTGCAGAACATATATGTAGTGCACAAATGAGTAAATAATACAAGGACAGGCAACACATTGTGGCCTTATGTACATGTGCAACAAGTAAGGCAATGGTCCCTATTTCAGCAATATTATTACATCGTCTTAAACAGCAGTCATATACTTACACACACACACACACACACACACAATACACACACACATGCACACACACACACACACACACACACACACACACACACACACACACACACACACACACACTCAAACACACACACACACACTCAAACACACACACACACATACGTATGTACACACACACACACACACACACACACACACACAGACACACACACACACACACACACACACACACACACACACACACACACAAACACACACACAAACACACTCAAACACACACACTCAAACACACACACACACACATTGACAAATACACACACACAAACACACACACACAAACACACACTAACACACACACACATACACACACACACACACACACGCACACAATCTTCATACCTTCATCATGTCTCCAATGACGGACTTGTACTCAGGATCTGATGGACTCAGCGTGTACACTTCACTTGGGTCATTGTCGAGGTTGTACAACAGAGGGGGGTCATGTTTGGTTTTGGTGTGGTTACTGAGGCAGTCTTTGTCAAAATAGGGGATTTTAGGGTTGATTGTACTGAATAATAAAAACAGTACAGTGATGCGTGGATTAAGTGGTTGTAGAAAAGTGTAAGAAAGTGTGGATTAAGTGTTTATGTCCCACACAAGCAGGATCCGATGTACAGCTGATACAGTCATTGCTATTCACAGGGTACGGTAGCCCTATAGGTCATTAATGAAGTATGTATGCATGTACATATACGTAGCAGCATGTTCTGCTTGGGAGGGATCAACATACAGAAACTAACCAATTCACACTGGCTTCGAGATACCAGAGTTTCATTTCAGGGGATGGGAGTGGGGAGGGGGGGGGGGATTTATTCACCTTGGAAACCAGTTACTGTGCCCACCATCTCACCCCACTCTGAAAGTGTAAGCTGTAATGTATGTACATACATCATGGAGTACTGCAGCAATATTGTTACCCCCCTCCTGCCTCAAAATGAAATGAAACACACGCACAGACACACACACACACACACACACACACACACACACACACACACACGCACACACACACATACTAACCCAAATGTGTAAAAATGAGCCTTGTACTGCTTGTACCTCATTGCATTCACTCCTTCATCTTGTTGGGGGTTAATGGAATAGTAGTAGTAGGTATCTCTGAGTCCCTGCATAGGGACACAAGTAATTTTCAAAACCTGCACAAACCACCATAAACCATATTATGGGTACAGCCACCTTCAATCAAGCAATGAGTTACACAGCACATACGTACATACATACACTTGCCATGAAGTCACCACAAACTCCATCAAATAAATAATTAACAATCCACTCCTTATTGCTCCAGCTACACACACACACAGCACATTTTGCAATGAAGTCATCAAGAACCCCTCCTCTCCCTAACAGCAAACTCACACATAAACACTTTACAAGCTGATACAAACATCTTAGCCTGTGTGCACCCCTGACAGCAACCCATAAACACCTTACACAATATTAACACAAACACCTCACACTGCAGTGTGTGCTGTAATTGGAAAAACAAGACAGGTACTCACAGGAATCATATTCAAGGCTCTTTGTGGCACAGTTGATCATAGTACAATAACTACATGTGTGCATTGCTCATGCATCACTGTCCTGCGAATATAATCCTATGTACACAGGCAAGACACAAACACCCACATGCACACTCACACACCCATACACCCATACCAACACCCACACAAACACCCACTCAAACACCCACACAAACACTGAAACAAACACACACAGAGACAGATACAAACACACAAAACATGCATGCACACCCACCCACATACCCACATGCACCCACATGTACATATGTACACATGCACACACACACACACACACACACACACACACACACACACACACACACACACACACACACACACACACACACACACACACACACACACACACACACACACACACACACACACCTTTCCACCCTCAAACAGAACAGAGCTCATGTCATATCCATCCAGTACAACACCTTCTTTAGGTTTAACATCAGCCAACTTCAAGATGGTGGGGAGGAGATCCAGAGTTGAGGACAACTGCATAGAAATAGTCGCCAGAAACTCAACAGATCATTCATAACATAAATTCACACACATGTATGCACACATGTACGTGCTCATGCATGTCCACACATACACCCACCCACCCACGTACACACCCACCCACCCACGTACACACACACACACACACACACACACACACACACATATACACACACACACACACACACACACACACACACATATACACACACACACACACACACACACACACACACACACACACTTCTCTTGTCACTCCTGGTTTGATCCTGTCAGGCCACCATGCTATTGCTGGCTCTCTCATGCCTCCTTCATAGGTTGTTCCCTTACCACATTTCAGCAGACCAGGATTACCACCATCAATCTTCTCCCAAAGAGCTGGTCTGTAACATAATATATTATACAAATGGAGTCAGAGTACTGTATACAGTGAACCTCTATATTGAGGACATCATTAGGACCACAATAAGGTGTCCTGTATAGTGAAACCTTTCTAATAAGGACACCATTGGGACCACAGTAAGCTATCCTGTACATTGAAACCTCTATAATATGGACACCATTGGGATCACAGTAAGCTGTTCTGTACAGTGAAACAATGGTAAATTTTCC
>CAUJGJ010000242.1:535000-542500 GCA_963170055.1 Halisarca cf. caerulea | reverse complement strand
ACAGTGAACTCTCGTTAATCCGCCACCGCTTTATCCGCCTGTATTATATTATATGTCAGACAATATGGATTATAGTGAAACCTGCTATTCAGGACAGTTGAAAATCTGGACATACTGGACATTAGGTTGTCGTCCCAAATTCGCCAAAAAATATGAATATGACGTACTGGGGCAACCCTGGGAAAATCAGGACACCTCTGAAATCAGGATATGCATTTTTGGTGGTCTCCAAGGTGTCCACTATGTACAGGTTTTGCTGTATTTCGGATATAGGAACATTTATTGCGACCCATGCAAGGGGTGTGCTATTAAGAGGGTTCCGTACAACCTGCAGGGCGAATAATTTAACTAAATTTCTTTTCTGCTCACATTTCTATATACGTACTATATACGTATAGGTGTCCAGAAGACTGACAGTAGAAAAACAGTCACTTACATAGTACGAGTCAAATCCGTGGTTGGTTGGTAAGTATTCGTTGTTAGCACCAACTCCTAAATGCCACTTTCCCACTATCCCAGTGGTGTATCCAGCCTCCTTGAGGTACTCCGCTATGGTGGTCTCGTTGTGGGGGAGTCCACCGATGCTAGGTACATGGAACACAGAAGGGTACACCCCCGATCTGATCTGGAACCTCCCAGTCATGAGAGCCGCCCTTTAAACACACAAAAGAAGGGAAACAGAATATCAGGCTTATCAGGTACAGTGAAACCACAAAATCCGACCATCTTATGAGGTACGTCCACCATACTCCAGTACGTCCACCATACTCTAGTACGCCCACCATACTCTAGTACGGCCACCATACTCTAGTACGGCCACCATACTCTAGTACGTCCACCATACTCTAGTACGCCCACCATACTCTAGTACGCCCACCATACTCTAGTACGCCCACCATACTCTAGTACGCCCACCATACTCCAGTACGTCCACCATACTCTAGTACGGCCACCATACTCTAGTACGCCCACCATACTCTAGTACGCCCACCATACTCTAGTATGGCCACCATACTCTAGTACGCCCACCATACTCTAGTATGCCCACCATACTCTAGTACGCCCACCATACTCTAGTATGCCCACCATACTCTAGTATGGCCACCATACTCTAGTACGCCCACCATACTCTAGTACGCCCACCATACTCTAGTACGGCCACCATACTCTAGTACGCCCACCATAATCTAGTACGCCCACCATACTCTAGTACGCCCACCATACTCTAGTACGGCCACCATACTCTAGTACGGCCACCATACTCTAGTAGGGCCACCATACTCTAGTACGCCCACCATACTCTAGTAGGGCCACCATACTCTAGTACGCCCACCATACTCTAGTACGCCCACCATACTCTAGTACGGCCATCATACTCTAGTACGGCCACCATACTTTAGTACGGCCACCATACTCTAGTATGGCCACCACACTCTAGTACGGCCACCATACTCTAGTATGGCCACCATACTCTAGTACGGCCACCATACCAAAGTCACTCTGTAAATTTTACAGAGTAACTTTCTACATCTGCAATTTCCTGCATAATTGGAATCTGACATCTTGATAATATTCATTCACACCCACACCCACCCACACCCACCCACACACACACACACACATACACACACACACACAAACACACACACACACACACACATACACACACACACACACACACACACACACAAACACATACACAAGCACACACACACACACACACATACACACATACACACACACACACACATACACACACACAAACACACACGCATGCACACACACATACACACACACACACACAAACACACACGCACACACCCACACCCAAACACATACACATGCACACACACACACACACACACACACACACACACACACACACACACAGAGAGAGAGAGAGAGAGAGAGAGAGAGGGAGAGGGAGAGGGAGAGGGAGAGGGAGAGGGAGAGGGAGAGGGAGAGAGAGAGAGAGAGACGCGCACAGGCGCGCACACACACACACACACACACAGACGTACGCGCGCGCACACACACACACACACACACATGCACACATGCATATGCATACATACGTACACATATGCATATACACAAGCACATCCATGCATGAATACATGCGCACACACAAACACAGATTATTGTACACACCCATGCAGGCACACCCACCTTGATGGACTACACAATGGAGAAGAGGAATAAAAGTCAGTAAACCGCAATCCTTCTGTTGCCAAGTTGTCCAGGTTAGGTGTGTAGGATGTAGGGTGGCCATAGCAACCGATATCACCATAGCCAAGCTGCAATTGAGTGGAAATAGAACATGCAAGTCACAAAGCGAGCTAATGAGTAAAGTACCGTTAATGTTAGTCTGGCATAGTTGACCCCTCCACCATTTTATATTTTGCCTTGGTAGAAAAATGGCCAAAGTATAAATGAGTCGGCTATACCAGACTCCATACATACGTACATGCATGCATGAAACGACTACATCACTAATTCAGGCTCCACCACAGGGCCTGTGGAAGGTGTTTACAGTTGGTCAGGCCATACATAGCGGTTGCCACTTGCACACCATTTTTGTCTAGTGATGTTTACATAATAGTGAGTGTCAAGGGAAAAATGGCTGCCCCAGCGCAATCTTGAGGCCGAAGCACAAGTTGATTGCTTTGCAAAAGGCTATACTTTTGTAAAGATAGCTGTATTTAATCATAGATACTGATGCTTATACTTTCATATAATTTGAATTATAGTACTTTGTAATGTAATATTTAGTTGAATCCTCATTTAAGCCACTATAAACTGAGATTTTTCTAAGACTTTCCCAAATATTGGTCTGGCCATGGTCTGACTAACCGGACTGGTTCTGCTGGGCCTGCACCACAGCCACTACCGGACTGGTTCTGCCAGGCCTGCACCATGGCCACAACCGGATCGGTTCTGCCGGGCCTGCACCATAGCCACAACCGGACCGGTTCTGCCAGACCTGCACCATAGCCACAACCGGACTGGTTCTGCCAGACCTGCACCATAGCCACAACCGGACTGGTTCTGCCGGGCCTGCACCATAGCCACAACCGGACTGGTTCTGCCAGACCTGCACCATAGCCACTACCGGACTGGTTCTGCCAGACCTGCACCATAGCCACAACCGGACTGGTTCTGCCGGGCCTGCACCATAGCCACAACCGGACTGGTTCTGCCAGGCCTGCACCATAGCTACAACCGGACCGGTTCTGCCAGACCTGCACCATAGCCACAACCGGACCGGTTCTGCCGGGCCTGCACCATAGCCACAACCGGACTGGTTCTGCCGGGCCTGCACCATGGCCACTACCTTACCTTTCTTCATTTGTACATATTCAATTGATGCTTCACTTTTCCATCTATTACAGGTTAGACTATTCATGAGACTAAACTGATAACTAAGTAATCACTCACATTCAGTGGAACCTCTGTAATCCGACATTCTCTCTATTCTGATCGTCTTATGAGGTACATTACTGCTTGTTATGCTACAGTAAGGGTCACTCTGTGATCCGACAATGTACCTCTTAATTTAACATTATTCTAAGGTCCCGTTGAGTGTCGGGTCAGAGGCATTTCACTGTACTATTAATCAGTATGCATGTACCTAAGTGTGATGCATTAATTATGATTATGACTATATGAATAAAATAATAATAAATTCCCGAAGAACATATATTTATGTTTATTGTTAAGATTTAAGTTATTTGTTAAGTTGCTTTCTATTTGCGCAGAAACACTAGCCCACATCACAAACAAGTTTACATACATGCCGAGCGTGACCTTATGTCAGTGGAAACAAGGCAGACATTTTATCTTGTAAGAAACTCACGTCGTCAGCAAATAGGATTACAAAATTCGGTTTGCCCGCCGCAACAAGAAGCATTGCTGCCAACACAACGAGCCTGAAGCTTGATTCAAACATTGTCTTTCTTGGTTCCTGCCTGGGACGGCTTGTATGGTTCCTGCAATACTCGCGGGCTACACGCATGGGTTAACAACAACTAGTAAACTACACGTATTTCTGTATAATTTAGATACTGTAATCTTTGGCGCGTGTGCACGTGCGCAGAAATGGCTGACCAAACTGCATGCGATACGACTCTGAAGGTATTGCTGGTTGGAGATGCCGAAGTTGGAAAGTCGTCTTTGATAAGAGCCATCAGTGGCGAACAATTTCAAGTGTCGTATTCGAATACCGTAGGTAAGGATACCTCTGGAAAAGAGGCGGGAAATGTACGAGGCTGAGCTCCTTTTAGAATTTCGTTGGCGTGTTTTACTGTTCATTACTCCAACTTGTCGCGTATCAACACACGTGCAATGTTATGCTTGAGTAGTAAGTCTTTGTGTGTGGTAAAGCTGGTCTTATAAGAGGGATGGTAGACCTAGTTCGCTGCCTGGGGGAAGGGGAGGGTCTCAAAGGACCTAGTAGTGGCCATATGTGTATGGTATGTGTTGAGAGTGCAGTTTGTAGTCAGTTCTATTCCTTTTCACTGAATACTACTTTTATGATGCAGGAATTGATTTCAAGACCATATTCTATGAGATAAATGGGCAAAATGTGAAAATTCAGATTTGGTACATCTTATATGTATGCCTATGTACATATTAGTATGCACGAGTCTTGTATGTATGCCTATGTACATATTGGTATGCGCTAGTCTTGTATGTGTGCCTATGTACATGCTTGTACACACTATTCTGGCATAGCTCAGACCCAATCTTGCTCAACCATTTTTGGGGACTGACGTCACTGGGTGAGTAGGGTCTGGCTACGTCAGACTAGTACGCACTACCATTTGGAGAATGATGCTAACGGTGTGTGTGTGTGTGTGTGTGTGTGTGTGTGTGTGTGTGTGTGTGTGTGTGTGTTGTGTGCGTGTGCGTGTGCGTGTGTGTGTTATGTGTGTGTCTGTATGTGTTGAATGCATTTGTATGTATCTGTTCACTAGAAACAGGTTAATCAATATACCGTAATTAATAATAATTATGTGTGCTTATCTATCTGTACGCAGCTGTGAAACATGTTAATTTATTCTCATGGATTATTTTGTAATTGTGTAAATGTTGCCCACTTTCTTAATACTCAGGGACACAGCTGGACAGGAGAGGTTCCACACGATCACGAAGGCCTACTACAGAGGAGCGCATGTGAGCTGGGTTTATGGGTGGGGTGAGGGTGGGGAGGGGTATGTAGGTGGAGCTAGCTGTGGGTGGCAAGGTAGGGTGAGGGTGGGGAGGGGCACGTAGGTGGAAGGGTAGGTGGGGGAGGGGGGGGGGGGGGGGTTGGAAGAGGGGGTAGGTGGATTTGGGGGGGGGGGGGGATGAGGTGTGTGTGGGTGCGGGAGTTGGGTAAGAGGGGGGAGGTGGGATCCTGTATCGCATTAACTGATTTTAAAAACAATCGCACTTGATAAATGCATAAGGGCCTGTGGGCTCTAAATGACCTACAGTGGAAACTCTTTACAAGAAATCTCTTACAGTGAATTTCTGCATGTATTGTGAACAAATTCATGTGACCCATTGACTGTTCTAGTAATTATGAAAGTGTAACTGGTTATAGTGAATTTCTGATATTATAGTGAAGAATTTTCAGTGTCCCCTGTGATTCACTATCATGAGTTTGCACTGCATCTTAGCACACACACATCTACACAAGTTAATTTCTAGGAAAGTTGGACCCGGTTCAATGAAAAACATGACTGTCATTTGTGACTCTGAAAGCGTGAGTTTGCTGAATTCAAGGTCTGTGAAAGTTCAACCCCTGAAAAGTGGAGCACACACTCAGCATGTCCGCTTGCAGGGTGTCATTCTTATGCACGCACATACTCTAGACCCTGCCAATCCATGTGAGATGTTTGTCATGATTATTTTGCTAAAGTTCAAATGTGATAAGGTGCACCAAAAATGGAGTTTTCACTTCTATGTATTGTACCATACATACGTATGTTTGTTTGCAGGGAATCATTCTCGTGTATGATCTAACCTCAGAGGAGTCCTACTTGAATGTTGAGAAGTGGGTGCAAGGTATTCGCGAGGTAAGGAAGCACTCCTGAAGAGTGGTGTAGTAGTTGGAGTGGAGGTTTGAGTGGTGTAGCAGTTGGAGTGGATGTTTGAGTGTTGTAGTAGTTGCAGTGGATCTTTGAGTGGTGTAGTAGTTGGAGTGGATGTTTGAGTGTTGTAGTAGTTGGAGTGGATGTTTGAGCGGTGTAGTAGTTGGAGTGGAGGTTTGAGTGTTGTAGTAGTTAGAGTGGATGTGTACAAGCCGTGTGTGCTGGAGTGGATGTGTGCACTGTGTATAGTGCTGTACACCTAGGCTAGTTCTACCCTCATTTCAGTTTTGAGCATAGTTTTTTGCACCTCTTCTCCACTCACAGGAAGGCCCTTCACATGTTTTGCTCCAGTTGGTTGGAAACAAGCTAGACTTGGCTCAAAGTTGGAGATCTGTTGACACAGAAAAGGCCCGAATGGCAGCTAAAAGACAGCAAATGTCCTTCTACGAAACTAGTGCGAAAAGTGGGGAAAATGTACAAGACGTGAGTACTGGAAATGTACAGGAGGTGCTGTGTTGGGAGCTTCCTTGATTTTTTTTCCTGGAAATCCCTGGTCCGCTGTGGTGCTGATGTGTATGCATATCCTGCTCAACTGCACACACTTGTTTGGAGTGGCAATAGCTGTTGGTCTCTGTTTGTTTTTTTCTTGTATTTTACCTACAGTCAGTGTACAGTGAAACCTCTCTAATCCGACACTCAATGGGAGCTGAAAATTGTGTTGGATTAGGAAGTTGTCGGATTACAGAGTGCCTCTTTCCATACTTTAATATGGTGACTGTACCTCATTAGATGGTTGGATTAGAGGGAATGTCGGATTAGAGATGTCGGACTAGAGGGAATGTCGGATTAGGGAATGTCAGATTAGAGAGATGTCGGATTAGGGAATGTCAGATTAGAGAATGTCAGATTAGAGAGATGTCGGATTAGAGAGAATGTCAGATGTACTTGTGTGTACACACTGTGGAGAATGTCTATTGTGAACCCTTTGGAAGCTGAAGAATAGGCCTGTTGTGTACAGCTTTCCACTGGTCCGAGTTTGTTCTGTTTGTGTAACTGTTCTAAATCTCGATGCGTAGAATGCTTGCACTCTGATCGAATGCTTCACACTGGAGAACCACTCCAGACAACGGATTAAAACAATAACTAGTGTAAAGGTTCTAATTGCCGTGGCACTTTATTTTTACATTTTTTTGGATTTGCATTCAATTGCAAATGTTTGGTTAGGTACATACCGTATATATCTGAATAGAAGCCCGGCCTCTATTTTCTTCCGGAAGGTTTTGACCCAGCCTCTATTTGAGCCCGGCCTTTATTTCTTAAGTACAGGAAATAGTAGTAGGAAAATGGCCACCAATAAGCGGTTGTACACTTTCAAAATAGAAAGTGTCGTTAGAGAACACCATATGTACAAGGCTGCTTATAT
>CAUJGJ010000242.1:512500-515000 GCA_963170055.1 Halisarca cf. caerulea | reverse complement strand
TGTGTGTGTGTGTGTGTGTGTGTGTGTGTGTGTGTGTGTGTGTGTGTGTGTGTGTGTGTGTGTGTTACGTACGTATGTGTGCATGTGTACGTACGTATGTGTGTGTGCATGTGTGTGTGTGTGTGTGTGTGTGTGTGTGTGTGTGTGTGTGTGTGTGTACAATGTGTGTGTGTGTGTGTGTGTGTGTGTGTGTGTGTGTGTGTGTGTGTGTGTGTGTGTGTGTGGGCACATGTGTGTGTGTGTGTGTGTGTGTGTGTGTGTGTGTGTGTGTGTGTGTGTGTGTGTGTACAATGTGTGAGGTGCTTATCTGCGTACACATTGTAGCATGCATACATTGTATGTGTATTCATTCAGGTTTACCGTCATTCAACGCTGGCCTCCTATTATGTGTACGACATCGATATGGAGTAAGTGTACTTCCACATGCAGACACTTACCACATGCAGACACTTACCACAAGCAGACACTCACCACATGCAGACACTCACCTCATGTAGACACTTACCACATGCAGACACTCACCACATGCAGACACTCACCACATGCAGACACTCACCACATGCAGACACTCACCTCATGTAGACACTTACCACATGCAGACACTCACCACATGCAGACACTCACCTCATGTAGACACTTACCACATGCAGACACTCACCACATGCAGACACTCACCTCATGTAGACACTCACCACATGCAGACACTCACCTCATGTAGACACTTACCACATGCAGACACTCACCACATGCAGACACTCACCACATGACCTCATGTAGACACTTACCACATGCAGACACTCACCTCATGTAGACACTCACCTCATGTAGACACTTACCACATGCAGACACACACACATATTTTGTCTCAAGAGACATTTCACAGGAAGAGAGTTTGTCTTGAGAGGGTTCTACTGTTTGTATGCACACATCACTGCAGACATTACCGTATATATAGGAGCTGATTTCGCAGGGTGTATATTTCACGAATTTAAAACTTGGTTTTAATTTGTGTTTTATTTTCGCAACTACACCGGTCCCTAACAAATATTAGATTAATAGATATTATCTATGGATAGACTATCCATCTAACTAAACATATTCGCAATTGTTTTTTCGCGAATGCACACTCACACTCATTTGCCAAATTCACGAAAAGAGAGTCCCGTGAGAACTGGCTCCTATACGGTATACTATCATGTACAGAAATTGATCACAAGAATTCTTTGTACGTGCATACATGTTTGTTGTATCCTGTGCAACTTTATTTTCGCAAGATCTCATGCGTATTTGTGGTTTTCACGGATTTGAAGTCATCCATAAAAGTTTAGACCCATGGAAATTTAGATCGTCTCTCGTGCAATGGTAAGAAACGGCTGCCTGTGATTATAAAGAGTGCTAAAATCGCTGAAATCCAAGATCCACAAATGTTTCACCCCACGAAATTTAATGTGCATGGGGTATTCTGTATAGATGTGCTACCAAGCAGTACTGATGAATGGATGGCAAAGAGTCCTGTAAACTGAGCCAAGTTTTATATTTCTGGTGCAGCACAACTGGACAGGATATACGTGATTTGTATCTTGGCAACAGTTATAATGTTGACTGTTTCCTTCAATTCATGTGGTACCAATATTACTTATGTCCAATTAATCCCTGTCATTTATAAGGTAATTGATTGCTTATTAGACTAGTTGGCTGCAATTTGATAAGTTAGAAAATTTCATAGATTCATGTGTAGGAAGCTGCAGTAGGTAGCTGCAGTAGGTACCTGCAGAAGGTACCTGCAGTAGGTACCTGCAGAAGGTACCTGCAGTAGGTACCTGCAAAGTAGGTACCTGCAGTAGGTACCTGCAGAAGGTACCTGCAGTAGGTACCTGCAGAAGGTACCTGCAATAGGTACCTGCAATAGGTACCTGCAATAGGTACCTGCAGTAGGTACCTGCAATAGGTACCTGCAATAGGTACCTGCAGTAGGTACCTGCAATAGGTACCTGCAATAGGTACCTGCAGAAGGTACCTGCAGTAAGTACCTGCAGTAGGTACCTGCAGTAGGTACCTGCAGTAGGTACCTGCAGTAGGTACCTGCAGTAGGTACCTGCAATAGGTACCTTCTTTAGAGTTGTAAACTTGGAAATCGTCCACAGTGGACCCTTTCCATTGCAGACACTCTTGGATCTGAAGGAAGGTTTGTTATACAGAGGTTTCCACTATTCAGGGGGTATGCTACTCTCATAGTAATCCATCACGATGCCCCAAAACAGTCTGTTACAGAGAGGTTTCTGCTATTTGTGGAGTTTAGTACAGGAAGTGCTACTGTACTGTGTGCAGCAATCCAGTCTGTACGTACTTACAGTATGTACCAACCTTTGGGTCAACTTCATTTGTGTATTCGTTGGAGTAAGTTGTTTAACGAAGTTGAGCGTGCATGTAGTGAATGCCCACCTGTACTATTTGTAGTAAATGCCCACCTGTACTGTTTGTAGTGAATGCCCACCTGTAC
>CAUJGJ010000242.1:492500-500000 GCA_963170055.1 Halisarca cf. caerulea | reverse complement strand
TGTCTCTCAGAGATCCTCCTTGGTGAACCGAGCCTCTATGCTTGGAGATGTTAGTTTCTTATTGATACATGGCACAGGAGATGGTGAGATTAAACTCTGTGTGTGTGTGTGTGTGTGTGTGTGTGTGTGTGTGTGTGTGTGTGTGTGTATGTGCATGTAAATGTACTGGATTCATGCAAGTGCCCGTGCCCAAGAGCGCTTGTGTACGCATATACAGTCCAAACATTGTATGTATTTGCATCTGTCCATACTTATGTATTTGCCATTTCGTTTCAACTTCAGACAATGTACACTTTCAGAACACAGCACAGCTGGTGAAAGCTCTTACGGAGAGTGAAGTACAGTTTAGACTACAAGTGAGTGTACCAGACCTAGTGTGTACATACAGTAGAACCTGCTTAGTAAGTACCTCAAAGGGTAGACAAAATCAGTACTTCTTATCAGACGTATTTGCTATCGGGAGAGATCGATTTATGTATTGGAGGGGACAGAATGAGGAGTACAGTGGAACCTGTCTATTGCAGTCCCCATTGGGGCAAAATTTTTTGGCTGTTATGGACAGGTGTCTGCTTTAATGAGGTAGAATACCATACATTACTGCTGATTCGGAGAAGAATTAGTGGCTGGTATAGACAGGTGGCTGCATTACACAGTGACCACAATAGACAGGTTCCACTGTACTTACTATTCAGGAGTGCAGTGAGACCCTCTTAACAAGAAACTCAAGGGGCTGAGGAGAAATGTTAATTTTATTAAAATTTCACGTTATCACAACAAACAGAAATTTGTTGTGATAAATAGGAGGGGCATTTAAGGGGCCATTTACTCCTTTATGTTAACCATAATTTTGCGTTAAAGCAAATTTGTGTTAACAGGGGTCTAGTGTACGCACTAACCCAGGTACCTACTAAGCAAGGAGGACTGTATGTTGGGTACACACCTCACACACACACACATGCAAACCCTTTGCTGCCAACAGGTACATTCACCTCATGTTTACATCTGCTGGGATTCCTCTATTCTCTATTGTCCATTCACTTGCACCATACAGTGCAGGTGTGGGGGTTGGATGTGTTTTATATTTGGACAGTCAACCCATGTCACAATTTTCATTTAGCAATTATTCAATTGTACGTTTCGCCCACTTGGACTTCTATTCAAAGATGAAACACATCCAAATCAATGTAGCGTGTGAAAGATATTCTACAGTCACAGGAGTGGGGTTGTTTGTCTATTGCAGTCCTAGGCCTGTTCATCTTGGCTTCTTTGTGTGTGTCCTTGGTATGCTGTACACTGGTGTCAGTCTGGATTGCAATCGTGTTCACTTTCTCTCTGCTCTATGGTGTGTGCGTGTGGTCCCATGTGGTACTTGTTCTGCATGAGCATTGTATCCACACATCTGCATTAACTTTAAGTTACATACGTAGTTGATGTTTATATCTTCTATTGACTTTTCAATTGTGTAAGCTGGTCATCTTAGCCTCTTTCTAGTTTCCTGGGCATTGATTTCATCATGCAATGTTAGTTGGCTTATATTGTCATGTACGTACATGTTGTAGTTTTACCTCATTGTCTCTCCCTCCCCCTCCTCCTCCTCGTCCCTCCCTCTCTCCCAACTCCTCCTCTTCCCTCCCTCTCTCCCAACTCCTCCTCTTCCCTCCCTCTCCATCTCCCCTCTCCTTCCTTCCCTCCCTCTCCATCTCTCCTTCCCTTCCTTCCCTCCCTCTCCATCTCCCCCTCCCCCTTCCCGTTCCATCCCTCTCACCTTCCCTCCCTTACCTTTCCCTCCATGTCCCCTTCCCCTCCCCTTCCTCCCTCTCCATGTCCTCCTCCCCTCCCCTTCCCTCCCTCTCCCCTCCCCTCTCCTTCCCTCCCTCTCCATCTCCCCCTCCCCTCACCCCTCCCCTCCCTCTCCATCTCCCCTCCCCTCTCCTTCCCTCCCTCTCCATCTCACCTCCCCTCACCCCTCCCCTCCCTCTCCATCTCCCCCTTCCCATTCCATCTTCCAGTTTTATACGGACAAAGCACACAGTATTTCAGGTCTGAGTGCCAGAGAACACCTGTACACACTCATTGACTCCTTCCTTCGGGAGAACTTATGACGGAGAAACAATCCTGCCTTTGCTGGTTTTAAAGACCCTCAAATGTTGTACGTACCATGTATGTTTGTGTCGAATTACACCAAAGCCAACTTTATGATTTGGGAAATTTGGTGATAGCAGCAATTATTATTATGTTTGACTTACTATACTTTTTACTATTGAATGTGCTTTATGAGTAGTTTACAACTTTTTAAGATTCAGCTGACCCCTTCTCAAATTGCTAGCATTGAAGTCTGTTTTCCAAGTAATGGACCCTACATGCCTCCTCCATGTGTGTTACATCCACAAACGTTGACTGTCAGAAGTACGTATTTCTGATATGCCCATAAGACCACATCGCTGGCCAGAGTGATCCCCTGATGGGCCTATATTTGGATTTCCTCTTCCTAATCTGTTGAATGTATAGGATTTTCCCACTGGCAACAATGGCCCTTTGGGATATTGCGCATGCTATAGAGGTGAAGGGGCCAGTGCTGAAGGGTATTCACATGCATGCAGTGTGTACTTATCACCCTCTATGTGCACATTATGGAACTCCCACCTGGATGAGAAGCCATAGAATATAGTTGTACACACATTATGTATGGCTTCCTCATCTCCCCTATATGTGAACATATATATTCAGCTAGTGTGTGCGCTGAACATGAATAACTAAAAGAATTTAACATATCACGTACAGACCTGCAGCTATAGGTTGCATCATGGGTACTGCATATGGGAAGCCTCTGTACTCCCCATAGTGCATAGCTTCTATACATCATCTCTACATGCCATGGTGCAACCATAGATACTCTAACCAACACTGTGTGCATGAGTTCGATCAGACCTCACTATGTAACTCCCATGCAATAGTGCTTGTGGGTTTGGGACTGACCAAGAGGGTGCATGGTGCAAATGGCCGACAGATTTAGTAATCTAAACGCTATAATCAGAAATCCCTGCATATACCTCTTTGTTGAATCGCCAAACTGTTTGCTAATTAGGGTTAATTCTATACAGGATGAATTTTTTTTGGAGGGGGGGGGGAGCTTTCAGCATACCTACCATGCCAGACACTCCCATGATTTTAATGTATGTATGGCTGTTCATATATTTGACTGCCTTCAATTTATATTATTATAATATTATGCATAATCAATCCTGAATTGTTATTATAATACATGCACAAAGGAATGACATTGTATTGTTTTTTTTATCAAATTCATTCACGATGGAGTGCATTCCATGCTGTATTGCACAACACCAATTAATAATTGATTTGGCTGCATGCAGTGCATGAGACCTCACATGACACATGCAGTGAGACCTCACATGACACATGCATGCAGTGAGACCTCACATGACACATGCAGTGAGACCTCACATGCATGCATGCAGTGAGACCTCGAGCTAGCGCAGGTGAGTTATGTGCATTTTGCACATAAAACAAAATGGCGGCCGATAAACTTTACCGTGAATACACCCCATTTTTTCTTTCCTGTTTTGTTGTATGAGCAAAACGAAGGTACTATGCAATGCTTTTACATTCTAATTGTACATTTCTGCACTCAAAACGTTCTCAAAGATCTTATTCAGGGAATAAATCGGCAGATTCTAAAGTATATGAAAACAACTTCTTTCCAAAAGGCGGTCTACTTAACGGCAGCACTGTGATACGATTTTAACTTCGAAGGGTTCCTACGAAAGGTAACTAACTTTTCATTGTATGGCTTCTTGAAATTCGCCTTTGTTCCTGTTATGTGCACGGTTTTATAGTTTTCGAGAAGACACCAATACAAAAACACTTGCACATAAAACGAACGGAACAATGTATCAATAAGCCATACGGTGAAAACTTAGTATTGCCCTTTGTCAACAACCTTGTAAAGTTTCAGAGCTACAAAGCACCGCTGAGTAGACCGCCTTTTGCAAAGAAAATTGGTCCTCGAGCTTTTGTCATCTTCCACCTAAGTCACGCCAATGTCAGGTGACTTCGCTCACGATGTTGCAATACATTCTACTTCGAAGGGTTCCTACGAAGGATAGCTAACTTTTTCCCGCTTCAGCTTTCGATTGTCTTGTTTGTTCCGGCGATTTTAAGCTTTTAGAAGATTTAGAAAGAACAAAAACAAGAAGAAGACGAATTATCCAGTCCGAGTTCACGCAGTCTGCACATGACCAACCCACGCAAAATTAGCAAATGTGACAATTTTTTATAACATTCCTTCAAAACCACAAAACGCCCCCTTTCTGGCTGAGTTTGCACATAACCTACCTGCGTCACATGACACATGCAGTGAGACCTCACATGCATGCATGCAGTGAGACCTCACATGACACATGCAGTGAGACCTCACATGACACATGCAGTGAGACCTCACATGACACATGCAGTGAGACCTCACATGCATGCATGCAGTGAGACCTCACATGACACATGCAGTGAGACCTCACATGCATGCATGCAGTGAGACCTCACGTGACACATGCAGTGAGACCTCACTTGTCTGCACCTCAGATATATCCAGTTTGGTCCCTCACCATCGAAACAAATCTGCAATAATCGTACTGTACACTATACTACTGGTCAACCCCTCAAATTATCCAGTTCCCTCACTTTGCATGCAATTTCATCCAAAACGGATGTGTGCAGATAAGTGAGGTCTAACTGTATAATTCATACATGATTGCATGCCTTGTGCAATATATATAATATGCTCCTGTACAATAATTACTGTTACTGTTATTTGCATACATCATACATGGTGTCGACAATGCCACATAGCTGAGCGCACCAACAGATAATAATGTACATATATATGTACATATACAATTTACATAGTAGTCCGACCCTCCAAATAAGCAGTATATAATACATATATATATATTATATAGGGACAGGTATATATTATTATAATATATATATAATATTATTATTATTAATGTTAATAATATAATAATAATATATATATATATTATGTATACCTGACAGGTGTAGACATATATAAATTATTATAATCCATGGCCATGCACTACTATAATATTATTGATCTATATAATTATACTAATATTATAATAAATGGTTGTATATGCATAGAGTCTGACATATACTGGTATAGGGAGGAAGTATAATATATAAATGTATTATAAAAACCATTTCAAAATGGTCAAAGGATGTAGGATTGACACAGGACCGTGCAAAAAGGCCTTATCAAAAAAGGATCCTCCAAAAACACTTGGAACAAGGGTGAGTTGCAAAACAGGCATAGAGCTAGACGAGCATAGGGCTACACATACATGAGGCTAGACAGGCAAAGGGCTAGATAGAGTTTAATTGGACTGAGTGTACACTGTGCGAATTCCTACATCCCTAATGTGGAGCACATTATACGTATATGCTGCGGGATGTAGGAATTTGCACAGTGTACACTCAGTCCAATTAAACTCTATCTTACCCTATGCCCGTCTAGCCTCATGTATATGTAGCCCTATGCTCGTCTAGCCCTATGCCTGTCTTGCCCTTTGCCCATCTAGCCCTGTGCCTGTTTTGCAACTCACCCTTGTTCCAAGTGTTTTTGGAGGATCCTTTTTTGATAAGGCCTTTTTGCACGGTCCTGTGTCAATCCTACATCCTTTTACCATTTTTAAATGGTTTTTATACACTCTTGTTCGTGCGATTTTTCCTGTAAAAAACAGTTGTTCGAATAGAGTCTGTTAAAGCATAGATACTCAAACCCCTGTGGTTAAAGGTTTCCACTGCAGTTGAGTTGAGAAGGAACATAATCGAGTCTTGTAAGATAAGAAGCTAAAATTATGCAGCTACCTGACTAAAATCAATGTACCCACGTAGAAACAAAGGCTCAAACAAAAGAGCGCTGAAGTCGATCGCGACGATCATTGAACCAGAGAAGGCTTTGCCTTGTGTACGTACATGTATGCCTAGTCTCGTGTAGCCATTCTGGTATTATCCGAAAATGGCTGATCCGGCGAATGTATGTGATTTGCCTATTAAATTCTTTCTCGCTTTTATGTAATAATAAATTATTAATAATATTATAATCATGCATAGTAATTTGGATATCTTTGATCAAAGCCATGGATTGCATTATAGTTATTTTGAGGAACATGGTTTTTACTACACTGTACGTATTCTTATTAGGTTGTAATTGCAGGAAAAATTTATATCTGGTATCAAAATATTGCAACAATGCACAATATCAGCAAACGATAATGATACAAAAAGAAGCCTCGGACTCAGGGTTGAAGCCCAAACGGCCGAACCATTGGGTGTTAAGGGCATTTGGGCTTCAACACCTCAATAATCAGAACAGTCCTTTCTGGCCTCAATGTGTCCGGAAAAGACTCTGAGGCAGGTTTCTTCTGTTACCTACCTATAGTAGCTATAAACTGTCTTATACAAGAATAGTTCTTTAAACTGCATGTACTGCATGTACTGCATGTACTGCATGTACTGCATGCGTACGTATATACACATGCGTAATGTATTTTCTAGCTAAAAAAAATAAAACTACAATACTCTTAACATTGATTCATCATGCAAGTGACATGATTGGTTGGCTGCTGCATGCATGATAACCATGAACAGGAAGTGCCCCCATGAACACAAAGTATATCCCCATGAACAGGAAATGCCCCCATTCATGAACACAAAGTATCCCCATGAACAGGAAGTGTCCCCATGAACACAAAGTATCCCCATGAACAGGAAGTTTACCCATGAACACAAAGTATCCCCATGAACAGGAAGTGCCCCGCGAGCAGAAAGTGTTCCATAAACAGGGATTTGATGATGAAGTGACTTCAATGAAAATTTTCCATGAATATATTTGTTGTAATCTGTATATGTATTAGTTGAGTATTTTGCATGCCTCTCTCTATATATACTATGATAAACAATATATATATATATATATATATATATATATATATTATGTATACTTCTCACACAATGGCCTGTAAGTGTCATATCATGCGTGTGTCGTCTCCTCTACCCATATGCATACTAGTGCCAACCACAGTCATGTCCAGTTTGTGTATACTATTATGGCCTCTGCACTAAGTTCAATATAACTGCATAATATACAATGTCATAATATTATAGATAAGTATATATACTATAAGTGTACATTTATGCAATAAATTTGTGTTATAGCCAAGTCTATTGTAACATATCCCTCCGATACACTTGTATGGAAATGCTACATGAACTAAACACCTGTGAGTGAAAAGACTGTAGTGAAGCTTTACATGGAGTGCTGTGTAAGATCAACATGTGTTGCTATCCCATCTCCATTCAGTAAGAGGAAGAACAAAGATCAGCGTCTTTCCACAAAACAGTCAGTCTAAGGATACAAGCTGGGTGTATAGTGAAGTGTATAGCTTTAGGCTATTATAATAT
>CAUJGJ010000242.1:482500-487500 GCA_963170055.1 Halisarca cf. caerulea | reverse complement strand
GTTTTCTTATAAATACGAATAGATGGAAGTTAAATCTGCATATCAGATTAATGTTACACATAATAATATTATGTTAGCTGCTACGAAGCTATAAATCTAACGGTAACTCTTTCTCAAAGGAAGAAAAACAACGCTGAAAAAATGCTGTTTTTTTACGAACTTTGCCTTTGCCGTGGGGTAAAAACATTGAATTAATGTGAAAAGAAGGACAAAGTAGCGAACCATACGAAAATCGCTTGGAGCAAGTTATAATCAACATAATGAAAGTTATAGGCAATTAAAAAAACTGTTTTTACAATGTCCTGTAAGTGTCCTGTAAGTGTCCTATCATAATGGATATGTGTCATCTCCTCTAGCCACATGCATACTAGTGCCAACTACAGTCATGTGCAGTTTGTTTACAACAAGCGTAGCGAGTTTTCTATTTCCGGCGCGTTAGCAGAGTGGGTTTGAGCTACCCTCGCATTTGATTACTTTTTGGGTAACATTTGTTCGATTTTGTCCCATTTTAGTTCACTTTGGATGTGAATTACTTGGAAGGTGCTAATCGAAAATCGTAGTTAGCTAATTATAAAACTGGCAAAAAGGGACGTTTGTGCTCTTCGAGGCTAGGCAAGAGTCAAGAGGCAAGAGAGAGTGTTCAAAAGTCTAACTAAAACTTCACTATTAAAATTTAATTTTAGAGAAATGAAAACTCATTTTCTGCCTCCTGGTGCCGAATAGCTCAATTGTAGAAAAGCAATCGATGTATTGAAGCACAGAACTAGGCCATATCTTGGGATGACTTTTTTGTTTGTTGAAATTTGTCTTTGCTTTTGGCAGGGTTCTGAATATTTTGTTTGGGGCTGCGAATTGGTCAGCCATCTCGGTCAACATGTTCTCCCACGTTACAGTCATGTGCATGTGATCACGCACTGTCTCGCGAGTACTGCGCTTTGCGTACATCTAGTAATAATAATATAGCTTCTGCAGTAAGTTCAATATAACAGTTACTGCGTAATATACATTACTATAGATAGTATAAATCAATCAATCAAGCAATCAATCATTATTAACGTGCACACATGTACAACAGACATTAGGGTAGAGAGATAACCAATGATTAGTGTACATTTATTCAATGATTTTTGAATTATAGCCATGTCTATTGTAACATTATACAAATTGGCAATACACTTTAAATTTATGGAAATGCCTCATGAACTAACACCTAGCTGTGAGTGAAAAGAGAAGCTTTACAGGGAATGCTAAGATCAACAAGTGCTATACCATTACTATGCATTCAGTGAGAGGATGAACAAAGATCAGTGTCTTTCCACAAAACAGTTAGTCTAAGGATACAAGCTGGGTGTATAGTGAAGTGTAGCTTTAGTCCCAGCATATCACACTAAGAATTAGTTTGAACAATTATACTCCCTGAAATTATATCAGGAGGATTTTTGACAGTTTGTGGACAGAGAGGTACATTGTATTGTTTAAAGAACATCTTGTATCATATCGTTGGTCCAGAAGGCAGAATATTCCTTTGTTTGCTAGAGCTCAAGATGAACAAAACTGAGATCCTGTGTCATGGTAACTTGTCCAACTGTTCTGCGAGTGGGGATGGAACTCCCCTACATTCAGATTCAGTCCTTTTAGCTTTTGGTTTCCTTTTGGTAATCCTTTTGTTGGCAGTAATAGTGTTTATTCTTGTAACACTCTTGCCCATTTTGTTTACTAATTCTCTGCCCAAAACTCTTCGATTCCTCCTTGGCAACCAGTTACTAGGAGGACTTTTGGTTGCCGCAACAGCATGTATTATTGGAACTACAGGACTTGTACTCGTATTTAGTGGTCGTGGAAATGGGAGCATTTTTCTCTGCACCTTTCTCACCTACATCTATGGAGTGGGGGCAATTGTCAGGATGTGGAGCATGTTAGTGTATTCCGTCGTGATTCTTCTCATCATTGTATACAGCAGAGCTAAGATCAAAATGTGGGCCATTGTCATCACTATCATTGTCATATGGGTGTTTGCAGGGGTCATTAACCTGTACACATTTATCCCTCACGTCTACGCAGTGTACTATGTGGGAGGAACTGCCTGTTTTCCCGACTACGAAGCGATACCCTCTGCACCGCGTTATGGTTTGTCTGCAATGTGGATCATACTAGGTGGTGCTGTACCTGTATGCATAAGTGTTGTTATCCCCATCATTTGCTTCTGTTACCTCAAGAGAGAAAGTTTAACGGAAAGATCAGAATACAAGAAGGCTATGGTGAAATTCGCTCTATTTCTTGTCATTGGAAACTTTATCAATTTGATTGGACAGGCTATAACAGCAATAACAGCCCTTTATGTCAAGGGTAGTGAATTCTACATTGCGTACTCTCTTGTTGTGATATCCCTTGTTCCCACTCCCATTTTAATTCTCATTTTTCTCAAGGCAGTACGACAGAAACTCATGATGGTTCTGTACTGCTGCTGCACTCAACAGGAGATTAGTCAGCTAAAGAAATCCATAACTTCAAACATGGCTGTGTCCTAACATCATTTCAGTTGCAATTTCATAATGTGTACATAAAGTTATGCTTGTGATTCTTACTGTATAATGATGTTGTATGATATGTATAGCAATGTATTGTTAGCATGGGCACAATATTATTAAGCCATAATACTATTATATAAATAATATGTAACTTAATAACCAAAGATTGAATAAAGATAATGTTTTGATCGTGAGTAGCTCACGCGGTCACTCAAATGTTGCAATATGCCAATACTAGGTACCAGACACAAAGCCTTGCACAAGGAGGCTCTATAGTACTAGTAGCTTTCTGTGCGTACACAACCCATGCATCACCGCGTGGCAAGCAGCCTCTGGAAGGAACCAGGTTTATGCAGGTGTAAGCAAGACATTTCCAAGGCTTGCGCAAGTTTAATCATTGATCCCCCCCGGACATGGTAGGTCCAGCCGACAGGTCCCACTCACAGGTCCCATCCACAGGTCCCATCCACAGGTCCCATCCACAGGTCCCATCCACAGGTCCCATCCACAGGTCCCATCCACAGGTCCCATCCACAGGTCCCATCCACAGGTCCCATCCACAGGTCCCATCCACAGGTCCCACCCACAGGTCCCACCCACAGGTCTCATCCACAGGTCCCATCCACAGGTCTCATCCACAGGTCCCATCCACAGGTCCCATCCACAGGTCCCATCCACAGGTCCCATCCACAGGTCCCATCCACAGGTCCAGCCCTCAATTTGAGAAGGGGTCGGTTGAATCTGAATAAGTTGGAAACTACTCATGAAACACATTCAATATTAAAAAGCAGTAAGTCAAACATAATAATAATTGCTATCTATTGCTCTGTCATAAGTTCTCCCGAAGGAAGTAGTCAATGAGTGTGTACAGTTGTCTCTGGCACTCAGACCTGAAATACTGTATGCTTTGTCCATATAAAAGTGGAGGATGGAATGGGAAGGGGAAGAGGGGAGGGAAGGGGTGAGGGGAGGGGGAGATAGAGAGGGAGGGAAGGAGAGGGAGGGGTGAGGGGGTGGGAGGGGGAGATGGAGAGGGAGGGATGGGAGGGGAAGGGGGAGGGGAGGGGAGAGGGAGGGAAGGAGATGGGAGATGGCGAGGAAGGGAAAGGGATGGGAGGGGAGATCGATGGAGAGGGAGGGAAGGAGAGGGGAGGGACATGGAGGAAAAGGGATGGGAGAGGAAGGAGGAGAGGGAGGTGAGGAGAGAGGAGATCGGTGGAAAGGGAGGGAAGGGGAGGGGAGGGGTAAGGGAGGGAAGGAGAGGGGCAGGGACGGAAAGGGATGGGAGGGAGGGAAGGGGAGGGGAGGGGAGAGGGAGGGAAGGGAAGGAGGATGGAGAGGGAGGGAGAGAAGGGAGAGGGTGATGGAGAGGGAGGGGGATAGGGATGGTAAGGGAAGGGGAGGAGAGATGGAGAGGGAGAGGAGGGAGGAGGGATAGGGAGTGAGAAAGATGTAAAGCTACAGTATGTACATGACAGCATAAGCTAGCTATTTGAACATGGCATGTTGAAATCAATGCCCAGTAAACACAAGTGCGAATTAGAAAGAGGCTAAGATGATCATGACCAGCTTACATAATTGAATAGTCAATAGAAGAGATCAACATCATCTGTATACGTATGTACAGTAACTTGAAGTTAATGCAGATGTGCGGACAAAATGCTCAGACCAAGTACCACATGGGACCACATGCACACGTCATAGAACAGGATATAGTGAACATGATTGCAATCCAAATGACAATAGCTACACCATTGTACAGCATACCAAGGATACACACAAAGAAGCCAAGATGAAAACAGAACTGCAATAGATAAACAATCCCAATCCTGTGATGGTAGGAATTCTTTGACACGCTACATTGATTTGGATGTGTTTTATCTTTGGATAGAAGAAACCCAAGTGGTTGAAATGTTGTACAATTGAATAATTGCTTAATGAAAATTGTGACATGCATTGTCTGTCCAAAGATAAACACATCCAAACCCCACACCTGCACTGTATGGTGCGACTGAATGTACAACAGACAATTGAGGAATCCCAGCAGATGTAAACATGATCATGAGGTGAATGTACTGTTAGCAGCAAAGGGTTTGTGTGGGTTTGTGAGGTATGCACCGTACATACAGTCCACCTTGCTTAGTAGGTACCTGGGTTAGTGTGTACACTAGACCCCTGTTAACACAAATTTGCTTTAACGCAAAATTTCGGTTAACATGAAATGAGTAAATAGCCCCTTCAATGCCCCTAATCTTCCTATTTGTTGTGATAACGTGAAATTCAGAGAAAATTAACATTTTTCCTCAATCCCTTGAGTTTCCTGTTAAGAAGGTCCCACTGTACTCCTGAACAGTACGCACTCCTCATTCTGTCCCCTTCTATACCTAAATCTGTCCTGATAGAAAGTATTTTTGATAAGAAGCACTGATTTTGTCTTCCCTTTGAGGTACTTACTAAGCAGGTTCTACCGTA
>CAUJGJ010000242.1:472500-480000 GCA_963170055.1 Halisarca cf. caerulea | reverse complement strand
CACACATGCCCATCGTCCAGCTTGTATCTGGTTTTCAGCCTCAAACTCTCCCAAATGTCCGTACATGGAAAACTTGAACCTAAACACAAAAAACACAGTCAACTCTAGTCTAGTGTAGTTGACACATCATTCCTCAATTTCCATGACCATCTGCATGTCTCATGTGGGTTGCTGGCTACCAATCTCCAGTCAGTACAGTATTTTACAGGTAACCCAGAGCCCATCCGTCAAATTTTATTACTTATTTGCAATCTTTATGACGTAACCGAGAGACAATGTCATAAAAATGTACCAATTGGGTCTGGGCTGTACCGGCAAAGCCAGTCCAAAGGGCAGGCTAAACACACATCACAAGACAGGAGGTGTGTGAACAAACCCCATGTAAGTGACAAACAGTTGGTATTCTGTGTGCACACAGTACAAGGGGTGAGAGGATGTGGGATTAGCCATTGTTTACACACATGTTGTGCAACACGTGAGGAAGTCAGGTTTGTGAGGAAGTCAGGTTGGAAGTGAGCAGGGGAGACAGATTCTACAAATATGCAACATACAGTGAAACCTCTCTAATCCAACACTCAACTGGACTTGAGCAACATATCAGATTAGGAGGTTGTCAGATTACAGAGTGATTCTTAGCAATTATACTTTTTAGTATGGTGACTGTACCTCATAAGATGGTTAGATTAGTAAGGATGTTGGATTACATAAGAGGTGTCGAATTATACAGAGGTTGCACTGACAACAACATGTAGTTGTGGTTTATGTTTAGCTTATAGGCGAACCCCTCCAGACTCTGCATGCATGGAGGGGCTTGCCTAAGCTCGAGCAGTGTGCAGTGATCTGCAGGTAGAGTAGCTATGGAGCAGCAGTGAAAACGTAGCGTGTTGACCATAGGTATCGTGAGTAAAATGTCAGTGAGCTGACCCCCTTGGACACATTCTGAACTAGCTAGATAATAATAAGTGTAGTCTGTGCTGGATGTAATGTATTGTTGCATATCATTTAGTGAAGCGTTGTCCAGGCTGTGTTAGATGCTAGTTAGAAGGCAATAGGGCTTTCCAAAGCGGAATAAAAACTAATCTTTCGATTGCCATTTTTTCTTACGCCATATGATGTAATTGGCCATACCTGCATTACGCCATATGGCATATTTGGCGTATAATCGGTTAATAAGTCAGTGATACAGCTATAAGCCATTACATATTGGTGTTACAGTAATTATAACAGCAAATTTAATATTATGGCAAAGGTTAAGTACTCAACAAAAGGAAAATAAAAAACCTACAACTTTCACAAGGTGCTAAAATGTCACAATGGTGAGATCTGACCACAGAGAGCACCAGCATCATCACGACCATTAATACATACAGGGTGCATTTCAGCATGTAGCCATATAGCCTAATAATATTCACGCTATAATGTCACCATGCTGAGATCTGACCAAAGAAAGCACCAACATGATCGCAAACAGTAGTACAAAGTGTATATCAGCACGTAGCTATAGCCTGATAATATCCACGCACCCTAAAGTATATGTATGCTCGAGATTATTGTTACACACGACATTTGCTATATAATGAATAACTCAAAACAGCTGTACAGGAAAAAAAAACACATTTTAGTGTTAATAGTGTTACTAAAAAAATGCCTAAAAGTTAGTCTGGCCTGAGTCTACCTTCACTGACTGCAAACTCCAGGGTGGTGATGTGGGCAGATGGCTGGTGGTAGATGCTCTGGTAGGCACATGATGGCTGATCGGAGCTAGTAGTGTGAATGCAAGACAGCATCTGATGTAGCTGATGGTCAGCGAGTAACTCTTCCTCTGCTTGCAATTGGTTGCAATGAGTGAAGGAATTCTCTAAAAATCTACTGTTGCTGATAGCCACATACCACCTGAGGTTGAGAAGATCAAGGGGGCAAATGAACCATGCTCAACCTCATCATAAGCTCTTCGTTTCTCTTGTTCCTTCTGGTGAGAGAGGGTGGTGATTGGTGAGTTTACCAGACTTGGTGTTTTCGATAGCAAGAAATGGCGACTATAGCCTGATGTCCTTGCTGTCTCTGAATCCTGGTTAGATTCTTCTATGATCTCTGACAATGAAATTGCTGTTCCAGCCTTTACCATTCACAGGAGGGACCGAAATCGCCATGGTGGTGGTGTTGATGTGTATGTATCTGACACCATCATATGCTCTGCTATCAAGTCATGTTCCTTTCTATTTGGCCTGGAATGTATCTGGGTCTCGCTCTCTTCCAGTAGCCTTCCTTCCAATGTTGTCTTTGGCTGTTTTTATCGTCCACCTCAGTCTGGTCCCAGTCTCTGTGTTTATCAGTATTTGAAGACATGCTATTGTGCATGCAAGAGATTTGTTATTGCTTGTGGTGACTTCAATGTAGACATATCTGATGCCCATAAACCCTACACCAGCACATTCCTGCAGTTACTGTCCAGCAATGACTTGATCCATCACATCAGTGAGTCTACGTACCCGCATATCTAGCTCAACTACGTCCATTCTGGACTGTGTCTAACTTCTTCTAATACCCCTTCCGGTGTACTTGATGCTTGTATTTCTGATCACCTTCCCATCTCTCTAACTGTGCTTGGATTTCACCAAAGCATTCCGCAAAAACCGTTCATGGACAATCCTTCTGTCAGGGATACAAAATCTTTTCCCCAATTTAATATGAAATTATTTCAATTTTTAATATGACCCCATAATGCACAAACTAACTATAATAGCTGCATTTTTTGCTAGCATTAATTTCTGTTTCCAAGCAATAGGCCTGCAATGTGCTTCTTCCACATCTGTTGCATCCACAAACGTTGACTGTCAGAAGTATTTCTGATATGCCCCTAAGACCACATTGTTGGCCAGAGTGATCCCCCGATGTGTCTAAATTTGGATTTCCTCTTCCTAATCTGTTTGACGTTGAATGTATAGAATTTGCCTACTGGCAACAATGGCCCTTTGGAATATTGTGCATGCTATGAAGCTCTCAAGGTGAATACATGGCACTCCCACACTTACTTATCACCCTCTAATTACGTAAGCGTTAAGAAAACCCCCACTTGCATGAGAAGCCATAGAATATAGTTGTACACATTATATGTATGTATGGCTTCCTCATCTCCCCTGTATGTATATGCATGTGACATTATACTTGGCTAGTGTGTGCACTGCAGCTGATTATGAATTACTGAAGGAATTATTTTGACCTATCACGTATACAGACCTGCAGCTATAGGTTGCATCAAGCACATGGATACTGCACATATGGGAAGCCTCTGTATGAAACAGTCCCCATAGTATACTATGCTGTAGACACCACATCATCTGTGCATGATAGTTATAATATATACCGTAGTAACAGTATACAGGTTCGATTAGTACTTGTGCTATGTATATAATAATTATAGTTGCCATGCAGATCCATGCCATATAGCGCTTATGGGGTTAGGACCAATCGCGCATGCAGAGGGTGGTGCAAATGGCCGACATATTTAGTAACCCAAACACTATAAAGTCAGAAATCCTATAATCTTGTCGAATCACTAAACCAGTCAGTAATTATAATTTATAAATATACGAGACAGAGTGCATCGATCTATGTATTGATTATATGATCTCATTGTACCCAAAAATTTTCAGAGTTGAGCTATGGGGTACATATGTACACTACTTTACTGCATGGGTGTCCATATATTTGACTGCCCTCATCTAATCAATCCTGAATTATAAATATACATAGTACTTATTAAAGCCCTTGCACTAAGGAATGACACTGTATATATTAATGTATAAATTATAATCCATGTATGGCCATGCACTATAATAGTATAATTATTGATCTGTATAATATTATAATAAATGGTTGTATAATAGGTATATAGAGTCTGACGTATACGGGTATAGGGAGGGAAACTATATAATCTAACAATATTTAGTGGTTAAAACATAGGCGCGAGGGCTGTATCGCATATGAAATGCCGAATAACAAGGGCGAGTAGTGCCTGATCGAGGGAGAATGCATTTTGTATGCCATACAGCCCGAGTGCCTATGTCTTAACCATTATAACATCCATTCATGGACTTTGTTCAGGTGTCAGTGACTTTCAGAAATTTGACGAAGCAATTGAATGCTACAAATATTGAGTCTAAGAAGGGAATCGGCAGTATGATCATTAAAGAAGACATTCTCTGCTATGATGCTAAGTTTGTTCTCGCAGGGCATGGCAAAAATTGGCTTCTGTAGGGTTTGACTTATAGTATATATTTCTTTGAAAAGCTATTCAAGGAACATCACAGAGAGGCACTTAAATGCATGAAATCACAGAATTCAAAGTATAAACTCACGGAAAGTTAAACGCTCATGTTTTACACAGTATAAAATCACTGTACAATTGTTCCGTTACCATGGTAACGGATGCATAATATTATAATACTGTATGTCATGTTAAATTATCATATTATGCAAGAATTTGGACATCCTTGATCAAAGCCATATGGATTGTATATGTCGTTATTTTGTGGAGTGTGGTTTACTATGCCATGTCCTTATTAATGCTGGACCGGGTGGTTTGTGGTACTGTATATAATACGTGCATGATCCTCTATCAGTGCATGGCTCCACCACAGACAACATCTGTGTATCTACCAGTTCAATAATTATACATGTACCTTTATCACTGTCTGTATGGACCTATATGCGTATTATAATGGCTATGTGTCATTCCTGTCAGCCATACTGGTGCACAGGGGAACTCTGCTCTAATCCAGACCCCTGAATTAAAGACACCCCTCTAATCCAGACCCCTGAATTGAAGACACCCCTCTAATCCAGACCCCTGAATTGAAGACACCCCTCTAATCCAGACCCCTGAATTGAAGACACCCCTCTAATCCAGACCCCTGAATTGAAGACACCCCTCTAATCCAGACCCCTGAATTGCGGACACTCCTTTAATGTGGACACATGTCACTGGAAGCACACTTAATGATTCACCATGCATGCTTTGCCATAGAACACATTCAAACCTTGAAACGAGGACACCTCAATCGTGCATATATAATCAGGACAGTCCTTTCTGGTCCCAATGTGTCCGGAATAGAGGGGTTCCTCAATCTGCATTGCCTTACCTACCAATAGTTGGTATAGAGTACAGTCTACTATAGTTCTTTGAACTACACTGCATGTGTATATATATACTGTGTTTGCATTCTGTACACGTGTATTATGTACTTTCTAGCTAAATAGCAAACACCCATGATATATTGATTCAATCATCAAGTGACATGATTGGTTGACTGCGGTATGATAACTATGAACAGGAAGTGCTGCCAAGAACAGGAAGTATCCCCATGAACAGGATATACCCCATAAACAGGAAGTGCCCCATGAGCAGGAAGTGCCCAATAAACAGGAAGTTTCCCCATGAAAGGGAAGTACCCCTATGGACAGGAAGTGCTCCATAAACAGGGATTAATTTGATGATAAAGTGACTCTTCAATGAAATTTTCTTTTATCCCTGAATAATTATAATTTTTGCAACCTGTATATATTAGTTGAATATTTGGCATGCCTCTCCATAAAAGCAATACCCCTATCACAATGTTCTGTAAGTGTCCTATCATTATGGATACGTGTCATTTCCTCTAGCCATACTAGTGCCAACCACAGTCATGTGCAGTTTGTGTATTATATGGCCTCTACACTACATTCAATATAATATAATTGTGTAACGTAGTCATATAGTTGGTACACTGAAAGTGCAAATTTATACAATTCTTGTATTATAACCATGTAAGTCTATTGTAACATTATCCCTCCAATACACTTGTATGGATATACTACATGAGGTAACACCTGCAGTGAGTGAAGAAGTGAAGCCTTACAAGGAGTGCTGCGTTTGATCAACAGGTGCTGTCTACCATCACCATTCAGTAAGAGGAAGAACAAAGACTGAGTGTCTTTCTACAAAACAGTTAGTCTAAGGATACAGGCTGGGTGTATGGTGAAGTGTAGCTTAAGTCCCAGCATATAACACTAAGAATTAGTTTGAATAATTATACTCCCTGAAATTATATCAGGAGGATTTTTAACAGCTTGTGGACAGAGAGGTACATTGTATTGTGTAAAGAACATCTTGTATCATATCGTTGGTCCAGAAGGCAGAATATTCCTTTGTTTGCTAGAGCTCAAGATGAACAAAACTGAGATGCTGTGTCATGGTAACTTGTCCAACTGTTCTGCGAGTGGGGATGGAACTCCCCTACATTCAGATTCAGTCCTTTTAGCTTTTGGTTTCCTTTTGGCAATCCTTTTGTTGGCAGTAATAGTGTTCATTCTTGTAACACTCTTGCCTGTGTTGTTTACTAATTCTCTGCCCAAAACTCTTCGATTTCTCCTTGGCAACCAGTTACTGGGAGGACTTTTGGTTGCCGCGACAGCATGTATTATTGGAACTACAGGACTTGTACTTGTATTCAGTGGTCGCGGAAATGGGAGCATTTTTCTCTGCACCTTTCTCACCTACATCTATGGAGTGGGGGCTATTGTCAGGATGTGGAGCATGACAGCGTATTCCGTCGTGATTCTTCTCATCATTGTATACAGCAGAGCTAAAATCAAACTGTGGGCCATTGTCATCGCTATCATTGTCATATGGGTGTTTGCGGGGGTCATTAACCTGTACACATTTATCCCTCAAGTCTACGCAGTGTACTATGTGGGAGGAACTGCCTGTTTTCCCGATTACGAAGCGATACCCTCTGCACCGCGTTATGGTTTGTCTGCAATGTGGATCATACTAGGTGGTGTTGTACCTGTATGCATAAGTGTTGTTATCCCCATCATTTGCTTCTGTTACCTCAAGAGAGAAAGTTTAACGGAAAGATCAGAATACAAGAAGGCTATGGTGAAATTCGCTCTATTTCTTGTCATTGGAAACTTTATCAATTTGATTGGACAGGCTATAACAGCAATAACAGCCCTTTATGTCAAGGGTAGCGAATTCTACATTGCGTACTCTCTTGTTGTGATATCCCTTGTTCCCACTCCCATTTTAATTCTCATTTTCCTCAAGGCCGTACGACAGAAACTTATGATGGTTCTGTGCTGTTGCTGCACTCAACAGGAGATTAGTCAGCTGAAGAAATCCATAACTTCAAACACAGCTGTGTCATCGAAGGACAACATGACAAGACTTCACTCTCTCTCCTAACTCCATCTCAGTTGCAATTATGTGTATTCTTATTCCTGTTCCTCTCAATGTTATGTATGTGATTATCTCTGTATATGACATTGTATGACATGTATAGCAATGTATGGTAGAATGGGCACACTATGCCATACATATTACAAAATATGTAATATAACCAAAGATCAAATGAGGTTAATGTCATTGATCGTGGGTAGCTCATGTGTATGGTCACCCAAATGTTGCAATATGCCAATACGACAGGCACCAGACACAAAGCCTCGCACGAGGAGGCTCTC
>CAUJGJ010000242.1:432500-467500 GCA_963170055.1 Halisarca cf. caerulea | reverse complement strand
GCCAATTTCAGTCGTGGGTACTTGCATTTGGGGCTAGTGGAAGATCATGGAGTTTGGCCATATTTGCTGTTTTTGCCTTAATAATTACAGTTTATGGAGCAAAGAAAGTCAAGGTGTTGCATGCTGCACTAGCTGTGGGTGGTGCATGGGTTCTATCATTTCTGCTGTGTGCTTACATCATGGTCCCATTCCCACAATACAAAGTGTACGCTGTGCAGTATTTTGACAATGTACAATGCTTCCCTCTACGCTCGGGTGTTCCTATAGCAGTGAGCATTTCCTCCATTGTAGTTTGGATCATTTTTGCAGCTCTTCTTCCTCTAGTTATTGCTGTCACCATTCCAATCATCACTCTCTGTTATATCAACCGAAACACAGTTTCTGACGGAAAGGAGAATAACAAGACCATTGCCAAGTTTGCCCTTTTCTTGCTGTCGGGAAATGTTGTGAACATTGTCGCCAGAGCCGTTCCCATTATCATATCTCTACTATTTAGTGATGTGGCTGGAATTGTGACTGCTGTGAGTTTAGTGTCGCTTTCTACAACACCAACTGTAATCATAGTGATCTGCTTCATGAGACCAGTTCGGGAGAATTTAAAGAACGTGATTACATGTAAGTATCTCAGGCCACAAATAAAGCGAACCATCTAGCTCCACCACAAAGCCAAGAGAACCTATATAGATTCATTGCCAATCAAATAGAACATAGTGCTGAACTGCAAACTGACCACATCAATGCATAAACTCTGCTATCATTGTACCTTAAGTGTTGAATGATATCTTCTTGTATGCATGGCTTACTGACTTTTATACTCACTATAGTCACGTACAGTAGAATCTTGTTAGTAAGAGCACTGTTAATGAGTAATACCTGGTTAGGAAGTACAAGGATATGATACCCCAGCTTATAACCTATAATACTAATCTATATGGTTAGCAAGTACTACAGATAGTGAGTAGCAATATGGAGGTTCCCCAGGTGTACTCACTAACAGTACAGTGAATTCTCGTTTCATTCCAATAGTTTTTAAAAAATTGGGTGGATATTGATGAGTTAGGTGGATTATCCAAATCAAAGTGCAGCCTTAGCAGCAGCCCGTAGGATGGGGGACATGAGTTATAAAAGCATGCATGCATGGCTTAAAATTTTATCTTCATATTTTGTTGCTAGCGTTATCCAATATTTGACACTTCCACCACACAAATATACAGTGTACACACGAAGTTTTCAAAGTCCTGTGGGTGTATTGGTGTAACTCTAGCTCCATGGGTATCATGGTGCCAAGACAAATATTTGGCACTAGCACCACATGCACTACTGTAACAGTACACAGATTCACAATGTGCACACATGAATTCTCCGAAATGCTGTGGGTGTGTACTTATGTACCTTAGTATTTGTGCATGCAGCATTGGGTACATTTCCACATATTATGCACACACACACACACACACACACACACACACACACACACACACACACACACACACACATACACACACACACACACACACACACACACACACATACACACACACACACACACACAACTAATATTCATACTCTCTGCATTAGATCACTTCTCATCGCCTGTTGTCACCACATTATATAGGAATGGAATCGACAAGCCTAGTCTTTGCTAATATAGGATAGGTGAACTCTGCTATATTATATAGTACCTATATTTTTGCCTTCCTGCTGCATGTAACATTTTAATAAGTTCTCACATGTTTTGTACCACTTCCTTTATAAAACAGAGCATGTACGTGCCCACCCAAAATCATTGGAAAATGTTTATGGCCTGTAGTCCTACTTGTAGTACACATTCCTGTCTTACATTGAATTTTACTCTCTTCCTTCCCTCTCCTTCTCCCTCCCCTCTCACCTTTCCCTCTCCCTCCCTTCCTCACCTCTCTCTCCTTGAGAGAGGTGAGGAAGGGAGGGAGAGGAGGGGTGTGTGTGTGTGTGATATGTGTTTGTATATGTGTGCATACACGTACACACATGCATGATAATTTTTATGTCATGCATGTCAATTGGACTATTATGATTTGCAAGACTGTCACACTTATAGTGTATTGTACACTATATACATATACAGCCACATGTTAGGGTGAATGGAACACAAAAACTTGAATACTCATTCACATTAACTCACACACGTCCACATCATGGACAAAAGTCATATTCAAACAATAATACAATACAGGACAGGCATTGGAGCAGATCACAGCAGGTGAATCATTGAAATTAACAAGATGTTCCGATCTGCAGATCTTCATTAGTTGTTAACATGCGTAATGAACTTCTACAATACAATGCAATACTGGTATATACATGGGTGCGTGCATACCATACAAACACATCATTCTCATGCACACACTTGTATAATCAATATAACTGTTGAATACAAGGGTGGGAATATAGAATACTAGTACAAACACATCATTCTCATGCACACAGGTAAAAAATAAATTTCACACATTTGTATTATCTAGAAGCCGTTCATTAAAAAAAGAAAATAATGAAAAAAAGGAGGACCCCAGGACATTAGGGCTACTGAAGGGAGTTAACACTCACTCTCAAGGATATTGGGAGGATTTGTAGCGTGGGAGACCAGCTGCAAGACCCAAAGCTCCCCCCATACGGTTCTTTGTACAGGGGTATTGCAACTGACCACTGAGGGACAGGAATTTTTTTTTCAGATAAAACTCTGAAAAACCCGTCTGACGAGGGAATCGAACCCATAACCTCAGCACTACAAGTCACCATCGCTAGCCGCTAAGCCATCAGGGACCTTCTGAATATCTACTATTAAAAGCGCTATTTATAGTTAAGCTACTTAGGTAATGGGGAAAAAAAAAGGATAAAGAATTGTCAGGGTTCGGGTTCGAACACAGCGATCGGGCATTGCAACCCGGTCACGTCGCCGCTGCGCCATTTGTTTCCCTATGAATGTACACTACTAACAGTGCTATTTAAACTAATACTGTACAATCCACAATTCACAAAATGGCAGCAAAGATATTCAAGCACAGGGATTTGAAGGTTTATGGCGCAAGCAAGCAGTACTAGTGCAATATTGGTGCCTTTGAGTCATTCGGGGCACAGATACTGAAAAATCAAGGATCAAGAAATGCTTGAAAGAGGTGAAAAGGCGCGGTTCGGTGAATCATTAGCCGGCCGGCCGGCAAAGAAAAAAAACTACTTCGTCCGGCTAAAAGAACGAGTTGAGAAGCAGGTCAGCTGCTTGCAGTTGTGAGGAATGAAAAGTTTAATGCGGTACTCTTGGGAAGACGATTACCGGCAAAAGGAAATTAATGAACGCTCTTTAGGGAGGGGAAATCCTTCCAAGTGGTTATGGTCAGGTAACCAACAACTGCTGCATTGTAGGTGTACCCGTGGAAATAATCTGTCACAGTAGCGGGCTCCAGCGTACACGAAGAAGAGTCGAGCTTGGTAGGTAGTATATATCAAATTAAGACTGCTTGTTATATAGAGGAGAACACAGTATATGCTAGATCGAATATCCCTCGTGTGTGTGTGTGTGTGTGTGTGTGTGTGTGTGTGTGTGTGTGTGTGTGTGTGTGTGTGTGTGTGTGTGTGTGTGTGTGTGTGTGTGCGTGTGTGCTTGAGTGCGTGTGTGTATACATGCGTGCGTGCATGTTTGTGACTGTGTGTGTGTGTGTGTGTGTGTGTGTGTGTGTGTGTGTGTGTGTGTGTGGGTACTTGAGTGTGTGTGCGTATGCATGCGTGCGTGCGTCTTTGTGACTGTGTGTGTGTGTCTGTGTGTGTGTGTGTGTGTGTGTGTGTGTGGTGTGTGTGTGTGTGTGTGTGTGTGTGCTTACTGAGTGTATATATTTCCTCTCTCCAGAGGTGATCAATGTACAGGCAAAAGTATCAGGAGAACATGCTGTGCTTTTCAGCTGAGTGAATCCTCATGTCATTGCCAAAACAACAGAAACAGAACACAGAGAGAAATGTCACTTCAAGATGTGTATACTCACGGGCACACAACACTCTTCAATGTACCCGTGTCCTATTTTAGCGTCAGTTGATCAACTTGATGTATACAGCATTGACACTGTGAGCGGCCATTTTGTAGCCATTCTGGTATTTATCACTGGCAGCACAAATTCCCTGTGTACATGATCCTTTCTGAGAACTGGCTATTGGTAATGCTGTTTGTTGCTGTTTGTATTTTATATTTCATATTTTATTGTTTTTGTTTTTGTTTGTTTTACTATTGTCTTTATATAACAAGGCTTGGCAAAATGAGTTGGTTGTTATGGAGATGTATGAAAATACAACCAAGCATCCAATGTAAATGAGTGTGTGATGGTGATTGGCTCCTCTGTTCTCTGTTTAGTTTATTGTGTTTGCTGTATTGAGAGAGGCGTGTCATCCAAAGACACACCCCTCTGCGATATTGCACTTAATTGTGTTATCCAAAAAATCTCGTGTAAGAAACACTTTTGGTAGTGTAGTACATTGTGTAGAAGCGTGACTTATTGAATCCGTACTTGACACAGGTGGAGATCTGCTGAAGTGGGGGAGATGCTAAATATGACTATACAATCAAAGGGACCGGCAGGCAAAGAGCAGCCTTGTAAGCACGCATGGGATGAACTGCCAGCAAAATGGGTAGCAGTCGTGAATGGGGGCATGCTTTTAGTGCATGGGAGCATGTACTAAACAGGAAATACACGTACATGCAGCACATGGTATGCAGTAAGGGGTTTATTGTACTAGATGGGAAGACATAGAATGCACATATAAAGCTAAAGGTCATGCACACATGAGTGGTCATGCATATGTACGTATGCACTACTACTACTGGATGGGAAGAAATGGGATGTGATGCTGACTAAGCATACATACAAGTTGGGAATGTATTCTAAAGGGACATACTATACTATGTACTGTACACTCATGTAAAATTCGATGTACTGTATACTGTATATATATAACAAACTACAATTTATATATGTATTTACATGTAAGTGCATGTACTGTACAGTGGAACTCTGTCAACACAACATCGCTAAACATGAAATTTTGGTTAATATGAAAGCAGAAAATGGCCCCTTCAATGCTCCTAGTATTCTTATGTGTTCTGACAATATGAAATTGTGATAAAATGAACATTGTTCTTCAGTCCCTTGAGTTTCATGTTAAGAGCCTCAGGGTTTCACTACACTACCATACGCAGATGTGAAGTGTGTTCAATGTACAGGAAAACAGGACTGTAGTACTCGAAAGCTGGACATGCTAAGAGTCACTCTGTAATCCGACAACCTCCTAATCTGACACCATAAGTCCCGTTGAGTGTCAGATTGGAGAGGTTTCTCTGCATGTGTATATATGCATCACCAAATGGGATGAACCCAGCTAGCCCAATGAACAAAAGTTGCCATGCATGTACAATATGTTAAAACACACTAAATTAACTGAGACAAAAACACCAACTGTCACATGAAGTATGATGTCTATGGCCTAAAACGTTAATAATTATTGGATTCAATGATTTTATGCTGAGGCAATGAAAATGCAAATGACAATATTTGTGGCTGTGAAATGAGCGCAATAACTGATGGAAAAAATGATCACGGCAGAACTCCATCATTCATTCAAAGAATACAGTGAATGGGATTAAAGCTATACTAGGTGTATATGTGCACCCAGCCTTTCAGTATAATACTATACTATATATAGCAAAACACGACTCGCTCTGTGAAAGGGTCCATTCATTCCTGTAGTGCATAGGTGCCCACATTTGAGGGGAGGTGAAGAATAGGCAAAAGGGATGCCATAAAAGTCATGAAGATGAGGTATATAGAAGATAAAAGCACTATCAGTGGAAACATATGCCGTATTTTTCCCAGGTAACAATGAGACCAGTGCTAGAGCTGTTTCTGTAGGGATTTATAGTCAGCCAGACCAGTATAATAGAGTCGTTTCTGTACGTATAGTCAGTTAGATCAGTGCTTCAGTCATTTCTGTATGTAGGCAGTCAGCTAGTGTGTCTGGTTCTGTTGAGAGATGACACAAAACCTGACCAGTTTTACAAATAAAAACTCCACTTTAGGAGAATTCGGAACAGTGTTCAGTGATCCACCATTCGCTATTTTCTTTGTCATATTGGATATTATCATCTTTGCCACTGGCACCTTACTAGGATTGACCATTGTGGCTACATTGCTGTCCACAACCATTCCTTTAGTGGTGCGTGTATTCGTCCTTAACCAGTTGATCGCCTGCACCATCTACCAGATAAGTCCTGCTATATTCATATCTACGTCTGTTGTTCTGAGTGCAATGGGAACTGTGAAAGACAAGATGACCCCTTCTTTGGCATTTTGCCAATTTCAGTCCTGGGTACTTGCATTTGGGGCTAGTGGAAGATCATGGAGTTTGGCCATATTTGCCGTTTTTGCCTTAATCATTACTGTTCATGGAGCAAAGAAAGTCAAGGTGTTACATGCTGCACTAGCTGTGGGTGGTGCATGGGTTCTATCATTTCTGCTGTGTGCTTACATCATGGTCCCATACCCACAGTACAAAGTGTACGCTGTACAGTATTTTGACAATGTACAATGCTTCCCTCTACGTTCGGGTGTTCCTATAGCAGTGAGCATTTCTACTGTAACAGTTTGGATCATTTTTGCAGCCCTTCTTCCATTAGCCTTTGCTGTCACCATTCCAATCATCACTCTCTGCTACATAAAGCGAAACACAGTTTCCAACGAAAAGGAAAATAACAAGACCATTGCCAAGTTTGCCCTTTTCTTGCTGTCGGGAAATGTCGTGAACATCGTTGGAAGAACTGTTCCCATTATAATATCTCTATTTTTTAGTGATGTGGCTGGAATCTCGGTTACAGTGAGTTTAGTGTCGCTTTCTACAACACCGACTGTATGCATAGTGCTTTGCTTCATGAAACCAGTTCGGGAGAATTTAAAGAACATGATTACATGCAAGTGCGTCAGGTCACAAATTCAAACATCTAGCTCCACCACAAAGTCAAGAGAACCTAGCTCCATTTCCAACCAAATAGAACATATTGCTGAATTGGAAACTGACCACATCAATGCATAAACTCTGCCATCATTGTACCTTGTTGAATGATATCTTCTTAGTCATCTGACTTTCATTGCACTAGCCATATACAGTGAATTCTTGTTTCATTCAATTCGTTTTGAAAAATTTGGGTGGATTGACGACTTTGGTGGATTATCCATATCAATGTGCAGCCTTTTCAATCATTTCATGCACAAAATTGATGGCAGATGAAAGGGTTTGGCAGATAAAGTGGTGGCGGATTAATGAGAACTCACTGTAAATTAAAATATGTAATGTAGGTTTTGTGAACTAACTGCCAGGACAGTTGTTGAAATACAATCATGATTGATTTTTGCAACCGATAAATGTTATAATCAAATTATACAGTGGAACCTCTCTACAATGGACACGTTGGAAACTGAAGAACAGTTTGGTATAGAGAAGTTCCCACTATTGCGAGGTTATTTTACTGCATAGGAACATATCTGGACCCACAAAATCAGTCTGTTGTAGAGAGGTTTTTGCTATGTATCAGCTAGTAAGTTCGTTGTAAGAGGTTCCACTGTATATATTATAATGATGGAGAGATCTATTGTCACAGTGCACAGTGTATTCATCTGATTATATATACTCTGACTTTTATAAGGTCAGAATCACCACAACTGGCACAATGTTCATTCACAATATGGCTGTCTGATGACCCCATCCTAGTAAGATTGGGCTGGCTTGTATATACTCACATGTCGCACCCCTTTTTGTGCTAGTTTTACGTGAAAACATAAAGAATACGCATATCAATAGGTATAATATTTACTTGTACGTAGGTTGTCACTGGAAATAACCAAATATTAATCCTAACCAAAATTACATGTACATGACCTATATAACACTGTATGAAAATGGAAATGGGGTGCAGGCGTGACTGTCAATTCCACAAAAATACTAAAACATTGTACCAAGGTTTGTCTATGCATACCTTGGCTACATTAATGTTTACTTGCTATCAATATCATATATATGTTTGCGCATGACACTAGGATGACTTGCATAAACTCTGTCTGTACATGGCTATGCATGACAACCACTACCTTTAACCTATTATTTACAAGCAAAAAGCATATAACATGTTCTGAAGTAAATGTGAAAATTCTGATTTAGCTTGTAGCCAACATTGCTATTTTTTAATTCTGTTTTCATAGTAAATCTGCAAGGATTGTAGTAAACAAGCATATTGTTATGCAAAACAGCCTCATTTTTAGCAAGATATGTTGAAAAACAAATAAAGTTGTCAAAACCTTGCAAATGTTGGGCCAACAACATTATCCATTTTAGCCTGTTTTCTTACAAGTGCATGATAATTCACAAGTTATTGCCCTATCACCAACAAACTCAAACAGGTTTTCACAAATTTGTGATTTTCAGTTTTCACAAATTTGTGATTTAGCAATTTGGGCTGCTGATTATTATCACAAGTTTATGAAAAAGTCGCTGTTTGTTGTTTGTGGTTGCATGTTTTTGGTCAAAATCATTAATTCTTTGGTAAGTTTAAATCAGAATATTCACATTTACTTCAGAACATGTTATATGGACAAGAGAGGATTATGTTACATCCACATGCACACCCACACGCACACCCACACCCACACACCCACACCCACACACCCACCCACCAACCCACACACACACACACATGCACACACACACACACACACACACACACACACACACATGCACACACGCAGACACACACATGCACACAGTGCATGCATGGTGCTAAGAGCAGTATTTGGCAGTAGCATCACACACATATTCCCAATGGACACATGTACACCTAGTTTGAAAGTGCTGTGTGTGTATTTATAGTATATATGCTATAGTAATAGGTATGGTGGTCCAAATTACACAGGGTAGTTATATATATCCGCCCTCGCTATAATAGGAAAAATGGCCGCCCCGAAAATACCATATTATTTTTTTCCACGTTATTTTTATCCATTTCACTGTATATTTTATATAACCTTCAAAAAAGTAAATATTATGCATATATGTGGCAATTATATAGTGTATGAGTAATAAACAAAGAAAATGAAGTGAACGGCGATGGTTTGAAAACTTTCTGAAGAAGACACAAATCACCTTCTCTGGAATTGAATATGGCCTTCAATTGTCTTGAAACTTACATAAGCATGTCGCAAATCTTATAATATGATCTTTCCAAAATTTGCTTGCATATGCATATGAAGCAATATAATCTGCATGACTGAGCCTTTTTAAAAGGAAGAATACCACTTTTATAGGGCCGACTATATAAAATGGTCAAAAAATGCAACAAATATACTCATTACTTTTGCTCATCTGATTATATTACTACATGCAAGCAGAAATTCACTAGTTATATGTATACAAAATGCAAATATTTAAATATAAAGGAAACTTCACGGACGCTTTCATTCCGGAAAAGTGATTTTCTGTCAACCTATTGGAAAATGTCCATTTTAATTTTCATGACACATTGTAGTGAGACCACCAGTAAAGATTTGTCGCATTCAAGCAGGACAAGTGCATGCACCCTTGCATAACCCGTGTATAAATATTTACACGTAGACGAAGAACTACTTGTATAGGAAAGGACTTTCCCTACATGTAAAAGGGACAGGTGCCCTTACGTACATGTACCAATAGTGGATAGTAGAGTTCCTGTATCCTGCAGGAAAAAGAACTAAACCAAATAAATGTATATTCCTACGTAGCCAAATAGCTGGTGTCAAACTGTAATCTAAGACAAACGGCTTTTCTCAATTGCAAAGCCACTAAAGTTGCAAAAGATTCTTATGCCATGTTCATCTTCAAGAACGCGCAAGCAAA
Source organism: Halisarca cf. caerulea (assembly GCA_963170055.1). Lineage (NCBI taxonomy): Eukaryota > Metazoa > Porifera > Demospongiae > Chondrillida > Halisarcidae > Halisarca > Halisarca cf. caerulea. The sequence continues at coordinate 457,570 of CAUJGJ010000242.1, read as the reverse complement.
TCGCTACATTGTATAAGAAATTCTAATGATGTCCTATTCCTGATGTACGTTTTGTTTACTGTGTCCGCGTGACGTAGTTTACAAATTTTTGGGATGCACGCACCAAATTCCGAGCAGCCGTGGGCATATATACAAATACCCTGTGTCATACCACATGCACAGTACATGGACACACACATAATGCTTCCCATCAATTTAAATGCTGTGGGTGTATTTGCATGAGCATCATTGGATAGTGCTTTCTTTTCATCACAATTATAATACATTACCTTCATCATCATTAAACATAAATAAATCATTAAACATAGTAATAATAATAATAATAAATCATGCTGTAGTATGTATTAGTGTCTGCTGCAAAATTAAAAGTATTCATTATGTACAACATTACCCAAAGGATATCACATTTAAAGCATAAAAATTGCAATTCATATAATATAATATCATTTCATTGCTCCAATTCTAGTATGACTGAATATCTGCTTGCTCTCCTGCATCATAAAGAACAGCAGCGCTAGTGCTTTGAGTGAAATTGCACACTTCAGTAGAAGTAACATGCAGTGTGTGTGTGTGTGTGTGTGTGTGTGTGTGTGTGTGTGTGTGTGTGTGTGTGTGTGTGTGTGTGTGTGTGTGTGTGTGTGTGTGTGTGTGTGCACGCATGACACACAAGACTACATACGTTCATACAATAACATGAATAAACATACACTGCCTCTTGTATTAAGACATATTGCAAAAATGCGTATAGCATGCTATTATTGGCCAACTACATCTGTATAAACAATTGCACAACCAAAACTCTGCATGAACTGTAGTCTGCATTGCCAGATAGACTGTCTCCTGCCCCTTCTTGCCTGTAGGGTGTTGTAGGTGACAGTCTAGCTGGCCAGACTAGATGAACAAGTATATACTACACAGTGGCACTGCTGATAGTGGACTCCCCCAAATAAGGACACAGTACAATAAACCCCTCTATCTGGATCTACGCATACTACAAGATGTAAGCATACACATGCGTACAAGAGTATACATGCACTATATACATGCAGTAGAACCTGCTTAGGACAAACTCTCTCAATGGGAACTTTTTTAAGACAAAATATGTTTTAAGCTCTAGGGTGAGAATCAGTATGAATTTAAGTTCTGTTAAGATGAAAATCTCTTACGACAAACATTTAACTGTGGTCCTTTGAGTTTCGTCTTAAGAGGGTTACACTGTACAGTGGATCTCGACAAGATGTATGCATTCACATGCAAAGGTACACTGTGCTGCATGTGTACGCATGTGGACATATTCATAATTGTGATACACAAGATTCTGCTAGACCCACCATGACGCATGTGCACTCGTGTGTGTGTGTGTGTGTGTGTGTGTGTGTGTGTGTGTGTGTATGGAGCGCCATTTGTAGCAAAAATCGATGACGCAAGAATATCAACGAGAGTAAACATCGATCGTCGATCACAGCAATCGATCGTCGATCACAACATGCAATTGATCGTCGATCACAGTAATCGATCGTCGATCACAGCAATCAATCGTCGATCACAGCAATCGATCGTCGATCATAGCAATCGATGGTCGATCATAGCAATTGATCGTCGATCACAGCATCGGTCCACACAGTGTGCATGCGTGTGTGTGTGGGCCATGGGTGTGGGTGTCACTGTGTATGTGTGTGAATGTTTGTGCATGTGCATGACATTGTGTGTGTGTGTGTGTGTGTTCTTAGTATGGTGACAATTATTAGAATAGCCCTTGGCTAGCTAACCCTAGCCACAACTTACGATAATCTTATTCAGGGTATAGCTGCATCTATAGCTATGCATATTATTTATTAGTTATGCTATAATAATAGAGTGAGGGTTATGGCTATAGGGTTTCATAGCTATATAGTTAGTCTAAGAGTTAATGGTTCATAGCTAGGGTTTGGTTCAGGGTTATAGGGTTAGGGTTGTAAGGTTAGGGTTGGGGATATAGCTATTATATGTGGGTAAAAAATCTGTAAGCACCCAATTGTTTTTGGATTGTGGGACCCATGCATGCAGTGTTACTTGTTTGCAACATGTACAATTACCGGCTGTTATGGGCTTGTCATTGAGGGTTTGCATGCATGGGTGAAGATTGTGTACTGCATGGCATTGCTCTAATCTAAGCTCACCCTTCATAGAAAGTTATAGGTTATCACCCACCCTCCCATGCATGCAAGCTGCATGTCACCCCCATTCCTCAGTGCCTGGTAGATGAATGGCATTTCAACCATGCAGTTTCTGGTCAGCATGCAGTATAAGTTCAGATCTTATAGGTTCTAATACAGACTCTATTAATCTAAGATGGACCGTACTAGGGCAAAACTTCTAGCTGTGACAGTGTCTTCAAGAACATGCATAAGGTCCACTTCAAACCAGTCCTATAATTTGAAAGTCGCTGACAGTAGTGATGAGTTCTTTATATTAACAGGAGTTTGTTTGGTAATTGTGACAGAGGAAAAATGTACTATGCATACAGGGGATGCACGGGGGTACAGGGGGGATGGGGCTTGAGCTCCTTAATTTTGCAGAACAGGGGGGCATACCCCCCCCCCCCCCCCCCCCCCCCCATGCATGCATGCAGTGGGATATACTTAATTCCAGTGCACCACTACATATAATATTAATTTAATAGTACCTCTCGTGAGACAGTACACATATATATTTTACAATTATAGTTAACTTAATTAATTAATTACTATCCAAGTTGAACAGTAACTTGAGCACCCCCCACTTTGTAACATCTACTGCTGTCACCCCTGTTGGACTTGGAAAATTCACCAAACCCCTCGATGGCAAGCCCAGAACAGCCAGTAATTGTACAGTCATGTTGCAAACAAGTAACATGGGTCCCACAATCCAAAACAATTGCCATGGGTGCTTATAATTATTATTTTTTCACCATGCATTATATATAGCTATCCCCAATCCTAACCCTCACCCTAAGCCTAACCCTGAACCAAACCCTAGCTATGGAGCCATTAATTCTTAGACTAACTATATAGCTATGAAACCCTAGCTATAACCCTCACTCTATTATAGCATAACTAATATGCATGGCTATAGATGCAGCTATACCCTGAATAAGATTAGTGTAAGTTGTGGCTAGGGTTAGCTAGCCTAAGGGCTATTCTAATAATTGTCACCATACTATATAAGAACACACACACACACACACACACACACACACACACAATGTCATGCACACAAACATTCACACACATACACAGTGACACCCACGGCAACCAACCAACTACCCACCTACACACACTTTGTCGACCGATGCTGTGATCGACGATCGATTGCTATAATCGACGATCGATTGCTGTGATCGATGATCAATTGCTATGATCGACGATCGATTGTTGTGATCGACGATCGATTGCTGTGATCGACGATCGATTGCATGCTGTGATCGACGATCGATTGCTTTGATCTACGATCGATGTTTACTCTCGTTAATATTCTTGCGTCATCGATTTTTGCTACAAATGGCGCTCCATATGTGTGTGTGTGTGTGTGTGTGTGCGTGCGTGCGTGCGTGCGTGCGTGCATGCGTGTGTGTGTGTGTGTGTGTGTGCATACCATCTTGTTTACATCTTGTAGTAGACCTTTGTCAGGTAAAAACAAACAGCAACTGAAGAAGCCAAACAGCAATGCATGTTCTTACAGGATGTGTGGAATGCGAGGAACAGACTGCATGAGGCGGGAAGTGTGGAGATTGACACGTGTGTGCATGTGGTGTGTACGCACTTCTATCTCCCTTTCATGGAGCAGCCCTTGAATAAACACAATCTCATACTCGTCACGACATTCATCAGCCACTGATCGGAGGATCATCGGAGGAGAGTCAATTAAAGTTGCGGCCATTTTGTTTAGGTCTCCAGCTGAATGTAAAGGGTCGTATATAAACAACTTCACATCCCGGGGATTTCCAGTGCTACTGTATTCCACTCCGACAACAGTCCTACTGTGACCTACATACAAAGGTAGGTGTGGAGGTGAAAAGCAAGGTGTATCGTGCACTGTTGTTGTAAATATCATACTGTGAATGCATGTGTGTACATACATACAGTTGAGCATTTAGGTGGGGCTCAGCCAACTGCCTGACCCAAACTTTTTGGGTCGGACAAAATGCCAAAATGGGCAGACAATGTCTGAATGCTGACCACTATATCTAAAACTGCTAATACATATTATATCATACGTAGAAAGCATATAATCTATTGACCTTGATCATTTTCAAATTAGACCTGATTCTACCAAGATTTGCAAAGAATTTAGTTTAGGGTGCAGAGCACAGACACATGCATGCATGCACGCATGCATGCGCACGCACACACACACATACACACACATACACACACAGACACACAAACACACAGACACACACACACACACACACACACACACACACACACACACACACACACACAGGGCTCTTGGACTATTATCAGGTTACAAAGATGGGATAATATTCTCCACCTATGCTACTCTGACTCGCGCTACACAGAGAAGTATATGCATACATATGTACATAATAGCATGTATGTCCATACATTTGTACATATTGCAATTGTATGTGTACATGTGTGTGTGTGTGTGTGTGTGTGTGTGTGTGTGTGTGTGTGTGTGTGTGTGTGTGTGTGTGTGTGTGTGTGTGTGTGTGTGTGTGTGTGTGTGTGTGTGTGTGTGTGTGTGTGTGTGTGTGTGTGTGTGTGTGTGTGTGTGTGTGTGTGTGTGTGTGTGTGTGTGTGTGTGTGTGTGTGTGTGTGTGTGTACATAAGTGCATGAATGTTACCACACAAATACATACATACACACACACACACACAGAGACACACACACACAGACACACACACACACACACACACACACACACACACACACACACACACACTCACACAACCAACCTCTGTGTTGCAGATACAAGGGTGGAAGATCGGTGGCTGGTAAAACTTCGAATTCTTCACTTTCAGGCTCCCTCTGAGATGTGATCGGACGATCACTCACCATTTCACCAGAGACATCCTCCTTGCTACGTGGGATGCTGTCCTTGCTGCTTGAGGTGTTCTCCTTGGTCTCTGGGACATGGTTTTTGGTTTTTTGGACATCATCACTATGAAGTTGTTGGTCATCTGGATTCCCCTCGTGGGGAACCACCACAGTGCCCTTTGTAACTGCGTCAACTCTCAATAATCCACCGGTGAAATAGTTCACAATCCAGTCAAACATGAGCGGGTGGGTGCTGTTTGGACCACTTGGAGAGGGAATACACACCACATGTGCCCTATTGCATGTGTGAGGGGAAAATACATGTACACATGTGCACTAACACTATACCATGTTTGGTCCTGTAACAGTGAATTCCACAAATAATTACTATTCAAATGATGTGAGTTTTCATGTGATTATGGTCTCTATAGTAGCCCTGGACAATATTTCAATATTAGTGGTCAATATCAATATCAATCCAAAACCGACTATACAATAATTACAATTTTGAATAGTCAATATATCGAATACTCTATATATTGACTATCAACATTTTTCTAGAGCAAGTGCAGTTACGTACCTCCATTTTTAGTACAAGAACAGACGCATTAAAATTTGGAAGACTAAAAGCAGAAGTCCAATATATGGCTAAGATTTCCAATTGACCTGGATACATATAGTGCTAATATATTCCTAACCAGTCTCCAGAATTGGAATATCAATATTGGAGGATAATAATGAGATATACCGACTAATACCGACTATCTGTCAATTAGTTAGTAACTAGTTATAATTGTCAATACCGTCCAGGGCTACTCTATAGTCAGGTGACCCTGAAATGGAGGTGTCAAGGTATTGTTGAAGTAGTTCGTAGACTAGCCTATAGTACGCATATAGGCATTTATTATGCTAGACAGGTTTCACAGTAGTCTCCATTCACAATTACCTGGGTTACTTAGCAGCAAACATTTGAAGTACATTTAGTGTATATGGAATACCGTCTGTACCATGACAACACAATACAGTTCTGATTTTGAATATTTTCGATCTAAGAATCCTTAAATGTGTGTCTGTGTGTGTGTGTGTGTGTGTGCGTGCGTGCGTGTGTGTGTGTGTGTGTGTGTGTGTGTGTGTGTGTGTGTGTGTGCATACATGCATGTGTACAAATGTATATGTTCATTTAGGATATCCCTCTAAGGGCTGCTAGTTAAACTTGTTCCTTCTCCTCTGTACGAATTGTCTTATCCAAAAAATCATAATATATTAAGAAACATTTTTGGTAGTGTATGCACATTATTAAGTAGAAGCATGACTTATTGAATCCGTACTTGACACATGTGGAGATCTGCTGAAGTGGGGGAGATGCTAAATATGACTATACAATCAAAGGGACCGGCAGGCAAAGAGCAGCCTTGTAAGCACGCATGGGATGAACTGCCAGCAAAATGGGTAGCAGTCGTGAATGGGGGCATGCTTTTAGTGCATGGGAGCATGTACTAAACAGGGAATACACGTACATGCAGCACATGGTATGCAGTAAGGGGTTTACCATACTAGATGGGAAGACATAGAATGCGCATATAACGCTAAAGGTCATGCACACATGAGTGGTCATGCATATGTACGTATGCACTACTACTACTACTGGATGGGAAGAAATGGGATGTAACGCATACATACAAGTTGGGAATCTACTCTAAACTCAAAGGGACGATCCTACATACAGTGAGCTCGTGTTTATCTGGCCACACGTGTTCTCTGCAAAATGTGTCAGATAACAGAAGATACGTATATAGATTGTAAGTAACCTAGTGATGGGTATTAACAGCAGAGGGTCGGATGAATGAGGTTTTCAAATAAACCAGTGTCGGATAGACCAGGTGTGACTGTAGTACACTCATGTCACATTTGCTTTACTGTATGCATGTGACAAACTGCAATACCGTACATATGTGCAGTATCAGGTTTCTTTTTCAGGAAATACTTTGCAAAATTTAGCTTTGAAGAATATGTGGGAGCAAGTCATAGATTATAGCATATGCAGTCATGCTGGGATAGAGTGCATCCAATGCATGTATATTATCTATGATGGACAGTCATGTATAGCACCATTTGTATCTATGTAGCAGTTATTCTTTCCAGATAAAGATCATGGGGCCAATAACAAGTGTTCAACTAAGATTATAAACACATGCAGTGCAGTAATACAAGGAGGTGTCTGGCGCAGATACGTATATAGTAGGGGTATATAACTAGGGGAGGTACGGGGAAAATTTGAGTTTTTAGGTTATATAAGGTGGTATCTGAGGCCATTTTGGACCATTCAAGGTTGATTTCGACACTCAATTAGGGCCTTCTCCATAGTAAATTATTGCTGTGCTCCTGTGCTCAAGGTTGAATCCCATTATGGTTTTGAATTTACCAACTATTCCTTTAGAACTTTAAGTAAACACATGCAGTACTACAGTGACTGTCCTACAACATGGCTACCAATAAGCTGCGAAGATCAGTATACAAGTTCTCAACTGATAGGAATTTCGCCACTCCAACTTGTACTGATTGACTCACGAGACTAATTATACTCTCTCGTAGTACTCAGAGTACTAGTTGAGCTGTTGGTAGCCATTTTGAGCCACTTGGCATTGGGTATGCCAGTATAAACACCGATTATTTCCACATTATGCCTGTGAAACCCCAACACCTACGTATTATTCCCAAATCTATGCCAGCCCTACTTTGACCTCTAAGTTTCCTTGATAGACCAGGGCATGTACATGGTCACTGCCATAAGGCACAAATTTTAATGATGACAAGAAATCAGTCTCTATCTCATGCCACTGTGTAGGGGAAACAAACACACACAAAATTTCCTGTAATGGATGGATTATGAGACAGTTACACAAGCCTAACAGAGAAAATTCCGATAGTGTCAAGATCAGAGACAAGGTGTATATTAATGGATATCAGTGTAATGATCCTACTTCAACATTTAATATTAACGTCACAAATTATAAAATACTACCATCCAAAATTCCAAGGGGGAAGGAGGGCATTTCCCCCCCTAAAAGAAACCCTGAATATATGCGAGTACATACGTTTGTATATACACAGATGTTGAAGTGTGTTCAATGTACAGGAAAACGGTACAGGTGAACAGATGCTGTACTCAAAAGTGGGACATGTGACTGGTGAGCAACCTGCTCATTTTGTCCCCTAGGAAGGAAGTATACTATTAACTTTTGCAAAAGCTCACAGACCAATGCAATTGTCTATGTACCATAATCAACATAACCTAGCATAACAAATACTCCCTTATGAACATGATGCTGTTGTAGGAAGTACAGATATCTTAAGTATATATATGTACAGCATAGAGGAGATAAAGGAATACTTGCTAGGACACGGTATTCACTTCCACTCGTCAACACACAATGGGTTTAATTGGTCTGCAGGATACTCACGTACAGCACATACGCACCTTATCCCCATGTATCTCAACAGAGCTGCAACTTCTGTTGTGCCTATCCAGAGTCTAGTGCCCAGAAGAGCTCCTTTCAACTCGGTACATCCTTTCGGGTCAAACCCTACAAAATGGTAAGTACTCATGAATGGTAGCACAACTCATATGAATGGATACTAAGGCAACAGGACATGGTTCAAAATTTGACACTGTCTCTCTCTCTCTCTCTCTCTCTCTCTGTGTGTGTGTGTGTGTGTGTGTGTGTGTGTGTGTGTGTGTGTGTGTGTGTGTGTGTGTGTGTGTGTGTGTGTGTGTGTGTGTGACAGTGTGTGTGTGTGTGTGTGTGTGTGTGTGTGTGTGTGTGTGTGTGTGCGTGTGTGTGTGTGTGTGTGTGTGTGTGTGTGTGTGTGTGTGACAGTGTGTGTGTGTGCGTGTGTGTGTGTGTGTGTGTGTGTGTGTGTGTGTGTGTGTGTGTGTGTGTGTGTGTGTGTGTGTGTGTGTGTGTGTGTGACAGTGTGTGTGTGTGTGTGTGTGTGTGTGTGTGTGTGTGTGTGTGTGTGTGTGTGTGTGTGTGTGTGTGTGTGTGTGTGTGTGTGTGTGTGTGTGTGTGTGTGTGTGACAATGTGTGTGTGTGTGTGTGTGTGTGTGTGTGTGTGTGTGTGTGTGTGTGTGTGTGTGTGTGTGTGTGTGTGTGTGTGTGTGTGTGTGTGACAGTGTGTGTGTGTGTGTGTGTGTTGTGTGTGTGTTGTGTGACAGTGTGTGTGTGTGTGTGTGTGTGTGTGTGTGCGTGTGTGTGTGTGTGTGTGTGTGTGTGTGTGTGTGTGTGTGTGTGTGTGTGTGTGTGTGACAGTGTGTGTGTGTGTGTGCGTGTGTGTGTGCGTGTGTGTGTGCGTGTGTGTGTGTGTGTGTGTGTGTGTGTGTGACAGTGTGTGTGTGTGTGTGTGTGTGTGTGTGTGTGTGTGTGTGTGTGTGTGTGTGTGTGTGTGTGTGTGTGTGTGTGTGTGTGTGTGTGTGCGACAGTGTGTGTGTGTGTGTGTGTGTGTGTGTGTGTGTGCGTGTGTGTGTGTGTGTGCGTGTATGTGACAGTGTGTTGTGTGTGTTGTGTGTGTGTGTGTGTGTGTGTGTGTGTGTGTGTGTGTGTGTGTGTGTGTGTGTGTGTGTGTGTGTGCGTGCGTGTGTGTGTGTGTGTGTGTGTGTGTGTGTACGTGCGTGCGCGCATGTGTGTGTGCGCGTGCGTGTGTGTGTGTGTGTGTGTGAGTGTGTGTGTGTGTGAGTGTGTGTGTGTACACTAGCATAAAATACATTCCCGTGTGGTATACGTAAATTCCTATACATGATATCAATGCATGAACACATGAACAACATGGCATTGTACTGTTGTGGGTAAAGGACACCTTTCTTCCAAGCTTCTTCGATCTTGCCTTGAATTTCTCTAATAGATGGTATTCCTTCTGGAAAAAGCCCTACAGGTGGATATATACAAAGAAAGAGATGCCCAAAACGTCTTCAATTCGATCCTTCCTTAGGGTATTTTCATAACTGTAGCACACTGACTTCTATTAGTGCACACGTGGCTACAATGGCTAGTATCCGCATATCCGAATTCCATAATACATACGTACATACATCATTGGTCAAGCAAGTGTTTAGAGCACTGATGCAGCATATGACAGTTTCTGCAGACTGTACTCTTAGCAAGTGAATATCTGACAAGGGTTTCTCTGGGGGAGTGGGCAAGGGGGTTATTTGCCCCCCACCCCTCCACCCTGCCCAAGGTCTCTCTCACCCTGTCTCCTATTCTCCTCCTACCGGCAGGAGGCAAAAAGGATAGAAGAAGGAGCTGGTGATGAAAGACTACACCCTCTCCCCCCGTAGTCTTGTGAAGCAGACCTCACTTGCCCACACCTGTGAGTAGGGTCTGACTCCTGCCTGCACCATACTACATGCATACATATACCCTATATATATATGCTTTCATACCCCATTTGTGTTCAAGAAACTGTGAATGTTACTGCAGATCTGCTGCCTCCCTAAACTTATATCTCAGCATATACACTAAGGGTTCTTGAAAGGCAGGATTTATTGGGAAATGGATAGAATACAAGCTTTTATGCTATAATTTAGAATTATTTTCTCAAGACCATTGTCACCAATCCCTTTACCCCATTGAATTGTACATAGCATTGTTACTTACAGTATAATATCCCCCCTAATAGCATTGCTTCCTATAATACCCCCCCCCCTCCATAGCATTGTTACCTACATATAATCCTACCCCCACCCCAGTCTCTGTACACCTATACACTCCTGTATTGCGTTGCCCCCCCTAAGATTTCAGTAAGCTCAATTTGCCCCCACTCAGCCCAGTGTGGGACATCCCGATCAAGGAAATATGAATATATACATCCATCTGTTATCCCATTGGTCTTTTATAGACCAATCGGTAACGGTTAGGCATAGCCAATTATTTTGACTTCTGTATTGCATGTACCTGAAGAAGCCCGTGATGGGTGAAGCGTTGCACGAATGATTACTTGGTGACAAGAACTATTTGAGTATCGTTCCAGACATGTTTAACAATAGTCCTACAACTAGAATAATGTAAACCCAGTCTGTTTGACATTGTATTGAGAAACATGGAAATGGCTGTGAAAATTCTAGTATTGTGAATGCCTAGCATTTACATATAGGACAAGGTGTGGAATTACATGAGGTGAAAAGGGAACCCAACACCATTCAGAAGAATCGCAAGGCATGCATGTGCCTACACAAAACTACGTAGGAGTACTTGACCTAGACTTGAGCAGACTACTACAATTACAGCAGAGCACGAAGCCATCTCTGTGAAAAGGTCCATTCATTCATACAGTGCATATGTGCCTGCATATCTGAGACGAGGTGAAGAATAGGCATAGGCCTTAAAAGCACCACACATGAAGTACACCACACTGTGGAGTAGGAAGGTGAAGTGTACAGAAGATAAGAAACTATGAGTGGAAACACTGCAAGTATTATTCTCTGGTAACAAGGAGACCAGTGTTAGAGTTCTTGTCTGTAGGCGGTCAGCTAGTGTGTGTGGCTCTGTTGAGAGATCATGACAGAAAACTTGACCAGTTTTACCAATGGAAACTCCACTTTAGGAGAACTCGGAACAGTGTTCAGTGATCCACCATTTGCTGTGTTCTTTGCCATATTGGATATTATCATCTTAGCCACTGGGATCTTACTAGCATTGACCATAGTGGCTACACTGCTGTCCACAACCATTCCTCTAGTGGTGCGTGTATTCATCCTCAACCAGTTGATTGCCTGCACCATCTACCAGATAAGTCCTGCTATGTTTTTATCTACGTCTGTTGTTCTGAGTGCAATGGGAAATGTGAAAGACAACATGACTCCTTCTTTGGCATTCTGCCAATTTCAGTCGTGGGTACTTGCATTTGGGGCTAGTGGAAGATCATGGAGTTTGGCCATATTTGCCGTTTTTGCCTTAATCATTACTGTTCATGGAGCAAAGAAAGTCAAGGTGTTACATGCTGCACTAGCTGTGGGTGGTGCATGGGTTCTATCATTTCTGCTGTGTGCTTACATCATGGTCCCATTCCCGCAATACAAAGTGTACGCTGTGCAGTATTTTGACAATGTACAATGCTTCCCTCTACGCTCGGGTGTTTCTATAGCAGTGAGCATTTCCTCCATTGTAGTTTGGATCAGTTTTGCAGCTCTTCTTCCTCTAGTTATTGCTGTCACCATTCCAATCATCACTCTCTGCTACATAAAGCGAAACACAGTTTCTGATGGAAAGGAGAATAACAAGACAATTGCCAAGTTTGCCCTTTTCTTGCTGTCGGGAAATGTCGTGAACATTGTCGCCAGAGCTGTTCCCATTATCATATCACTACTATTTAGTGATGTGGCTGGAATCGCGGTGTCACTGAGTTTAGTGTCACTTTCCACAACGCCAACCGTAATCATAGTGATCTGCTTCATGAAAGCAGTTCGGAAGGATTTGAAGAACGTGATTACATGCAAGTGCCTCAGGTCACATAGTGTGGCATCTAGCTCCTCCACAAAGGCAAGAGAACCTAACTCATGTGCAAACCAAATAGAATCTAGTGATCAATTGCAAACTGACCACACCAACGCGTAATGTCTGTTATCATTGTAACTTGAGTGTTGCATGATATCTTCTTATTTGACAATGTGTACATGGCTTACTGACTTACATTCATACAGTAGTGATATGATATGTGTAGTATGTGTGTATGTTTCTCAGACTAACTGCCAGGGCAGTTGGTGAAACACACATGATTGATTCATGGAACAGCCAATCAATGCCACTCGCAGTTTGCAGTGCACAATGGACACGTTGGGAGCTGAAAAACAGTTTGTTATACAGAGGTTTCTACTATTGAGAGATTATTTTACATGCATAACAATCTATCTGGACTCACGAAATCAGTGTGGCGTAGAGAGGTTTTTAGGGGCTACCGCAGGCAGCTCTTATAAATATGAATTCCGGAAGTGTAACACGCTAACAGGAAGTAGGTGAATAAAAATGGCTGCTGGAACAGTTTATCTCTGCAATAAGGGTATCAGGTTTACGAAGGGGTTTTATCCTTCAGCTTTGTAATTATCGCCTTTGCTGCAATTTTGAAGAAAACCCGCTGCATTTTGGCAGTTCAGCCACGGTTTTGTCCTTTACTTAGTCTGCATGTACTATAACAATGGAGAGATCTGTTGTCGTAGTACATTCACTCAATCATTCCGTGACTCTGGGGTTCAGAATCACCACGAGTTGCATAATGTTCATTCAGAATATGGCTTCCTGACGCCCCCGTCCTTGTAAGACTATCCTCAATTCTAATACTGAAAGAACACAGCTTACCACCCAGCTTAGGTGCATGCGTGCGAAGGACAACCTGGGAATGAAACTGCGGATCGAAGTGTGACAGTTCACTGGATGTTTAGGTAGGTCATTCATTGGGGTGTAACGTTAATGACTGTATAGAATCAAACGATGGGAAAGAATATTTTAATTTTCTTTAATTGCCAATAAACCCAGCTTTGTATACTGAACATGATAACGTTCGCTTTATAACAGATTTCAGATTCTAGAGAATCCAACAGGAAAAATTACCTTAGGGCATGCAACGCAGGACTGGTGCAGAGTAGAGCTAAGGAAATGATGCAGTTAACCCGTAATAGTATGCAGCTTTGACTACTGAAGACGAACCTGCACGCAAAAGTGACCTTGAAATAATTTTAAATATTGACAAATACATACTTGTCAGAGATGTCAGCAGAAAATAAATAAAGAGCGGCACACATCAATGAATCGAGTGTAATTATGTAGCTAAACATTGTTCCCTTATATTTATTCACTTGTTTTACAATGGCTGAGATTTTAAGTGCAGTGCTGCGCCGCTCTACCGCTCTTTAGTGACTTCCCTGCTTGTGTGCAGTGGTCCTAAAATTAGGCATTTTACAGTAAATAATCGACATACACTACTAACAGATACCAAAATGTCTTAGCATTGCATAAAACCCAGGCAAATACCTCACACAAACAATGATGTACACAACAACTACTGTAACAATTACCATAGTTGCAAAAACAGGAGGCTATTTTGTACTTGAAACAGGGTTAACTTTAAAAATTGAAACACTGTGTTCTCAACATGCCAACAAGTAGTCATTGTTACGTAGCTGCAGTCTATACAGTAGACACTTTTGAATTTAAGGTGCTGGCTGAAAGTGAGACGGAGCGTTTCTTCTTGCAGCTTGAACACAAAGTATGGGCTATAAACTCCTGCATCTTGAAGCGCACAGGTTTGAGGAAGATAACAATCAATAGAGGAGTGGGAAGAAGAGATAGAACAACTAGGCTGTATGTGAGGTAAATCCCGATCTCTTGAGCAAAGAAAGCAACGACCCCTGGAATGGTCTGTCCAGAGATGTTGATCACACTGCTGACAACCAGAAATAGAGTAAATCTGGCCATCGACTTGTTATACGCAGTGTTCTGCGATACACTGTTGTGTTTGACGTAGTACAGACATATGCCCGGCATAACAATGCTGACAGCCAGTGGGGCTATTCCTCCAAAAATCATCCAGCTGGCGGTGAAGGCATACCGAGGAATCATGGGGATGTCGTCGTAGTAGGGAAAACATGCCGCTCCTCCCGCATACTGCACTGAATACACATAGGGGAGGGGAATGTGAATGTTGACGATAGCAGAGCCTACCCAAAGTGTAGCAACTGTGGGAACAACAAACTTGGCTTTACTAATGAATGCTGACTTGGGACCACAGCGGATGATGAGGTAGACAACTACTGAGAAGGCAGCCAAATTCCACAATCTTGCTACAGCTCCTGTACCAAATACCCACAGAGCAACTGAACAGAAGGGGATGAAGAGGTCTTCCTTTGGTGTATCAGACAAAGCAAGGAAGATGCAAGAGGCGAGAAACAAGATGCTAACTGACGACACAAGGAACCCCGCCACAAGCAAGTTCGAAAGGTAGATGCGTATGGAGAGGGGCATGGCAGAGGCTGAGTTGAGGGAAAAGCAGGTGAGGAGAACGAACAATCCAATGCCAATGAGAAAGGCAATGAAAACGCAACTGTAGACTAAAAAGGATGTATTCCTTAGGAAATACTCATTCTCCATACAGTTTGTAAGATTACCACTGCAATTCATTCCTCTTTTGTGGCTGTTTTAAAAGGGTCAAACAAAATCTCTACTACGTAGTTAGAAATCAAAGGCCAAAATTGAAGGGATCGGCTCTACTGGAACTAACACAACACAGTGTACCCTGTAAACCCAAGTGTGTACATTTGTATTCAACTTATGCATACCTGACTTTTCCTACTACACAATGGAAGGTAAACTCCCATAAATATGTACAGTATGTAAGTATAATAGTAGTATAGTACTATACACTTCTGTGTATAAATGTAAGGTATAATACGTATACAGTACTATGTACACACATAGCTATTGGGCATTGTGAACATTAAAAAATTTAAATTGAACATCACATGACGAAAACTTAAGTACGTATGCTATTGTCATAGTGGCTCACTGAACCATATGAGAGGCATAGTGAAAATTAACTGTCGAGTACAAGTTTGAGTTTCACTTTTAGATCCACTTAGTACACAGCACCAGGTAAGTACGTACGTACGTATGTACATAAGCGACACTAATCTAAAGGTGCAAAAAGAGAAAGAAACATCAAAGGCGAAGTCAACTCTGACAATACTCATGCCACATGGCAGAATAAATGTGAGAGTTGAGAGACGTAAATATTTATCGCCCGATGATGTCATACAGCAAAGAAGTTGTCAATTAACGAGCAAAAGGTCGCAAAAACAACTTGTGCAATGCACAGCAACTATAGCAGAGCAGCTGTCTTTTTAAGTGTTGAAAGGAGATAGAATTAGTTACTACACAGCTTCAATGGGGAGCAACATGTTTACTGACCTCATTCCCCGACCTCCCCCCCCTCCCCCCCCCCCACACACACACACACTACTCGGCTGTCAGCTGGTAAACATGTTACTCTCCAGGGAGCCATGTGGTCGCTAGTACATGTTTTGTACATCTACGTACTTACGTACATATGTACATGGTTCACTACTATACCACATACGCATACGTATGCATCCCCAGCAGCCAACCTCCACTCCCCCATACTGCAGTTCAGTTAGTGTATTGTAGGGTACCGAATTAGATACGTACAGTATGTACGTACATACTTGATTGAGTAATGGCACAACACAGAATGAATGTGCACACACATACACACCCACACACCCACACACATACACATGTAAACACCCACACCCACACAACCATACACACACATACACATGTACACACACACACACACACACACACACACACACACACACACACACACACACACACACATACACATACACACACACACACACACACACACACACATGTACAGCACACCTTTGACTGCAGTCTGATACACCTTGTGTGAGATCAGACAAGAGAGCATCATTTGGAAGTTCCGATACCCACAGCCCCAGCCAAAGTCAATATTTTGCGATGGAAAGTGCCACACATCGGAGGAGAACCTATACTCCACTGTTCCACCATCCCTTGTTGTGTGGATCACACTTGAGTAGTAGGCCCTTAACAAGGACATCAATTCTGTTGAGGGATAAAGTACCATGCAAACATGTACATATGTACATACGTACATACCGACACTGCCTACAATAAGCGTCTAGTAATCACTAATTAAATTATCATGTGATATCTAATATGGATTGGTACACATCTACGTACGTACTATTTGTACAGTATGTACTGTACAAACGTAAGATTAAGAAATGTATCTGTGAGTGGGTATACGTACACATTGACCCTTGAGCAGGTGTACATTGTATTCACAGTATGTGCTCAAATGTGTCTGTGTGCGAGCATACGTACACATTGATCCTCATGCACGTGTACATTATAGTCACAGCATGTGTTCAAATGTGTGTGCACCATGTGTTGGTAGTGTCAGTGCTTACAAGCACAAGAGCACCTCAAAGGGAAGACAAAATCAGTACGTCTTATCAGAGGTACGTACGTACTGTACTTACTATCATGACAGATTTATGTACGTATGTATAGGAGGGAACAGAATGAGGAGTACCGGTATATACTTACTATCCAGGAGTATGTACTAATCCACGTATGCATGTACATATGTATTTATGTACTTTTGTGCAATATTAAGCCTCACAACATGCATTTTGACTTCCTGCTGGTTTTCACTGTTACATGAATAATTGTCCTATGTGCTGTAACTTGAGTAATAATTGTATTGTACCAACCCACATATGTATGTATGTACGTACATGCTGTATGTACGTAACAAGTAAGTTCTACTATTACAACAGTACTATGTATGTCATTGTGTGTATGCACATGTACATATTGTTATACAGGGGAACCTCACTATAATGAACCCTGGATACAATCAATTCCCTGATACAACAAACACAGACCTTAGAATGTACACCTACGTATTTGCTCTGTTGTGAGTTAACCCTGATGTAGTGAACACCCTGGTGTGGTGAACACCCTGATATAGTGAACCTTTTCAGTGGTCCTGAGGTGGTTCGTTATAGTGAGGTTTGACTGTATGTGTATTCATACAGTAGTGTGTGTGTGTGTGTGTGTGTGTGTGTGTGTGTGTGTGTGTGTGTGTGTGTGTGTGTGTGTGTGTGTATGTGTGTGTGTGTGTGTGTGTGTGGGCATGACATTGTGTGTGTATTTGAGAATCACCTTTAGTACAGAAAGTTTCATCTGCAACATGCTTGCTCTTCGAAGTCTGCACAGTGTCAGCAACACATGGGATGTGAAAGTGAAGTAATGCATGAACGGAACATGAAACACAAACTTGGCCACACAGAACACCTGCCATGTATGGAGGAATGCACAACCTACGTACAGTGTCAGCAACATGGAATGTGAAAGTCAACAAATACAAACAATAAACACATACGTACGTACATCACTACAGTACACCTGCAGACTGCAAAGGAATGCAAAATTTGACTTGTCAATGCATGTGCTTTCAATTTGTTGATGCTATGAGCATCCGGGTGCACTCCTCTGTAATCTGGACCCCAAATTTAAAGATTTATTTCTCGCAGTTCAATATGACTGGAATATACATACATGCATGTATTAGAAAATTTTGTACACACACACACACAGGTACACATGTGCATACACACACACATACACACACACACACACACACACACACACACACACACACACAAACAGTGATACACACATTGCCAATGCACACATGTACACACACACACACACACACACACACACACACACACACACACACACACACACACATGACGTACACACGTACACACAAACACACACACACACACACACACACACACACAGTGATACACACATTGCCAACCTCACACACATGCCAGCAAGTGCACAGTACAATTTAAAGTGACGAAGCACTATAGCACTGTAGTGGAAGCATCACATCACCTTATTGACAATCTTTGAAAAGGCTGATTCATCTATAGATGAGAAAAATTCAAACAAGCATTTCTTCTTCCTTTATTCAGGCATGGAGAAGAGATACAGCATGGAATAGTGCAAACCAAGCTAACCATTTGGGATTAGTAGCGTTAGTTACAGGTGAATAGTAGTTATCGAAGGTCTATCTGGATAAGGGCATCCTAGGGGTTGTTTCTCTACAAAAAGGACTCCTCCAAATACAATTGTGTTCAGTAATTTCCTTACCTTCCTCGAAATGGCTGTTGACGTGTTTCATTTGTGCATTCTCGGCCATTCCTTGAAGATTAATGTGACAGATGGGGCATTCTGAAGGAGAAGACATCATCTGATTATGAACTGCGGACGGCGCTGAAGTGCACTCTTTTGCACACGCTCACATCTGAAAACGTTGTCCGGCGGCCATTTTATTCCCAACGGAAGAAAAATACAGTGCTCCAACCCTAAAGGTTCCATTCTTAATAGTATAGGAAAATGGCTTGTTCAGCTACAGGCTGGCTTGAAACATGTGATATTACCCTTCTTTGGGTTTATGGGTATTAATTTTATGAATGATGGGCGTGGCATGAGGTCACGTGATACTGTCTGTGAATTAATTAGCCATATTTAAAATCCTGTTTTTAGATCTTATTTGTGCAAGGAATTGTAGATAAGACCCCAAATTCCCAAAAAAGCATTTTCTGAACATCTTACAACTTCTGCCTGGTTCACATTCTTACATAAACCTCTGGGGGGTAGTTACTAGCAAAAATTGTTAAATATTTGCACCAAAAGTGTTTAGATGGGATTTCACGATTGCTTGCGAGTTAAGAGCCCCAACGACGTAAGCGAGTACTCGAATAGTTGTGCAATCATTAAATAGTATTCATTGGTTTACCATTATAACTGCTATCATAGTACGTTAACGATTAGGCAATGCCAAGAAAAAATTGCGCTTGCGGTAGCAATTGTTCACGTCACGTCACATGAAGTCACGTGTTGCACGTGCATATTATTTCGCACCTTGTCGGCGAAGAAATGGATTCTGTCGTGTTGGCTTCTTTTACAACTTGTGCTAAAGGTATCAAGTTTTACGATGTTTCGCTGCGGTCTTTAGTTCCAGGGATCAGTGTAATTCTTCGGAGACAGCCAAGTCGTTTTGATGCTAACGCTGTCGGTCTTATACTGCCATCAAGAGGATTCGCTTTCTTAGGACACCTGGACAAGCAAGCAGCACATTTTGTAACAAAAGTGTTGTCAAGTCCGAGATGGGAGACGAAAGCGTGAGTTATTCCTATCCAAATTTATTAAAAAACTTTTTGTACACTTGTGAGATTTTGTTGCAGGTCCGTGTCTTCGCGGGAATATGCCCTGGGTGGACGTAGGCAGTGGGGTCAGCGAGTATGCGACCTCAGTATCAGAGTAGAAGGTCCATCTTCCTCCTTGTGTCTACTGCGAAGAATTCTAGAACCAGCTGTTCATGTTTTACAGGATTTAGAGGTATGAAATAGCTGTTGTTAGAAGTTTCACTTCACAGGTAACTGGTTGTGTGTTACATTCCTACAGTTCTGGCAAACACCAGAGAGTAGCAGTGACTCAGATGTGAGCAGCACAGCTAGCACAGTGACTATAGAGGACCAAACACCACGTCCTCCAGATGATGTACGTGTGCTGGTCAGGTCTACGCCAGGGAACAATGTAGAGGCGCTCTCAGACACTGAAACATTGTCAGACAGCAGCACAGAGACACTGTTGAGCAGGAGCACGGGGACACTGTCGGACAGCAGCACAGCGACACTGTCAGACAGCAGCACGGAAACACTGTCGGACAGCAGCACAGAGACACTTTCAGGCAACGAGACATGTTAATTGTAAGTAAATGTACATTTTCATTGATATACACGTCTGTGAGATTGGTATGTTTTCACAACACAGTCAATGTCAAAAGCACAATGTCCCTCCCTATACCCCTTTTCGTAATCATAAACAGTCAAAAAAAATTTCTTGATTAGACTTGCATCCACCGAGTTAAGTGACTCAGGTACTAACTTTCGCAGTCGCACTATAGTTCCATTGGTGTACTTAAGTACCTTCTTTTTGGCATCGCACCATGCCCTCTCTATAGGGTTTAATTCACAGTGGAATTTTGGTATAAAAATACATTTGTGACCTTTCTCTTCCACCAATTTCTGCACTATAGGTTTCTCATTCAGAAAATCCTGATGTGATGCCAACTCCTCCCGCATCTGTTTTGCAATCCAGCCACTTGTATCAATGCCACGTTCTTCAAGAACAATTTTCATTCCCTTTGGTTGACCATCTGGGAGGATGAGGCTCTGTATTTCTCCTTGCCAAATAGTATCCCTCATCTTCATCTGTTTTCCACCTGGACCCACATTCATTGAATTGACGTTCAGTGCATCACTTGATAATTTCCTGTGCGAGGGGGCATTGTCAAATAGAAAGATGGCTTGGACACCAGGATACTTTGCCTCAAAGATGTCAATGGCTTTCTCCACTTGTACCACAAATTGTTCATTGGTGAAATATCCATCTTTTTGATGCTCCAACATTTTTCTAGCTTCCATTGCATCAATTTTCAGATAGCCATTGACCTCATCGATGAAATCCGACACCATGATGGCTTGGCCTATTGATTTCTGCCGTAAAACTGTGTTTGTGCCATCGTTCCAATAGGATGACTGCTGTGCATTAGCATAAAAGGTGCTTTCATCGTGGTAGACACGGATTGTCGGGCGCTCTTCCTCATTCAACACATTTTGGCTGCCGTAACGTCTTTGATCAACATCATCAAGAATGTCCAAGTATTCATTCCTGGCAGACACAACATCGTCTCGCTCATGGCCATCAAAATAGACTCCTTTCCCTGTGCTCTTTTGTTTGAATCCTAACTTGTGGAGCCATTGCCGAGCTGTCTCTTCATGTACCTCATGACCCCAAGTATGTGCCACCCAATCTGCAAAGGACTGGCAGGTCATATTTGGTGACCCTTTTTTGTTGGCATTCAACCGCACGTACTCTCGTGCCTCATTTTGAAACTCGACACATGCAAACAATGACACAGTTTTGACGTGGTTTCCTCGTGAGCTGGACATCAAATCCTGAAGTACATCCCCATCTATTGGGCATGACTGGCTAACTTCCAGGAATTCTGTTGTCCAGTTTCGTACAGTTCTGGAACTTACACCTGTGATTTCAGCACTCAAATCTGCTGCTTGGAGGATTCCCATGCCAGTCTTGTGTGCTTGTATGAATGTATGTATTGCCAAAGCCTTTCTTGTTTCAGTTGTCAACCTCCTTTCAACAAATACTGCTAGGGTCTCTGTAGTTCCACTGTTTGTTTTTTTCAGTAGTGTGTTAAGTGTTGGGTTGGTTGGCTCACTGTGGCTTGTATTTTTCTTTAATTCTCTGATTTTGACAGCTTTCTGAGGGTTACCTCTAGGCTGTTTTGTTGCAAAGGATGCAGTACTTTCAGAGAGCTTCACATTTGCTTGCACAGATGATTCTCTCTTTGCAGGTAGCTGTCCTGTGATCTGGACTTCGGACAGGACCGCATGAATACCCCTCTTCCGTCGTTTGGTGTTTAAAAACACCGTTTTTTGGTGTTCAGAAACACCGTTGTCCAAAAAATTGCTAGCATTCTCCATCGCTGTATTCTCCCGTACAATCCGTCGAAACTCCCGCTTCCAAAATATTATTGGTCACATGCTGACATGTGATCACGAACGTCATTCATTACAAATGGCTGATTTCGCCTATTCTTCAGTACGCGATTTTCGAGAAAACTCGCGAAGAGTAATCGAAGGCTCGTATTCATCAGCGAAGACCGGTTTTATAGAATTGAGCTCATTTGTAGGAGAAAGAGGAAGTTAGAAACGATTTATATGTTGTTTCCCGAAGGTGAAACCTTTAGGATTGGAGCACTGTATGCGCGATAGAAGTATGGCTCGGGTACAGTGGAACCTCTCTATAACGGACACTTTTGGAACTGAAAAGTAGTTTGTTATATTGCATAGGGTTTCCACTAAATCAAGTTTGTTTGTTAGTATTGTGCTCAGAAGTACAGTGGAACCTCCAAATCAGTAAAGGACACCTGGGGCCAGCTCAGAGACGGCCTATTTGTCCTTTGTAAGGGGGTAGTTCTCTTTAGGAGGTTGGAAATTAATGTATTAGAACTATAGGGAGGAATTATTATGGGACTTCAAGTCCTTTTTCTTTGTAGAGAAGTTTATTTAGTTTATCAGGGGTGGCGCGGGATGCTCCCGAGTGTGCATGTGTAGGCTTCTATTATAAACGGATATGCATTGGTTACAAAAATTTATATCTCTTAAGATTATCCTCATCTCAAAAGTGGGAGGGCTCAAGCACCCCAAACACCCCCACCCCCTCCCCCCCCTGTGCCGCCACCCCTGATTAACTCAGTGTGCCCTTATTTCAGAGAGTCCACTATCAGAGGTATCCCTGTATATGTAGTACCAAATATTAGGTGAAGCTATGGACATTAATAGTCTACTATGTATGGGGAGTGTGTAGTGCAATCTGCCATATGTGCTGTTATAGCGCATTGAACTGTATATTAATGTATATATTAGTTTATTTTTGGATTAAGTATATTAATATTTAGGAGTATACAGTGCATCAGACTGAATAGGCATTAGTGGGTTTAGATTTGAATGCTAGGTACAATATTTCACCATGTAAAGACCTTTACTAAATGTTTCACGTACAATGGAACTAGCTTAATGAGTACCTAGGTTAATGCATACTCCTGGATAGTGAGTACTCCTCATTCTGTCCCTGTGTATACCTCATGTACATGAACTAACCCTGATAGTAAGTACGTACTTCTGATAATGAGTACTAATTTTGTTTCCCCTTCGAGGTACTCATTAAGCAAGTTCCACTGTATATGTAACTTAAAGATATCAACAGTGAATCATACGTATATTTATATCAACTTTTTTACATAAATAATGATAATATTGTTGAATGAAATACACATACATATTATTATCCACAGATTGCACATATTAACACATTATTAATATATTTAACAATAATGATGAACAAATACATGCTGCATTGGAGTACACCATGATAATTATACATGCATCTACTAAGTCAAAGTCACAATGAGCAGTGACTGGTGTAGTTGTGGTGATTGACATTTTAATAAAAGTTTAGTATTTAGTGGTAACAGTTAAGTGCATGAGTTCTGTACGTGTCAGTTGCAGTTCTAGTGTAGAGTGTCTATGGTGAAACCTGTTATGTACGTATGCACTGTAATTATGTTAATTAGCACATTAAACTTTATACTTGTGATTAATTAATAAATCTTTGATGCTACATCAGTGTGAGGCATATCCATCTGATACAGGCATTAGCTAGCAATTAGGCTTGAAGGCTAGGTACATTTCATCACGTAAACACATTCACTTAATAATTTGCTAAATTTAATATTTCTTGTGTATTAGAGATATCTGCAGTAAATCTTTATATTGTTAAAAAGAAGTTCAGGGGCAAGTGCTGTGTCTGTTTCAGTTCTTACCAAGATATTCTATAGACAGTGGATAGAGATGGAAAACCTGACCACTTGTATAAATGGAAACTGTACAGGAGGAGAACTCAGAACAGTGTTCAGTGATCCACCATTTGTTGTGTTCTTTGCGACATTGGATATTATCATCTTAGCCACTGGGATCTTACTAGCATTGACCATAGTGGCTACATTGCTGTCTACAACCATTCCTCCTGTGGTGCGTATATTCATACTCAACCAGTTGATCGCCTGCACCATCTATCAGATAAGTCTAGTTTTATTGTTTTCTACTTCTTTTGTTCTAAATGCAATAGGAACAGAGAGACACTCAATGACCCCTCCTTTGGCATTGTGCCAATTTATGGCCTGGGTGCTGTCATTTGGAACCAGTACAAGATCATTGAGTTTGGCTATGTTTGCAGTGTTTGTTGTGGTCATTGTAGTTCGTGGAGTGAAAAAAGTGAAGGTCCTGCACACCATTCTGGGAGTAGGTGTTCCATGGATTCTCTAATTTGCACTGTGTGCCTCCATCATGGTCCCATATCCGAAGTACATGGTGTTCCCTGTGCAATACTTTGACAGCATTCAGTGCTTCCCTGTACGCACGAATTTGACGCCATTGATCATTAGTTCCTTGGTGTTAGGGGTTTGTCTTACAGTCATTTTCCCACTAACCTTTGCCATCGCCATGCCGATCATCACTCTCTGCTACATCAGACAAAGAACTGTTTCAGACGGAAAAGAATACAGCAGGAGAATCGCCAAATTTGCCCTTTTCTTATTGTCAGGAAACATCATGAATGTTACAGCTGGGGTTTTGTCCCCTATACTGTCCCTTCGCAACGATGAGGCAGGTATTATTGTAACCCTATGTTTAATATCAATTTCTACAATTCCAACTCCATTTGTTGTACTGTGGTTCATGAAACCAGTCTGGAAGAATTTTAGAAGCA
>CAUJGJ010000242.1:337500-425000 GCA_963170055.1 Halisarca cf. caerulea | reverse complement strand
TCAAATTATGTGATAAAAGTCAAAAATCATGTTTAGCCTTGCAAATGTGATGGTTGATATCAGGTTGTGAAGCGGAATTGTGTAACAGAATCAAGCAATTCTGAAACGGAATTTTGTTTTTTTCAAACCTGAACCCGAAGCAGAATGATGCATTTTTTGAAATGGGAAATCATTCCCTCTATATATAGTATTCTTAAATCCTGGGGAGAAATGGACTGTGTACATAATTGGCTGTGTTGCAATCAATGTGCATGCACCTCTCTCTGCAGCGTTGAAGTGTTTAGAAGGTATAGAAATGACGATCCTGTATTCAAGTGTGCCAAAGACCACCCAGGGAACATTGTCGAAGCTGCTTGCTTAGCTGTGAGTAGACCTGCATGTATGTATGTGTATGTGTTGTGGACAGCACTTTAGACCTTTATGTTTCTTTTATGTTTACAGCTTTCTGTATGTAATTGATTATTACACAGTACTTAACATGCACAACAATCAACCACGTGTGTCCTTGTCCACATGTCTTGTCTGCTTTCTTGTCTCATACTGGTTATGTTTTTCGTTTCAATGAACTAACGGTTACAGTTCCCCTTCGAACTTCACATCAACCATATACGTATGTGCGTATGTAGGTACGTACATTGTGTATACGTACATGAAAAATCCTGTTTATTAATAATAAATATTATTTGTATCGAATGAAGATTAAGTTACTCAATTCAGTTTTTTTTCTTCAATCTATTCAGCCAGCATGTACGTATGTACGTATGTCACTTATCTATTATAAAAAGTGCTCGATATATGTAGCTGTATGTATGTTTTTCATGCACAGTTTTCACATTTATCCCACCTACTAGTGTATGTACATATGTACATATGTATGTAGCTCCCTGATCAAAGGTTTCTGCTGTAAACAATTCAACATCTACGTATATATTTCAAGAAAAACCTCTAAAGTACAGTCACGTAATGTACATACAATATGTACTTTATTGGGATACCATTGCTTTGCCTCATTTGAACCCCTCACAATCACATATGTACTGGGTACCTCCATATACGTATGTACACAGGGTAGCTTACTGTGTTCTCTATAGTGTCTGTATTACAGAGATTTCACCCTATGTACGTACATGGACTTGCTGAGTACATTGTGTTACTTACATGTACGTATGTATGTACACTAACGGCTTATGATGTGGGTGTGTGATTGCAGTTTTAATTTGCGTGAGTGCTTAATTTCCGATATTATGATTCAGGATATTGCTCTGCCAAATGTCACTTACAACATCTATGAAGCAATCCCGGATGATATCGTTGAGAATGGTGTGTTCAATCAGAACGCTTAATGCAATTTTATTTCCTATTTCTTCCTTTTGTCATTCTAAGTTAATTATTCTTACTTAGGAAAGTTGAGCTCGATGCAGATGGAAGGAGTCCTCTATGCAGTAAGTCCATATATATTATGTGCCAGTCATATACGTACGTAATATTATGTGCCAGCATCCCCACCAGTGTGCTTGTAACATGTACTCATCTGTGCATGTTTGCCCCCTTGTGAATACGTATGTTAACGCATATGCGTACATGTATTCCTTGCTTTCTCAATGCAGTGTCAACGTCATCTGACAATCCTTCCGGATGGAACAAGAGCTGGTTTCTTTATTGGGGATGCTGCAGGTGTGGGTAAAGGAAGACAGGTAATGGGTGAATGTAATCGAAGTGTTTACCAAGTTTTTTTGTTGGTACAGAGTGGAACCTCTTAATAAAGGATACCTCGGCAATGCAGCCACCTCAGTCAATAGGACACCATTGCTCTGCCGCATTTGAACTCCCTCATAGTGATGTGTACATTTGAATCCTCTGGAATAAGGACACCTCCATGAACAAGACAGGGTACTGTAGTCTAAATGGTGTCCTTATTATAGAGGTTTCACAGTTCTGGACAGCTTACTGTGGTCCCAATGGTGTCCTTTATATAGAGGTTTCACTGTATACGTTTTACCTTCATAATTGTTTGCATGTAACATCATTTTTTAATGGTATACAGCCTCAATGCACATTGTCTACCAACTTCCAGAGGGCAAGTACCCTACTCCCCCACTGTGCACCTATTACAACATTGCTGTAATTTTGTATAGCTATGTTATGTGTGTATACTCTATGTACAGTTAGTCCTCATTTATATGCACACATCCATTCTGGATCTAGCTGTGGATGTAGTAATGTAGAGAACTGAATATATGAGGGAGCAGTAGCATAGTGTACAGTAGGATTATTGCAGATTTGCTCCAATAGAACTATGGTGGAAGCTGAGGGAACTGGTCGCCTGAGGTGCGGATAAGCGAGGTCTCACTGTATACCTATGTAACCTTTGCATCTTTAGTTGTGTACAATTTGTACCTTTGACGCAAGGCTACCTTCCTAATGTACGTATTGTCCTTATTCCTGTATCAGTATCAGTATCTGAAATCTTATTTAATGTGGAAAACCAATAACCCGTGGCTACTGCTAAGGCACCAAGTACATTTTTGTACATGTACATTGTTGTGTGTGTGTGTGTGCAAATAAGTCTACAATGCTCAGTTGTCATATCTGTTTGTGCTGAATCAGATTGCAGGGATAATCTTAAACAACTACGCTAGAGGACGCAAGAAACACATATGGTTCAGTATATCCCATGATTTGAAAGCTGATGCTGAGAGGTGAGTAACTAGAATTGATTAATATTCTATTTTAAATTTGTATTGGTCCAGGATGGTTATTCCATTTTCCTACACACATGCACACACTTATGCATGCACACACACACGCATGCACGCACGCACGCACGCATGCACGCATGCACGCACGCACGCACACACACACACACACACACACACACACACACACACACACACACACACACACACACACACCATACCATACCACACCACATCACACATACAGTATATGTTCGCATGCACACACACATCGTATGTGTAGTTTTGATTATCCTTAGCATGGATTTTCATATCTTCTTTCCCCTGCTGTTTGTATCAGAGTGATTTGGATATTGTTCGTAGTTTACATACAGTGTATACATGCTTCCTTACAGTAGTTCTCACATGCTGCTTGCACACACTTTGAGATACAGTAAGTTTGAAGAGACATTCAGTTATCCAATCACTGCAATTTTATCATTTATTCAGTTGTGATCATACGTGTGTGACTGTTCCTTTATTTGCCTGGCAGAGATCTTCAAGACATTGGCTGTTACATCAAGGTCATAGATGGCTGCCAAGAGCTTGACAGAGAGACGAGGTAACTTGTCAAGTTGTGTGTGCCAGTTTTAGTGTACTGTGTGCCTACATACATATGTACATTTGTGCATATGTACATACGTATTTACACATACTTAACTCCTTTAGTGCAGTACTAGAAATAGGAACAATCATGATGGTGTTTTGATAAGTATCATAGCGCTAGTATTTTGTATCAGACCACTTTCAATTTTGCTCAGGCAGTCTGGAATATGTGCATATTACAATATGTGTCACAGCATGTCATACAGCATGCACAGCTATTGGTACAGTAGTTGTGCTCAGCCAAATGTCTGAATGTTTGGGTCAAACAAAATACCAAAATGGTCCGACAATACCTGAATGCTGACCATTTTTTCTAACACTATTAGTGTATGCACTGATGTTTTGTTGCTCTGTGAACTCTTGTTAGGTAACATGTGAATGTGTGTGTACTTTCTTTTGTAACCGTTTCCACATACGCACGCACACATGTACACATACATGGACACACACACACACACACACACACACACACACACACACACACACACACACACACACACACACACACACACAGGGCTCTTGGACTATCATCAGGTTACAAAGATGGGATAATATTCTCCACCTATGCTACTCTGACTCGTGCTACACAGAAAGGTACTGTACGTACGTACGTACGTATATGCGCGTGTACATTTAGCACACATGTCCATACATTTGTATATGTGTACATTGTGCAACTTGGTGTATGCAAACCGGCCAGCCCTTTGTTTATGCTGCATATGAGGGGAAAGTACTATAATTTTAATACTGTTACTGTGGCTTGTGGTGTAGTTTACATACGTACATACTTGCATATGTGTACATGGTATCTTTACCTACGCACATACGTACGTACGTTTGCACTGTGTTGTCCTACCTCCAGCAAATCGTCTAGAACAGTTGATAAGATGGTGTGGAGGAGAGATCTTTGATGGATGCCTCATCTTTGACGAGTGTCACAAAGCCAAGAATTTCATTCCTGTCAGTTGTTAACGTTCTGCATTCGTTGAAGTACATCATGCTGAGTAGTATGCAAAGTATACATTTGTGTTGTGCGAAAAGGCTTCACCAAAAGCATGCTCCAAAAACACTTGGGACAAGTGTAACTTGTGAAACGGGCACAGCTAGGGCTAGGCGGGCAAAGGTCAAGATGGGCATAGGGCTGGACGAGCATAATGCTATACATACATGAGGCTAGACAGATACAGGGCTATCCAGAGTTTTGTTGGACTGAGTGCACACTATACAAATTCCTACATCCCTCTCATATGACAGTATATGCTGTGTATACCTGCCTTTCTCTGTATCTTGGTTGCTAGGGTAATGAAAATGCCAGCAGCAAGGTTGCCATGGCAGTTACAAATTTGCAGAAGTACGTATGTCCTGTAGCTGTGAACAGATAACATCCTTGCTTGTACTAGTGCGATCTTTTATATAGTGTCATGCATAGTACAGTGCTTAGACATACATACGTATGTAAGTATTTTTATGGGCACTAAAACAGTCCCTGATATGTATATAATATGCATATGTTTTGTTGTACTTTATGTGCATGCATTTATGGCCTAATAGTAATAGTAATAATCATAGCACACAGTATATATTTTTACCATTACACATTTTATGCGTCCATTGTGTTAGGAGACTCCCTAAGGCTAGGGTTGTGTACTGCAGTGCAACTGGTGTGTCAGAAGTCAAGAATCTGGTGTGTACATACGTATGTGTGTGTGTGTGTGTGTGTGTGTGTGTGTGTGTGTGTGTGTGTGTGTGTGTTTGTGTTTGTGCACGCGTACGTGCGTGTGTGTGTGCGTGCGTACATGCGTGTGTGTAGCATGTAGCAGTAGTTGTATGACTGTTTGATGTGTTCATGCGTACTTATGTATGTACGTACTGTATGTATAATGCAAATGCCAGTGATGAGTTTTGTGTCCAGTATACTCATGTTTGTACATTGTGAACATTATGAATTTTAGTATGTCTTTTCACAATAACTGCTGGTCTATTGTTTGTATGTAGGCGTATATGGAGCGGTTGGGTCTATGGGGTGATGGGCTGCCATACAGAAAGTTTGAATCGTTCATGAATAGCATCAACCAGAGAGGATTGGGTGCAGCTGAGATGATTGCCATGGAGCTGAAAGCAGCTGGTGTCTATGTGTGTCGTGGTCTCAGCTACCATGATACAGAGGTGATTACTAGATCATATTCTTATGTATTGTATATATGGGATTGTACATACAGTGGGCCCTGGTTTATCCGACCACGTTTGTTCCTCACAAAATGTGTCGGATAAACCAGGTGTTGGATAAATCAGGGTAAATAGTACACAAAGCTACAGTGGTGATTCACAGTGGAGTGTCGGATAAATGAGGTTTTCGGATAAACCAGTGTCGGATAAACCAGGTGTGACTGTACATTATGTATTGTCATTGTTAAGTTTAGTGTGTTCATGGGTGTGCGTATGTACCTGTTGAGTCACATTTAAAGTCATAATGATATACTCTATCCACTTACACATATGTGACTTGTTGTTGTGTGTACATGTCTGACTGATGGCATGTGTACAGTACGTATGCACGTATGTTCATGTTACTCTTGTATTTCAAAATGTGCAGATGCGTAATGTTGTATACCATTAATACATGTGTGTAATAAAGCATATGAACTTTCTGTATATTGTAGAAATGCACAGTATGTACGTATGTATAGTCATGCATATTGAACTACATATGTATGCATACTGTACGTATGCATGTCTGACCAATTTGTCTGGCTTATCCTGTACCTGCAGTTCGTGCTTTCTGAGGTGAAACTGAGCAAAGAACAGATTATCACTTACAACACTGCAGCCCACATTTGGTACGTGTTTACGTATGCTGTGGTTCATAGAGTAGTACTGATAATGTTTGGGCAGCTAGTTATTTGCTCATTTCAAAGTTTTTGTATAATTGCTCATCATGCAAACTACAACAGTGAAAAGGTGTGCTATATGTGCAGTGCCTAAATGCTTGTAAGATGCCCTGGATGCTGGTAATCAAGACACTTACGGGTAACAGAGAAAAAATTGCAGTTGGTCAAATTCTTTGCTAAACCCTCATGTTTATTCTATATTTGCAAACATGTGTAATATACGTAATACTATGTACGTACATCACTATTCCGAGCCTCAGTGCATTGACCACATTGTCTAAACCAGCCATTCTTGTCTGAAAATTTGCATGTGCGTTGGAAGGGTACATACGTACATACAGTGCATGCATATTCCTGAATCCTCTGATGTTAAATTGTACTTAACCTATTCCCATGAAGGACGACCGGAATGCAGGGGCTTCATTTTGTGACAGATTTCATTGCACTGTTGGTTCATTTGTACATAAAATCATTAGTATATTGTCCTGTGTACACACTGTGTACATTTGTACATTGTGTATATTTGTATATTTGCACATATTATTTTTGTATAATACTTGACATGGGCTTATCACATGCTGAGTTCTGGTTTACAGGGAAGAGCTGAAGAAGTCATTGGAAGTAGCACTGGGGAGAGTTGGCAAAGGTCCTACCTACCTTTGGGGCGCATTTTGGGGCACACATCAGAGGTTTTTCAAGCAGCTTTGGTATGTAACAGTTAATGTACTATGATGACTTGGTAATTCTGTTTGTTGTACTGTAACACTGTTTTCAATACTTACTGTGTACATAGTACAGGTATGTACATTCATACTTTGTTTATACTGTACATTGCATGTTGAGTGAGTACTAATATGGCCCTAACCTACAGTGGAACCCTCTCAAGACAAACTCTCTTAATGTGAAATTCCTCACAAGACAAAATGTACATACTGTACGTATGTATGTTTCAATTCCAAGGGTAGAAATCGGTATGTACTTATTAAGTTCTGTTAAAATGAATTTCACTTAAGATGAACATTAAGGGTGGTCCCTTGAGTTTTGTCTTAAGAGGGTTCCACTGTACTTGATTTGTATTCATGTTTGTTTGGACTGTTCAACCTAAAGAGAGTGATGTAAGTGTATTACTCTGAGAAGGGTTATGTGGTAGTGTACAGTAGCTAACATTGGCTAGAAATATGCACATACGTATGTACAGTGTATGACCACCACCTGGAAGTTTTTTTTATGTATTACTTGTGCACTTGTAGATCTATGAAATGCTGTATGTGTGTGAATGTTCACCATCCACTGCTATGTACGTATAATATTATGCTGTACTATCATCCTTCGCAGTATGAGTCTTAAAGCACCCTTCATAGTTGAGGAGGCCAAGAAGGCCCTAGCTGAGGGGCACAGTGTAGTCATTGGCCTACAGACTACAGGAGAAGTGCGTACTGTAATACTACATGTGTACTGTAGATACTTGTAACAGTATGTATGTGTGTAGTAGACTACGTACGTAATAAAATATTTTTATGTACTTTTTATCATATAGTGTAACATGCTACATTTGCTACATTATGTTAACTGGCAATGAAGTGTAGTTCGGGCATGTTGTCACGGAAGGTGCATGATTTTACAGTAACTACTCTTTTGAATAGGCAAGCTTAACTGGTGAGATTTTGCGAAGTGGGTCGCCAAAAGAATTTATTTCACTCACAAAGGAGATTCTGATCAGTTTTGTGCAAGGGCACTTTCCTGTGACGGTGGACAAACCTGTGAGTTTCCATCTAGTCTATAGGAAAATAGGGATGGGCAATACTGTGTGTCTACGGCAGGACATGAGCCATTAGGATTTGCCTGGAGAACTAGATGGCTAAGTTGCCATGACATGATGTTATCCTCTTTTGTTATTTTCCAATGCTGAGATGTTGGTGAACACTTTTAATAAGATGTTTTTATAATTCTCGGTACAGAATATGAATGCTACGTATGTTGACTTTTGTACCGTTTTAACACATACATATGTATGCATGAATCAGGACTGGCTTTAACAGTATTGCCCAGTCCTATAACTTGTGTGAAGTGTTTTGTCATTTTTTTCAAATACGAGTGTGAAGACTTGTTGGAAAAGCAGACTTATGGGGAAGTTTTACCAGATCCTGCCTTGTGGACTTATGTTGTGCATTTATCCATTTGCTTTTCCTTGTATTAGTCAATTTTACTCAAACATACTGTTTTAAATAACACATACACATGAATCTGGACTGGCTGTAGCAGTATTACCCAGTCCTATACTTGATGAAGGGTGTATTATGTTTTGTCATTTTTTTCAAATACGAGTGAGGAGACTTACAACTGGAAAAGCAGACTTATGGGGAAATTTTACCACATTCTGCCTCATGGACTTGTGTTGTGTTTTTATCATTGTAGTAGTCAATTTTATTCGAACATATGTACGTAGTGTGACTGTGGCTATAGTACGTAGTGTCATGTTGAGAGGTCATGTTTTGCCTTACTATCTACAGTGTATACCTATGTATGGCAATATGTTTGAGGGTATTGGCTTGCCAATTGTGGGGTGTTGAGCACCCTATACATGTGATGTACACACACTGCAATTGACTAACCAGTTAGCATTGTGCAGTGTGCGAGTTACACTACTTTTGTATAGAATTGTCTAATACAGTATAGAACTTGGATAGTAAGTACCCTCAAGGGAACACAAAATAGGTACTCACTATCAGAGGTACTTACTATCCAAGGTGCTTTCAATGGTATTGTGTGAGGTAGGGGCAGAACAATGAGTACTTACTATCCCGGATCCGGGAGAACTTACTAACACAGGTACTCACTAACATAGTTTGACTGTAGTATGTGACATGTTTTCTCGTAGTCGGAGTCTAGATGTGTGCTATATAGTAGTTCTTATGAATACAGTTACCAGTTACGTACGTATGTATGTTGTGTGTGTAGTATCTTGGATTAATTGGCTGTGTACCTTTTATGACACAGCTCCTTTTAGTGTGGCATATGTACACATGTACGTACATACGTGTGTATGTACAGTATATTCATACGTATATTGTATGTACGTATGTAAGTACGTATGTACGTACTGTATGTACAGTATATACGTATGTATGCCCAGTATGAGGTTTATATTATCTTTAGTCAATCCCTGCCAAGCATAATGTGTCAAGTAATGGGCTATAAGGCACATACATGCGTATTTACATGTGTACTCTAAATTCTACTGATTCAGCATCAGATCATTTTGAAATCAAAATGCTGGTGAAACCTTTGCTTTCAGGATATGTACGTATGTACCGTAGTTGGAAAATGATATTGTCTTGAACATCTTTTTTCCAAGGAAGCCAGTTTTCATGTCATTAATCTTAAACTGATAAAGTAACTAGATTTCATATTTTATTGCCTGATGACATCATACATCAAACGAACTGCCACGCCAGTATATTTGATACTGCCGTCCTAGCACGCCAGTATATCGTAAGCGCCCAGATTGTCATAACAATTAATTTTATCACTTAATGCCAGGAAATTGGGTCAAGTTGCATACTTTCCGTTAGCACCAGACGAATCTATAAACAGCCTTGCTGTTCTGAACGCAGGAGACAGTGATTTTCGAATCGTAGGAGAGAAGTTCTCGGTGTTTTAAAATTGATTTTCTTGAAAGAAGGCCTCCAGACTTAACAAGATAAGAAATCCCTTTACAGACGAGGCTCTCCACTTGTCTTGTAATGCGTGTGCTTCCCAGCGAAAAGCCTGGATTTACTTGACAGTGCTTCACCATAACTTATCTAAGGCAGAATGATAGCCAATTTGTCTGAGCATTCGGTGATAAACCAGTTACTACAGTTTTAGTGGGGCGTGACGTGTTTACTGACCTCGCCCTCGGGCTGCGGCCAGTAAACACGTTACGCCCCACGAAAACTGTAGTAACTAGTACTTATGGATCCATTTATGCTTTTGGTGTTTCCAGAGATTGCTCCAGTGCCACAAGTACATGCATGTGAATGCTCAGCAGTGTTTACCTGTCTGTACATGTACGTACATAATATGTACCTACATATATGTGTGTGTGATATGCTCTGTGGATACAGTACAAGAATCCGTCATTACGTACATTTACGTACTGTATGTATGTATGTACAGTACTATCTTGTTGGTTGTAAAGAATCAGCTACCGTGCAATATATTGAATTATTGAATTGACTTTAAAATACTTATATAAAAGTAATTGGTCATATTGCTCATGCACACTCAGTTATACACGTGCGCACACACTCATGCACACACCCACACCCACACCCACACCCACACGCACACACACACACACACACACACGCACACACGCACCTGCACCCATCCACTAACCACTCCTCCCTTACCACACACACAAACATGTCATTTCATTGAAGCATATTGATTACTATGATCCATTTTACTGACTTCGATATCTTGATAGACTTTGGCATCAGCACTAGGTTTCTTCAGTGCAATACTGTCATCCACTTCATCATAAATCTGTACAGTACCTTTTGACTCCTTTTCACTCTGCTCTGTGGATGGATGTCTTCTCCTTTTTATGATGAGTGTTATGTTGATCACCAACACTGTGATACTTAGTAAGAGAATTGTAAAGTTCACAGATGTTGCTGCTACAATGACTCCTGTGTTTGCACTTGGAGTATTGCCTGTGATGTGTGAAGTGAATGCATGTTTGAGAAAGGTAATGTGTATAGTTACAACTATTCAACATGTACAGTGGGATATGGTACGTACTGTATACGTATCTGGTGTGTTTTCTTAACTCTCTAAAATCTGTCGCAATGTTACTAGGCAAAATTTCTGTTTCTGGATTACAGTATGGTTCATGGAAAAGTAAACGATTTTAACTTTTCACCTTTAACTTTTTTCAGGTAAAAGTTAACAGAATAGCGCTGAAAGTTAACCGTTAACCTCTAAGAATATTCCGACGTCAGTAACTACGTCATCGCTATATGACGTAGTAATATTCTTATGCAATATGTCACGAAAGGTGTCTTTTCAGCCTAGCTGTGAGCGAAAGTGCTGTTTCTCGTTGAAAGTTTGACTTTTTTCCAGTTCTTGTGATTTTGATTCGTTTTTGTGATGGATACGATTCTCATCCGCTATGTTGACAATGGTTCGTCACGATACGACAACAAGGAGTATATAGAATCAACGGCAAAGGTGCGTAGAAAGGCAGGCGCCACTGGAAGCATTAAAGTCGGCGAAGCAGTAACAATTAAGAGTAAATCAAGAGTATGGAAGGCTATTGTCGTAAGCACCAATCCTGAGCAACCACGGAGAAAAAAAAGGAGGAAAAAGGAGGACTGAAAGAGGAATGGAACATACTCTTACCAGTCCAGATATACCAGTACAAGGGAATTCCTTTTTTTTGGCCTCATTTTGCCCTGGGAATGATCCAACTGCAATTCCCCACACACAAGTCACTAACACACCCTCTGTTGTACCAACTACTTTCACCACTTCCACATGCCCCACCACAACTTCAACTGCTTTGATCACTTTCGCACATAACATTACTTCAACCACCCCCATGTCTGTTGTAAATTCATCCTCCATCACTTCAACCACCCCCATGTCTGTTGTAAATTCATCCGCCATCACTTCAACCACCCCCATGTCTGTTGTAAATTCATCCACCATCACTTCAACCACCCCCATGTCTGTTGTAAATTCATCCGCCATCACTTCAACCACCCCCATGTCTGTTGTAAATTCATCTTCCATCACTTCAACCACCCCCATGTCTGTTGTAAATTCATCCGCCGTCACTTCAACCACCCCCATGTCTGTTGTAAACCCATTCTCATTTACTTCAGCTACCCTCACTGACACTCCTACACGCCACACAACTTGTATCTCCTCAGACAGACAAGCAGCCACTCCATTTCATTTACAACTTTCAAATGCATTTGCAGAAGAATTTGGACTAATGAATGATGATTTTTTTGGAACCTCCCGGGGAAACGCCATCTTTTGGCTACCTGAAAGATCAACTGGACCGAATGGAAAAGTTTATGGTTGATTTCCGTACTGTGGTCTTGGAACGGCTGAGCAGACTCGAGGATGCTGTGCAACCACAGCCAAGAAGGCCATTCACAGACCTTAATCAGGCAAGAGAGCCACCCAATAGCTGCAATGGACAACTTACCAATTCTGCAATACAGAGTATACTGTCCAATCCAAAAATAAAAAACGGAGTGCAGCTGGGGATGGAGCTAGCCAAATCAATTTTCACAGAACATGAAATGGCGTCATCAACGCTTACAGGACGGAGTGTCAATGGAAACAGCAGAGGAACATTGGACCCCATGAAATTGCACCTCATAGATAACCTGATTAAGGAAAAATTTCAGATGTCTGAGGCAGAGTTTTCCGGGATTAGAAGTGGCTTTCGGGTTGCATTGGCCAACCGATGCAAATATTTGAGGCTGAAGATGGCACCACAGAACCGAACTCTTATTTAACATTTTTTTATTAATTGCTCTTGAACTATGACTTTTGGTGTTATATTGCCTAATTTTTCTTTATATATTCTGTAAATTTAATATTTAATATAGTTATGAACATAGTTCAGACCTCAGTATAATAGTTCCCAGACCCAATATAGTGTCTGTGTGTCTGGGAACAAGGCGATGTTGCAAATGGCCAATGCATTTTGTGACCCGAACGATAAAATCAGAAATCCTACTAACCTTGCCAAACCACTCGGTAATATTGTTTGGTCATTGCACAATTACGGGAACAGTACTGTAACAATAATTTATGTCTAACAATACAATGTATACAATATAATAAAAATAACAATAATAATAATAAAAAGAACATTATGGAATAAAAGCAATAACAATTTAAAATGATGTTAGACTAGTAAGTACTTAGAGGTCTTGAAAATAACATGCAATCAATACCCTGTTGCTTCCCCTTTAACCTCAATAACTCGAGGAATGACTTTCTGCAGGTGATCAATATATCTGCAGC
The DNA here is from genome assembly GCA_963170055.1 of Halisarca cf. caerulea. Taxonomy (NCBI): domain Eukaryota; kingdom Metazoa; phylum Porifera; class Demospongiae; order Chondrillida; family Halisarcidae; genus Halisarca; species Halisarca cf. caerulea. The sequence goes on along the minus strand of CAUJGJ010000242.1, from coordinate 411,736 downwards.
ATTTTGCTGGTGTCACAGTTTCCCAAAATGCTTGTATTCCAGAGAGAAGTTCTTCTTTCGTCTGAGATTTCACAACTGTTCTAAGAAAATATTTGAGTTCATGCCACAAATTTTCTATCGGATTTAAATCCGGGCTTTCTGGTGGAGTTACCATTAGCTTGACTCCATTGCTCTCAAGAAATTGCCTTGTTGATGATGATTTAGGGCATGGGGCATTGTCTTGCTGAAACTCCCCATTGGGTATTGTACTCAACAACGGCAGTAGATGCGTCCTCAAAATTTCTTGATATACGGCACTGTCCATGCACAGATGTATTTATCAAGCAGATGCTTGTTGCTCCATAGCGAGAAATTCCTGCCTACACCATTACTTTGTATGGGTGCTTAGGTTTCTGTTTGGGCTTTGGTGGTGCTCCAACTTCTCTGTAAGAAAATGTCCTGTGGTTCTCTAGTTGAATCATGGACTCGTCTGTCCAAACCACATTGCTGAAATTGTTGTCCAAGTTTTCTTGTGCCCATGTCAACCTTTTCTCTTTGTTAGCCTGCCTGATCATTTGGCAGTATCGACTGCCGTGGAAAGTCCACCCTAGTAGCTTCCTCGCTCGAATAATAGTTGTCTTGGAAACGTCATACCCATTGTCATTCAGCAATTTTAGCAACTGAATGGCAGTTGCCTCGTCATCTTCTTGAAGGCGATCCTCTACTAGCCTTAACATCTCCGGAGTCAACTTGAAGGAGCCACCAGATCCAGGAAGACGACTAATCGTTTCGTGTTCCCTGTATTTCTTCACCGTCAGCCACACAGCCCTTTTAGACACTTTAATCCCTTCTTCTTGTAAAGCGCTGACCACGTTGCTGTAAGAAAACTTGCGTTCCAAATACAAGTGAATGATACATTGCTTGCAATACGCTGACAAAACCATCGCTGAAAGCCTACGAGGCAGAACACTTCGATACCAATACCTGTTACTAAAACCGAACGCGGCGAGATTAAAATTTCTCTTCGTGCATCATCAGGACGTCACTATTACGTATCAGTTAACGGTTAACGGTTAAGCGTTAACTGTTAACCTCTAACCTTTTCCAGCTATAAGTTAACTTTTAACTGGTTAACGTTTACTTTTTCATGAACCATACTGCACTTCTACTTCAGAGTTTTTTGGGCTTCAGGCTTGATATGACATCTAACAATGACATATACGTAGTTTAATGTTGTAAACTCCTATTATGTTGTAGTATAATGAAAACTACAATCTTGATGCCCACATTAAGGTTTTTAATGAGAGCTAGGGGAGGGGAATAGCAAAAATCCTTCCCTTGCGGGTTGCTCCCTTATAATTCTATTCTGTAGTACACACTGTTGCAACTGTTTTAGTGATCTAAAACAGTCTGATATATCGATCACCTTATTCATTATTCCTGGCAGAGCATGTCCCCACTCACCCCCAAGGATATACAGTATGTAACTCTACGATATCACACACCCTTATGTATAGTCTTCACACACGCACACATGCACACACACACGCATACACGCACGCACGCACGCATGCACGGACGTACGCACGCACGGGCGCACGCACGCGCACACATGCACGCACGCACACACACACACACACACACACACCGACTAACTCCACACACACACACACACACACACACACACACACACACACACACACACACACACACTCACTCTGCACACACTGTTCCTCTATTTTCCATGTCCTGTCATCCTGGCACACAGCACTGACAGTGACATGGTAGCCCTCTCTACACCGAGGAGAGGTGGCTACAACTCCTGGTCTTATCTTGTTGGGTATGGTGTATGCTACATCCTCAGATACAGCAGTCAAGTTGGTTGCTGTGCAGGTTTCTAGGGAAGGGTTCATGACGTGTGTGGATTAGTACAACCTTAGCTTAATTCCTCTGTGACCCATGCAAACACACTCATCCACATTTCATCCATACCTGTACATTGTGTTGGTGTCCCTGTCCATTGTCCATCAGTTCCACATGTCATTGTCCCCATCTGATCAGTGTAGTATCCATCCACACATCCTATAGTGAGAGTGGTACCAGGTGGTACAGTGTTGGTGAGTGGAGTGAGGATGACCGTGTTGAGTGGGAGGGAGGGGATGTATGGGGGACAGGATGTTGGAGGGAGCACTGAGAGACAAGAGTTAGTTGACATTTTAAAATTTCATGACTAGCTGCCATTTTTCTCACTAGATACATATGTTCCAATATCTTACCTGTAGCTGTTGGCCAATTACTGAGTGTTATGACATCAGTTGTTGTGGATGTTGTAGTTGTGGTAGTAGGCATTACAGCATCCACTGTTGTGGTAAAAGGAGAATCACCCAAAGGAGAGTCAGTACCTGTTATTCATAATGGTAGGGATTATACCAGGAATGTATGTATACCTGGTATGGAGCATTGGGAAATGCTGTACATGCTGTGAATGAGATGTAGGTATGGTCATACCTGCATCTCATACACATCACCTGGATCATACTCATAGATCATTTTAAAAAGTATTAATTTTTCCATCTTGGTGTATTCACAGATGAAGTTGTAGGATGACTGCTTTGTGGTGTATTATAATATATTACCATTGAAGTTAAAGAATTCTGCTTGTGTACGTTGATAATAAATTAAATGTTGCATCTCCTCTATTGTACTGTATGCTTATCCAGGACTTTTATATTATAGTAGCTTGGATTCTGATAGTAGGTCCATGCACGTTTGTGTATGTGCCACTGTGTTTATTATGTTCTGGAATCTTTACTGTAAAGAGTCTGTTTTCATAAATATGTTTTCTGTACATGGTGTGTGTGTGCAGCAAAGCAGCACCTCCTATCTCACCTTCTCCAATGTTAGCATTGACCACTGCTGGAGTACAACTTATATGTCTTCCACTAGCAAACCAAACTGTAACTCCGGATATCTCTCCTACTACCAAACATGATCTACTCCTTGTCACTACTACATCACTACTACCACTAATCTCAACACTTCTGTACTCCAGTTCAATAGCAATCCCCCTCAGTCCGCAGTCATATCTTAAGATGAACCTTCCACTGTTGTAATCTTCTGGTTTGGTGAGGACTAACCGAATTTGTTGGTCAAAAACAGTGTAACTGTTTGATGTTGAGACTTGTGGTGTTGGTAGAGTGGCTGTAAAGGGTAGATCTGTATGTCATACATCACTGGCTTTAGTGTATAGTCTGTACTGTACACATCCAATTGAATGGATGTGTACCACACGCACAGTACACCTATGCATGACACAACTTACAATTCACCAATTCCTATTGTATTGGCCGCTTTACTCGGAGTTGTGCATAGTATTAGTTATAATTTGTAATTACTCACAATTGCCGAAGTAGATGTAAAATGGCTGCTCTCTCCCACCATCAAAGCACATATATTGTCCATTTTGATTTAGTTGTGAACTTGGTATTGTTGTACCTTGACCTTGTCTGCTACCATGTATTGTAGTCCCATCCTCAAACCTGAACCTTCCTGCTCCACCACTCACACCAGTAGTACACACTAGTCCATTTGGTATCTGTTGTGGATCAGTTATTAGTGTGTTCTGTAGGAGAAGTTTACTTCTGTTGTAGAGAGCTAGAGTACCTGGTAAGGGAGATAGAGACATTGACAATGTATAATTGTGTATAATGGCATTTTGGAATTACTGAAGTGTTTGTGAACATTTTTTTAGTACCTTGAAAGTGCGATGTATAAACAGTCAAAGTAGCTGAGACCTCACTCCCATGAGGAGTAGGTGTACACTTGTACTGTCCACTAGTTGTGGTAGTAGCTACAATAAGGATAAGATTATTGTAGACCTTTCTGTATTCTCCATCACATGGTGGATGAGGACAGGTCCAGTTGTAGTGTATTTGTTGTTGATGTGGAGTAACTCTACACTCCAGTAGAACAGTTGTACCACGTGGAACTATTCTACTGTTGTGAGGTAGTTGAGTAGTGGAGTTGTAGAACCTCAACTGTGTAGTGGTACTTTGAGCACCTGTAGAGAGTGTAGGGTGGGTTTCTAAATTGACTACAAATTTAAATTTAATATTTAAGTGAGCACATAAACGTTTCTAAACTAAATACAAGTACCATAAGTGTACTATATATCCACTTTCATCACTGTTGTGTAGCACATTCAATATTCCCCTATCCCAGTAAACCCCTCACCTGCAGTGGATATCAGCAGTGTGGCTAGAACAAGGAAGAACTGGTCCATTTTCTTCTTCTGTGTCAGTACTTTCACTAAGTATTGGGTATATCTTCCCTTGCGAATCCTTAGTAGTTGTCACATTAACTAGACAGCTCATCACACACTAATGGATAGAGTGTTCTAATGAGTATTTGTTATTTGTTTGGGTTTAATTCAATGCTGTTACATTTGTTGTTCCAATCATTGCTGTATTCCATATTTTACGTCTACTCTACTGATGTGAATGAGTCTTGCATGTGTAGAGTCATTGTACAGTGTATACACACCAATGTGATGCGAGCTGTAAGCGCTATAATCCAAAGACTGTGTTCATTTTACTAGGTGGTGTAGTACTGCTAGTTATTTAATGTCTAATGTGCACAACTATCCCATGGTTAATTGTATTCTATCAGTTGATTATAGCCTGTGATATTATTAATTTTGTTCGATATTCAAAACCGCAGGGCAGATATCTCGACTGGCCACTGTGTCAGCCACCCCTTGGCGTATTTCCTGAAAGAAACCCTGGTTGTTGACTTTATTGTTGTGGTAGTAGGCATTACAGCATCCACTGTTGTGATAAAATAGGAGTCAGTACCTGCTATTCACAATGGTTGGGGTTATGACAGCAATGTACGTATGTCCATCTGGTAAGGAGCATTAGTACTTTAGAATCTGTACATGTTGTGTATACGGTAGGAGGCAAAAGTTTGGTCACGTTTAGTTTTTACAAAACAGTACATCGTTTTTGTTTTTACGCAAGAAAGTACAAATACGGAATGGAACAAAACGAAACGGAAATAAACGGAAAACCGTAAAACGTCAAGATGCCGGGACAAAACGCAAAGTGTCCAATTCAGCTTTTCTCCCTCAATGATTCCACCTTAGCGCTTTTCTGCAACGGGGTATTATTCTAAGCGACAGGTTGACGTTTTTCTCTTGGAGCTTTCAGTGGACCTGATTAACGGTGGTTTCTTCCGTGAATTCGTCCGCTAGCTATTGCACTAACCTGGTATCCTGCAACGACCCCCTGGACGCTCACTTTCTTAAGATTCTACCCGTGAGACTATCCCTCTACATATGCACTCTCTTGATGTGTCCATTCTGTCTTTCCGAAGATGATGCCTGATTATTGGAGCTCACACAAATGAAAGAACAAAAATCTATCTTTGTCACATTCGCCGAACTAACATCCTTTAAGCTTGCTTATCAAAAGTACCATCTCACTTTAATGCCCAATGTTGGTCAGCTAATATGTGCGTGGAATTCTTTCGCAATTAACACAGTAGAACTGAAGCAGCGCACTACGAAGAGAAAGACTAAAACGGAACGGAACGCTACAGAACTTCGTATTCGTTTTAACGAAAGCAAACGTGACCAAACTTTTGCCTCCTACCGTATATGAGATAGGTGCTCACAGAATATTTGAAGAGGTATTTCCCATCTGGGCAGAGAGGTTGTAGGATGAATGCTTTGTGGTGTACCATGACCAGTACAAGTATTTTGAGTTTAAAACTTGTGGGGGCTGCCACCCCACACACTCCAATCAGGGTTACAGGGTTATTTAGCGCCTACTATTTGTCATCCTAAGGTCAGTGAAGTAACTGCAAAGGGGGAAGACCCTGAATGAGTCCTAGCTGAAACTTAGCCCACTTACACTATAATACCTGTACCTAAGTCTTAAAGTTTAATCATCCATATCGATTATATATGACTACAATATACCTGAGTGAGAAGGGTGATCGAAGAGACGAACCCATTCTTGGATGTAAGGGGGGTGGGGTACCACCCCCAGGTGCCTAGTCACTCAATGCTCTAGACCCCATCACCGGCTGTGTTGTGCAATGCCATGAAAGCCTATCAGGTAGTCTATAAGCCCCTGCAAATTTAATAATGCACCTGGGGGCCTACACTCACACCCGCCCTCTAAAGCCTTTAAGGTTGGAGAAAATGAGAAGAAATAATTAAGAGAATTGGACAACTGAAGCCAAGACCTGCACACGATGAAGGCCAGAACTGTGTGATACATGAGCTCACTACACATGCATAGACCCCTGTGTCAACCACTAGAGTGGGACATCTGGCCTGGGTGATCTAGCTGCCCCTCAGGAGTGTAAGTGTTTGGGCTGTTATGGATTGCACCATTAGGTTACGTAGTTTAGAGTGTCTATGATTCAACTATATTATATCTATACTACTGTACATGTACAGCTGAACATTCATGGAACTTAAATGTTTTGAAAACAATTGGCGATATTTTTGAAAACAATTCCCTGATGTGTATCTGAAATTTGGGTACTGGAGCTACATGTAAAGACAAAGACACTCCTTTCCCTCTACTGTCAACTACTTTAGATGCACTTATGTCATTGATGATAGGATCTTCCAAGAAACCTGAAAAATACTTATTCATAATATAGTTATTTTCAGAATAAATTAGTCTACATAGTACACAGGCTCATTATAGTGTGTCACGCAAAATGGCTGCCGTTTCGAAGTGGCTAAAATATTAGCGCATTTTTAGCTCAAGACAAAGCATTTTCTTACTTTTTAAAATCGCTGTGTGTTTTATTGTTATTTATTGAAATACTGGTGTACGGTTTAAGCATATACTTTATGTTTCAAAAAGGAAAATTAGCTTTAAAAAAGGTACACTTTTTGCAGCAAATGGCAAAGTCCGGACGTGTAGATGGTCTCTAAGAGCCACAAGATTGGTATCAAATGAAAGAGTAGAGTTTACTTAATAAGTTATTCGTTAGCGGAAACATTATAACTCGAAATGAGATAATTATAAGGGAAAATGTAGTTTAGTGGCTTTAAAAATGTGAAAATTAGGCTTTAAAATGGTATATAATCGGCGTACCTGGTTATATCTTCTCTGCTCACGCTATGAATGTACACAATAGTACTTTGAAACGTTCCATATCTTCTTTCAATGATATAAGTATCATCTACACGTCCGGATCACACGGTCTTTACGAGCGAGGCTTCAAAGCGGCCATTTAATGGTGACGTCAGTAACTATGAGCAATTACGTCATCTGTATACTTGCCTTTGGTTCTCGTGCCGCATGGAGTCCTTCTGAAAATCCTCCAACATTCGATCGGATGCCATTCTAACTTCTATTGGACAGTTATAGTTTTCTCAGCTAAGGAAATCTGTTTATAAAGCTTCAGTTTTGATCGATTTACGATGGATTCGTAAAGCAAATCGGTGAGTTAAACCTCGATCGTTTTTGTTTTGAAAGCCCCTTAGTTTATTGCTTTTGTGTACCTTCCGAATCTCCCCAAAATGTGCCGCACATGTTATTTCAATGTTGATAATTCTTTAGAATAAGCTTAATGTTTGTTCGCAAGTACAACATTCCCGTATATTGTGACTTTTTTTTACGAATCTCGCATCTGCGAAGCTTACTTCTATGTATGTGACTTGAATTTCTTGCATTTTCACAAGGAAAAAGTTGTGTTTTTATTTTTTGGTTTGCGAAATACGTATTTCTACCTAACGCTATGTAATGACGTATTACCACGTTTACAGATGAACAAAAGTGACGTAGGCAGAAAAGTGACAAATTCTTGACATTCCTGAACTTTGTCACCTAAAATCCCCATTCCCTGAGACCAACTATAATGCCCCTGTGTACACTTTTATTGTTAATTGTGGCTATTGTGCCGTTGTTCCATTTAGTAATAAAATTATTATTGTATTTGTTTGAATAGAAGCCCCGGCCTCTATTTCCTTCCGGAAGGTTTTGACCCGGCCTCTATTTGAGCCCGGCTTCTATTTCTTAAGTACAGGAAATAATAATAGGAAAATGGCTGCCAATAGACTGTTGTGCACTTTTGAAAAGGAATGCGTCGTTAGAGAGCACAACTTATACAAGTCTGTTTGGACATCCATAGAAAAGAACTTGCAGTGAGAACAGAGAACGACCAGCACTCTTTCCGTTCAGATAGAGAGCGATGTTGTTGGCTGGTCCTTTATTGGTGTTGTTTGTACATTCTATTGCTATTGTTTGGCTTCCTCTTTGACATAGCTGACCTTCTCTTTATCATAGATACTCCTCCGTGACATTCATATCCGAAAACCATACCTCGTAGTGGAAATGACCGTTCATTGTATTGCAAGAGTACCCGGCGTATATTCGAACCCAGCTTCTATTTGAGCCCGGCTTTTATTCGAACAAATACGATATTTAATTTGATGACTTTGGATATAATTTGGTTTGAATATCCATTTTCCAATCCTCCTAATCTTACCACATGCGCACAGTGTACTCTTTGCTGCACACGGTCTGTACTGGATTTATGCTCATCCAATGAATGTGTGTAGTGTGCAACTGCCATGTTTGTCTAGTAGGTACAGTATATGGTCATCTACATAGTATTATGTATGGTACTGACAGATCCAGGCCCTGTCCTCCTTTCTCTTTTAGTATATTCTGTGTACTGTACACTTAAATGTATGGAACTTCATTCTCATGCAGTTCATCTGTTTCATCCTAAAACTATGACCTACTAGTAATGACCTATATATAGTAATAAACTATCTTGTATTGTTTGAGGTGTTGTCATGATGCTATGTTCCATTGCTTCATTCTACTGGGAAGTTAAATGATACCTCTGAGTCATCAGTACAGTCACTACTATGAACAATGCTTCACCATGATTCTACTCCAGATATGGTCACACATGTAACATGCACACACACTTCCATCTACTCCATGTGATGTGTGTCTATACAGGTAACACAAGATCATGTCATTTCATGGTAGCATATTGGCTCCTGTCCTCCATCTTGTTGACATCGAGCTCTTCATATACTTTTGTGTCTGAAGAAGGTTTCTTCAATGCAGTGTTGTCGTCCACTTCATCGTAAATCTGCACAGACTCCTCTGCATAGTTCACAACAAGAGACTGTTTCTTCCTCTTCACAATCAGTACAGTCATGAGGATGACAAGTATTGAAATGGTTAGGAGTAGTATTACTATGTTGATAATGGTGATAGCTACTGCAGCAATGATTCCATGACCTGTGTTGGTAGTTGGAGTTGGGCACTTTCCTGAAGTATCACCTATGTGTATAGACAGGAAAAGAGAGTATTTGATGTATGTACAGTGATCAGTTTCCCTTTCTGCCCGTGCATTCATGGTCTAATTTTTATGGGACAAACTGTTTCAATTTTCACAGATTGGGAGCCAGCAGGGAAAATTTATTCCCATGAAAGTTTAGATCATGGGCATAAGTAATGACTAAAATGGCTGAAAAGCAAACAGTCAAGACATACTGCAGCATCCTGACTCTGAGTCCATTTTTTACTTTTTTGTACTGGAAGAGGGGCTGTTTATGTAAATGAGTGGCACCAAAAGCTAGGATTGTTCAGCAAGGGGCAAGAATTTGAACCCCCTGAAAGTTGTGAACACCAATAAGCTATGAATGTTTCATCCCAAGTCCATATGACATCTTTTTAACCCTCCATTTGTATAGTCACTTCAGGGGCAGATCCAGAAAAGAATTGGGAGGGGGGGGGGGGGCATCTACGTAGATGGTTGGTAGATCTTTGCAGATTGTAATCCAAAATGCATCCTATACATGTAGTCTAGCATGGTCTGCCATGTGAGCCATCCCCCTACTCCCCTTGTTTTGATGTAATATGTATTGTATGTATATAATGGCATGCGGGCTTCCATTCAGGATACTCATAGGGGAGTGGTGTAAGTAGATGCATGCACAGATGTATATGTGAAGGGTATACAACTAGTGGGGTCTGGGGGGAAATGTGAGTTTTTAGGTTATATCAGGTGGCATCTGAGGCCATTTTAGACCATCCAGGTTTATTTTGACAATGAAGTAGAGCCTTCTTTATTGCAAAAAATTACACTGCGTTTTTTAGTTGGACTTGCAGCTCTTTAGACTGCACTCAGACGTACTGACTATAAAGATCTCAGACATGCAGTGTGCGAGAATGATAAAGTAACAACTTTTTTGTAACAACATTGCCACCACCTTTTCACCACCTTGTCACAATGTTGTACCAAGCTTGTACTAGCATGTTCGAGTTGTACTTGGTTGTTATAGGCTTGCTTGTACTGATGCACAACCTAGTTTATGCGGCTACTTCAAAGACGTTTAAGTAGCCATGGTTTTACGCACTGCTTAAAGTTGTTCTGTCCTTACTGTGAATATTTGCCGCAGTGATGTTGCTTTTCTAGCAAATCAAACCGAGTGTATCTCAATTACTTTACAGCTACAAACCTTAATTTGTAGTTACAATACTCAGTTAGAAAGCAGTGCAGAGAGCATTAGGAATTGCTGTACATGCTGCTCTTGAGATACATATTAACATACCACGTAAAATGTATGTACTTTCCATTTATACATAGGCACAGGAATTGTAGGACAAATGCTTTCTGCTGTACCATAGTATTATTCCACTGTTATAGTTGAAATGGCAACATATATTGTACAGTATGTGCAATGTCATGTATAAATGCTTGTCCATGCATGCCTTATGGTAGCCTACAATCCAATACTATTAAGGTCAATCAGATGTGTTTCTGTACCATTGTGTTTAATATACAGTGATACCTCTCTAATCCGCCACAATTGGGAATATCAGTTTTATGGTGGATGAGCAGGGTTGGTGGATTAACGAGGTTTGAACACAGTACATATATATAATTCGTTTTTGGACACTAGGGTGGATTAGCGAGTTTGGCGGATTATAGGGGGGCAGATTAGAAAGGTTTCACTGTATACTGGTGTCTCTACTTTAACGGTATTTTTCTGCAGGGTGTACATACAACATGTTTTTTCTCACCTTCTCCACTGGTAGCATTGACCACTGCTGGAGTAGAACTTATGTATCCTCCACTAACAAACCAAATGGTAACTCTGGATATCTCTCCTACTACAAAACATGATCTACTCCTTCTCACTACTACATCACTACTACCACTAATCTGAGCACACATGTACTCCAGTTCAATGGGAATTCCCCTCAATCCACAGTCATATCTTAAGATGAACCTTCCACTGTTGTAACCTTCTGGTCTGGTGAGGACTAACCCAAGTAATTGTTCTTTACTAGTGCTCTCCAGTGATACTTGTGGTGTTGGCCGAGTGGCTGTGAAGGGTAGAGCTGTTTGACTCATAGCACTGGCTTTCGTGCCAACAAGCATATGGCTTAGATATGTACATGAGGCTAGATGGGTATGGGGCTAGATGAGCATAGGGCTATACATACATGAGGATAGATTGGTATGGGGCTAGACAGAGTTTTGCTGGACCAACTGCACTGTGAATTTTCTCTTAGTCTAACTCTGTGCATTTTGGAGGATGTTTTTGAGAAATCCTCTTTCAATAAAGGTTTGGCATAAGTTTAGAAGCTGCCTTCGAGTTGTATGGTATGAATAGCCACTACACCCTTGGGCACTGTGATTATTAATGGCATACAAGAAGGTATGCTTACATATTCAATTCAGTGGATCTGTATCACGCATGTCATGGCTCAAGTACCCCTTTGAAAGCTGTACCAGATATGCAGTCAATTTAGACCTACGTACTTTAGCTGTTATGTGATATGTTGTCTGTTAGTTGTAGATGATTGGTAGATGTGTGAAAAGGAAATTGTACAGTGCAACAGATAAGCAAGTGTGCGTACTAGTACATCAGGGAAGTGTGCACGCACAAACATATGTGTCATATTTGAATATGATGGGGAGGAGTGTGTGTGCGTGTGTGTGGGTGTATGTGTGTGTGTGTGTGTGTGTGTGTGTGTGTGTGTGTGTGTGTGTGTGTGTGTGTGTGTGTGTGTGTGCATGCGTGCGTGTATGTGGAGGGGGGACTTTACTAAGAAATGTGCATACCAATAATATGACGTACTCAGTAAGGTATACTCACCATTGCTAAAGTAGATGTAAAATGGCCAATCTTTCCCACCATCAAAGCACACATATTGTCCATTTTGATTTAGATGTGAACTTTGTACTGTTGTACTTTGACCTTGTCTTCTACCAAGTATTGTAGTCCCATCCTCAAACCTGAACCTTGCTACTCCACCACTCACACCAGTAGTACACACTAGTCCATTTGGTATCTGTTGTGGATCAGTTATTAGTGTGTTCGGTAGGAGAAGTTTACTTTTGTTGTAGATAGTAATTGCACCTGGAGAATTAAAGACAACAAGAACAAATGTTTGTAGTGTGTAGTATGGCTATTGGTGCTTCAGGAGGATATTTTCTTACCTTGTGGAAACCTTAAGATATCACATTAGTACTGTATCATGCTAACCTAGAGAGAGTGATGTTTGTACAGTTAAAGTAGCTGAGACCTCATTCCCATGAGGAGTAGGTGTACACTTGTACTGTCCACCAGTTGTGGTAGTAGCTACAATAAGAATAAGATTATTGTAGACCTTTCTGTATTCTCCATCACATGGTGGTTGAGGACAGGTCCAGTTGTAGTGTATTTGTTGTTGATGTGGAGTAACTCCACACTCCAGTAGAACAGTTGTACCACGTTGAACTATTCTATTGTTGTGAGGTAGTTGAGTAGTGGAGGTGTAGAATATTAATTGTGTAGTGGGTTCTTGAGCACCTGTAGAGAGTGGAATGGACGGAGATTGGATTTAAGATATGATCAACTGTGATCTAGTAAGCATATCTTGGGCATCCTAATTTTTTTTTAAATTGTTCTTCTTTACGTTCGACCTTAGTGATATTTGAAGCTCTGCCAATGACACTTTAACTGTGGCTGAGATACGTTTCTGTGATACAATACTCCCCTCTCCCAATACATGCACCCTCTCACCTGCAGTGGATATCAGCAGTGTGGCTAGAACAAGGAAGAACTGGTCCATTCTCTTCCTCTTCTCCTGTGTTTGCACTTTCGACACTGAGTGTTTGGTACAGCTTCATTTGGGAATCCTTAGTAGTTGGCATATTAACAAAACAACTTGTCACACAGTCACTCTATAGTGAATGGAGTGGTTTATGTGACAATGTGTTGTTTGATTGGCTTTCAATAGTCTTGCTTTTATTTGATCAATCATAGCAGTACTATTACATAAAAATTATTATATTTACATACTGTATCTGTAGTTATATGAACTTCTATTCTACTAGACTTGTATACAGTATGGATATTGTTGAGGTTGTAAACTTCTATCCACCTCATCCATTCTGCCAATTGGCATAATACTAAGCAATATACGTAGTGATTGTATTAGTGTTGTAATGGTGTGATCATTATTTGGTCACATGCCACCAAGTCTGGATTTTTCAACTGTTTTCATAACATTTCAGCCAAATGTGCAAACAGTGCTTGTTTTGACGCCATCCCCAGCCGATTTCATTGGGTTAAATTAAATTCATGGATCAAACTGAATTCATCCAATCAAATTGAGCAATGATGAATGCCCCTAAACTTCTAGAACCAAAACATACTGATGTAGAATTTGAACCACTTCAGCCCCTCTTTCTCTTTGATGTATGATTAGCAATTACCTGGAGTAGGGTTCTAATGATTTCTTGAAGGCACATGCCCCTTGTTTCCCCATCGTTCGGCTGCATATATATTGCTAGAGCTGAAAGCATATTGACAGCATATTATTTAATCTTTAATGTGGCTTAATTTCACATGCAGTGCTATTAGATCAATCAGTGCTACATTAAAGCTAGCTGTATGAAGATAAGAAAGGGAGAAATGTACATTAAATTATGTTGATTTGATATTTATCTGTAGAGTGATGGAAATATATCTGAAATTCACACCATGCAAACTTTCTCACCATTTGGAATATGTTTCTCTCTGCTCTTCACCCATTCTTACACACATGCACATTTATTTTGTTGGGTGCAATATCTCCCTGTCTTGTGTCTAGCTAGTTTGCGCTCAATACAGGTTTATGGAAGATGCACATTTTGTCACATTAGGATGACATTGTACATATGTTATGTATACGTATATATTTACACACATGTACATAGTCATTTGCACTCATACATATGCACATGCACGCTTGTGTATTACATGTGACTGTATACACTGACACATGCATGAGCATGGACACACACACACACACACACACACACACACACACACACACACACACACTCACACACACACTCACAAACACACGTACACACACACATACACACACACACACACACACACACACACACACACACACACACACAGTGTCGCACACAAGTTTCATTTCATGGTAGCATATTGATTCCTGTCCTCCATCTTGCTGACATCAATTTCTTGATAGACTTTAGTATCTGTACCAGATCTTTTCAGTCCTATACTGTCATCCACTTCATCATAAATGTGCACAGTACCTTTGGAGTCTTCTCCATACTTGACTGTCTGTGTGTCCCTCTTCCTTCTGGTAATCAGTATGACAATAATGACCAGTAGTGTAATAGTAGCCAACAGTATGATGATGTTCACTACTGTCACTCCTACAATGACTCCTGTGTTTGCAGTTGGAGTTGGACAGTTGCAGGAGTTGGCACCTGTGGAGTGAGAACATCTAGAACACATGTAGTACACAGTATGTATGTATGTACATTCAGTTGTCCTATGTATGTATGTACAGTACGTACTAAGTAATTACACATACAAGCTTACACGCTTATTATTATTATTATTATTACGCTTTACAAGGCATTGCTTTAGTATGATCATTTTAAATGGCTGAATTTATATTTGCTTCATGTTTGCTACGGTGGACAGCATACTATGTGTACACTAACAAACTTTGCGGAGTGCATTGGTCGTTATTTTTGCCTAATGTACGTACAGTCATTGTCCACCTGCACACACCTGCATGCACACATGTACACACACACACACACACACACACACACACACATACACACACACACACACACACACACACTCACTCACTCTGCACACACTGTTCCTTTACTCTCCATGTCCTGTCATCCTGGCACACAGCACTGACAGTGACATGGTAGCCCTCTCTACACCGAGGAGAGGTGGCTACAACTCCTGGTCTTATCTCGTTGGGTATGGTGTATGCTACATCCTCAGATACAGCAGTCAAGTTGGATGCTGTGCAGGTTTCTGGGGAAGAGGGTGTGGGTTAGTACAGAACTTTCCTCTGTGATCCAAACGTACTCGTCTATATTCCATCCATACCTGTACATTGTGTTGGTGTCCCTGTCCACTGTCCATCAGTTCCACATGTCATTGTCCCCATCTGATCAGTGTAGTATCCATCCACACATCCTATAGTGAGAGTGGTACCAGGTGGTACAGTGCTGGTGAGTGGAGTGAGGATGACTGTGTTGAGTGGAAGGGAGGGGATGTGTGGGGGACAGGAGGCTGGAGGGAGGAGGGACAAGAGGTACTGTATTTGGCACTTGTAAGTTCCTGACAACTAGCGACCAATTTTTGTCAATGTTATATGTCAGCTGTTCTCAGTTACAGTTGTTCAATATATTACCTGTAGTGGTTGGTTGGTTGCTGACTCTTATGACATCAGTTGTTGTGGACTTTGTAGTTGTGGTAGTAACCTTTACAGCATCCACTTGTACTGTTGTGGTAGTAGGCATCACAGCATCCACTTGTACTGTTGTGGTAGTAGACTTTACTGTATCCACTTGTACTGTTGTGGTAGTAGACTTTACAGCATCCACTTGTACTGTTGTGGTAAAAGAAGAGTCAGTACCTGTTCTTCACAATAGTAGGGGGTTATGACAGCGATGTATGTACACCTGGTAAGGAGCATTAAAAAGTACTGTGCATGTTTGAGAGCTACTGTAGGACCGGATATAATGGTATTTCCCATCTTGGTGAGGAGTTGTATGATGAATGGTTTGTGGTGTACCAGAATACACTGTTGCATTGGAGTGTTGTTAGCAATGATACATGATACAGCTATATAATAATGCTTTTTAATATGTTATATGTAATGCAATCTCATGCATTACGTGTGACGCATTACATCTGTCACAGATATGCTTGTCCATATCTGTGACGGATTCCACAGTTAGCTGTCATAAATGTAAGTGGATTCTGCACTACTGGCTATAGTACACATGACATCGACCCAGTGTGTGAAAAACATCCTCGGATGTTGGATTCAGCACCACTAGCAGTTGTGTGGTGTGAGATGGCACGCATTTTTATGTTTGTGATCTCAAATGACTATCAGCAAATTTGCCCAGTGAGATGTCACACAGTAGCTCAACGTTTACTCCCCTGTGGTTGCTGGTTGAGTGCTAGCTCTTGTGGCTTCAGTGGATATAGGATGAGTTGTGACTTGGGTAGTTTCTTTACCGTATAGTCTGTAAATTTTCATCATTTCATAATTTCGCTATCTATAGTTTTGTGTCGAAAATCTCTCTATAAGATTTAACATAATGGTCATTTTCTAAAATTTTGACAGTGACACCAAGAGACCAATATAAGGGTGTATAAAAACCATTTAAAAATGGTAAAAGGATGTAGGATTGACACAGGGTCGTGCAAAAGGCATTATCAAAAAGGATTCTCCAAGAACACTTGGAACAAGAGTAAGTTGCAAAACCGGTAAAGGGTTAGGTGGGCAAAGGGCAAGACAGACATTGGGCTAGACGAGCATAGGGCTACACATACATGAGGCTAGACGGGTATAGGGCTAGACAGAGTTTAGTTGGATTGAGTGCACACTGTGCAAATTCCTACATCCCACACGTGCAGCACATTTTATAGTACATATGCAGGTGCTGCGGGATGTAGGACTTTGCACAGTTTTGAATTTGTGTCAATCCTACATATGGAGTACTACCGTACTCCATAATACATGCTCCATACAGTGATACAGGATCAATACATGCTCCATACAGTGATACAGGATCAATACATGCTCCATACAGTGATACAGGATCAATACATGTTCCATACAGTGATACAAGATCAGTACATGCTCCATACAGTGATACAGGATCAATACATGCTCCATACAGTGATACAGGATCAATACATGCTCCATACAATGATACAGGATCAATACGTGCTCCATACAGTGATACAGGATCAATACATGTTCCATACAGTGATACAGGATCAATACATGCTCCATACAATGATACAGGATCAATACGTGCTCCATACAGTGATACAGGATCAATACATGCTCCATACAGTGATACCGGATCAATACATGCTCCATACAGTGATACCGGATCAATACATGCTCCATACAGTGATACCGGATCAATACATGCTCCATACAGTGATACAGATGTGAAATTCACTGATCAGTGTTAATATATGTGGTCAGTAATCTTAATGGTAGGGCCACACAAAGTTAATAATATGTTTCTGGTCTTGGACATCTTTGATAATTGACCAGGCCACCAGGGTTTTTATTTTTATTTTTTTTTTCAATCAAGTCATTGAGAAGGGCACTCATGCAAATATATTCCTTATATCTGTGAACAGATGCTATTAATGCTAACAAGAATGGTGAATTGAAACAAGTTTAAACATGATATATACAAACTTATACAGCACAATTGATGGGGAGTGCATGTCTGTATGGAACCAGACAGCCACTAGTCTCACAATACCACAATGGTTTTCATGTGTTCATGCTGAACACACATGCTTTACTTGATAGATTACAATATTTTAGTCAGGGTTTGAACCCAGCATGGTAACTGACTATTCTTTTTGAAAATATATTTTTTTCTATCTTCACAAAAAAAATGACCAGGAAGGGGACCAGAAACTTAAAATTAACTTTGCATGGCCTAGCCTATTCTAATAAAATGGCTTAACAATGTTCATAATTTAGTGATTCACACAAAGCTGCATTAATCGTTGAAATGTACCTTTTTCCTATGATACATATAAGTGTTGATTGCTTGCCTTATTTTATTCATTTGTGCTAACATCACTTCTTATCTCACCTTC
Source organism: Halisarca cf. caerulea (assembly GCA_963170055.1). Taxonomy (NCBI): domain Eukaryota; kingdom Metazoa; phylum Porifera; class Demospongiae; order Chondrillida; family Halisarcidae; genus Halisarca; species Halisarca cf. caerulea. The sequence continues at coordinate 393,567 of CAUJGJ010000242.1, read as the reverse complement.
TCCACTGGTAGCATTGACCACTGCTGGTACTGAACTTATGTGTCTTCCGCTAGCAAACCAAACTGTGACTCTGGATATCTCTCCTTCTACAAAACATGATCTCCTCCTTATCACTACTGCATCGCTAGTGCTAATATTAATATCAACACTCCTGTACTCCAGTTCAATGGGAATTCCCCTAAATCCACAATTGTATCTTAAAATGAACCTTCCACTGTTATAACCTTCTGGTTTGGTGAGGGCTAACCGAAGTTGTTGTTCAGTAACATTGTTTATTGTTGTGACTTGTGGTGTCAGCAGAGTGGCTGGGAAGGGTAGATCTGTATGTCATACATTCAGTATACAAATCCAACCTTAAGTGGATACTGTATGACATTGTATCACTTGTACGTAGATCTCTACTATGTGGCAGCCATACCTTATGTACAAATCACCATTGCGACTGTAATATGTTGTGGGCCCCTATGTGCACTGAGAAGTGTGTGTTGCTTTACCTAGTAAAGTGCACTCACAGTTACTGAAGTAGACGTACAATGGCTGTTCTCTCCCACCCTCAAAGCACACATATCGTCCATTTTGATTTAGTTGTGAACTTTGTACTGTTGTACTTTGACCTTGTCTGCTACCATGCATTGTAGACCCATCCTCAAACCTAAACCTTGGCCATTGACCAGTAGTACACACTAGTCCATTTGGTATCTGTTGTGGATCAGTTATTAGTGTGTTCTGTAGGAGAAGTTTACTTCTGTTGTAGAGAGCAAGAGCACCTACCGTAGCAGTACAAAAAAGTGAAAGTATGTACTTTACAGGGTAATATCATGTATTTAGTGTACAGTACAGTACATGAATGAAACAAGTGTTAAACTTTATCTGTAAGCTAGCGAATAAATCAGTGAACGTTTACCTGCCAGCGATTTTCCGAAACTTGACAATTATGTGAACTTATGCACATGTGACTTGAGTAATTACGTAATAGCTAGAGACACGAGTGTTGTTTAGAAGGATGACCCTGAGGTTTGGAAATGCTGACGATAGAGATACTAGTAAAAAGTCCTTGTAAAATGCTTTGATAACAAAATGCCAAGATACAATGACAAAGAATACATGTTGGTTCAACTAGCCCCGAACTATTTTTTGCAACTTTTCAGTTAACTTGATTAACCCTCCATTTACGGTAAATAAGCGCCCCTCTGACCTCGTACTACGGAACGTTTTGACAGAAAATTTGCCTATGCAAACCCGCGCGAAGAACTTCTTTTTCGATCGATTTCGTGCAGTATGAGTTTTAGTTGTTTAGGCACTAAGGCCTTCTGAAGCCTTAGGCATACCGATACAGCCATCCCTCGGAGATATTGTCAAGGAAGAACAATTTAAGGGCAAAGAAGAAGAAACAACAACAAACGAAAAACAAGGCGTCGGATTGCAGTGTAGCTATCCAAAATGTACAATTACTGTTCCATGTTGCTTTCTATCGGTGCAAATCTGTCAGTAGATGAGCCTGGAAACAGTTGAGGCAGTAGTTTACACCGCACGTACTGCACCCGTATGTCGTCTCCGTGACTCTTTCGCCTTTTTCCCTTTCGCGAGCCTTCCCTCTAATAGTAAACCTATGTCATCCTACTATCTCTAGAAAGAGCTATTTTTAGGCTTTCTAATGATGTAAGAATATTTAGGATTGAAGCTACGTAGCACACAAAATGATTGTTCAAATTTCCCTCCCTTTTCGTGGGCCCTTTTGGGCGTACCGTAGTTAGGTGCTATGTAAATTTTGGGCGCTTTTGGGCGTACCGTAGAAGAAGGGTTAACCCAGAAAGGTTAATACCTGCTTGCCAAAAAGCGTTGGTGTTTACTGATTAGAGGTTATCTCCTTTCACACACATTTGGCGGTTAGTGGATTAACTTTTCTCAGACAAAAGGTTGACATTTTGCTAACTTTTTCCAGTTAGCGTTACCTTATTTATGTACTGTTCTGTAATACTTTTACTGCATTCATTGAGCAGTACGTACATACTTAGGGGAAAAGAGACCTTAAGATATCACATTAGTACTGTATCATGCTAACCTAGAGAGAGTGATGTTTGTACTGTCAAAGTAGCTGAGACCTCATTCCCATGAGGAGTAGTTGTACACTTGTACCGTCCACTAGTTGTGGCAGTAGCTACAATAAGAATAAGATTATTGTAGACCTTTCTGTATTCTCCATCACATGGTGGATGAGGACAGGTCCATTGATAGTGTATTTGTTGTTGATGTGGAGTAACTCTACACTCCAGTAGAACAGTTGTACCACGAAGAGCTATTCTCTTGTTGGAAGGTAGTTGAGTAGTGGAGTTGTAGAACCTCAACTGTGTATTGGATCCTTGAGCACAAATAGAGAGTGGAGTGTGGATTTACGTATTATAAAAATATTTACGTAAGTCAGCACTTAATCATAGTACAACATGTGTAATGTAGACTTTGGAATGCTCTTTTTTGTAGTATGCTCCCCTCTCCCAGTACACCTCTTACCTGCAGTATGAATTAGCCATTGGACTAGAACAAGGAAGATCAGATTCATCCTTTTCTTTGGTCTTTTCCATCAACTACGTATTTGAACTAGTAGGATAATAGAGTTTCCACAATGTCATGAAAAACCTTACCAATGCCTTAATGTGATTAGAACTGATTGGTTAGACAAGGCATGTGTCAGCCACACTAGATTAATAGAAAGCTATTTTCAACATTGGTTTACAATGTGTATGTGTTGCGGAGAGTGATCTTGGTAGCACATTCCATGTGTTGACCACAGAATGAAGTAACCACCTCAGTGTCTGCCATGTCTCCAGGATTGATCAGTATAGTGGCCTTTATGGGAAGGGTCCAGTCATGATGACCTGAGTGATTTGGTTCAAAAAGATTACTTAACAATCAGTTGACATGTACGTAGCATGAGTATGCTTTCCTACAGTACGTATGTATAGCCGTGGACAATATTTCAATGTTAATAGTCAATATCAATATCAATCCATAACTGACAATACAGTAATTACAATTTTGAATAGTCAATATATCGAATACTCAATATATCTTATGATCGATATATTTCTAGAGCAAGTGTAGTTACCTCCGTTTGCAGTACATGAACAGTTGGATTAAAATGGCGAATACTAACAGCAGAGGTCTAATATGTGGCTAAGTTTTCCAAGTGGCTCGGGTATATAGTGCTAAAATATTTTTAACCAGCCGCTCAGTTATATCATAACTGAGGGATCAAAATTGGATTTCGAGGATAATATTGAGATATACCGACTAATACTGACTATCTGTCAATTAGTTAATAACTAGTTAACATTTTTGATACCATCCAGGACTAATTAGGTGTCCACCCCTCTGCCTCACTAGGCCAGGTTGGTATGATGTCTTTAATAGAGAGGGTCCACTTTGTGTTTTTACAATGTATAGGTATGATATACATATAATGTCCTCTATAGAGAGGGTCCACTTTGACCTGTGCTATCTACTGTGTATCCTATTGTGCTTATAGGGGCACAAAGACACAGAGGATGCTTGGTGTGTGCAGGCAAGAGCTGTCTTCATTGATTTTATCAAAAAAATGGATCTACCTAAAAGGTTGGTACATTGAGGATACTTTTGTAGCAGAGATCAGAGTGCACATTCTTGTTTGTGTGTAGGAAGAGTGTTTACTGTATGTACAGGTGACTGTGCCCCCCCAGGTGGTACAGCTCTTCATCATAATACAGTGGTGTACTGCTGAAGTAGGTAAATGTGACTGTATTGACAATGTATACTCATGATGCGATATGCAGTAGTTCTCGAGAGGTTGTACTTTTCAGTTTGCCCTCTTTCTTGCGAGCAGTGATTCCTGATGGAATGTACTATTAGTATAGTATTATGATCACCTGTTTTTATTGTTGTTGGAATGTGTGTTTGTCATACATACTTACCATGTATACAGGAATGTGTAGCCACACACAATTCCTGCATGTGTACTTTTTTCAGAAAAAATATGAATTTCATTTGTGCACACAAACATATACGTATGTAGCCTTAGTATACTGTGCTCATTGCTGTACTGTACCTTCACTCTCTCTCTCTCAGTCCCTTGGACTGGATAATCGATGCTCTGGGTGGACCGTCTTGTGTGGCTGAGATGACAGGAAGAAGAGGGAGGATTGTGAGGAAGTCAAACGGGAAACTGCAGTACGAGACAAGAGGGGACGAGCTCAGTGGACTGGAGAGTGTGAACAACAATGAGGTGGAGTACATCAGTGCTGTGGGGAGTGTGCTTAGTAGTAGGCTTGGAGGATTTTGGATATCTACTCATTCATAATTATTAAAAAGTGGTCACAATTATATGTGATTACACCTGACACTGAGTTGTGATGTTAGTGTTTGTCCACCTCAGTCCTAGCTCACTAATGATTGAGTACGTAGATTTACAATGGTAGAAATGTGATTGATGGTCAATGATGGTCAGTGATGATCAGTGATGGTCAGTGATGGTCTGACCAGTTTGCCCTTGTATGTGATGTTGTGGTATGAGGCCCATATATGTACATACGTACTGTGGTCACTTGTTGGTCCAGAATGACATATTTGTATCAGTACCTCATCTTGGATAAAATTCCTGCTACAAGTGCAGCTACAATATGTACGATATGTGCAGTAGGTGCAGTATGTACAGTATGTGCATTATGTACAGTATGTACAATATGTACAGTAGATTCTTCAAGTTGTAAACACTACTTACGTACCAGACAATGTACCCATGTACTTTACATGAATGTCAAATTTTTGGGTCAAATTTTGTTTTAACATCACGAGGAAGATTTTATTGTATTGACAAGGAATGGGTGACCTGTAACATCTTCACATATATGTATGTATTCGAGGACACTCATTATGTGTGTGTGTTGTCCTTGTCATAGCGTTATGCTTTCATGGCCGGAAAGAAAATGGTTGCCATCATATCCGAGGCAGCAAGCACTGGGATTTCCCTCCATGCTGATGCTAAATGTGAGAATACTCGTCGTCGTGTACACATCACCATGGAGTTGCCATGGAGTGCTGACAAAGCTATCCAGCAGCTGGGGAGGACACACAGGTCCAACCAGTCTAGGTGAGGAGGGTGGGAGAGTGAAGGGGAGAGTGAGGGAGAAGGTGAGGGTGGGACTGAGACGGGAGGGTGAGGAGGGTGGGAAAGTGAGGATGGTAGGAGAGTGGAGGGGGAAGGTGAGATGGTGAGGAGTGGATTGTCAAAGTGTGGATGGTGAGAGGGTGAGAGGGGTTAGGTGACAGAGTGAGGACTGGTTGGGAAAGCGAGGAGGAAGATGAGAGAGTGAGGGTGAAGAAGATGTATAGTGAGAGTAAGGGTCAAAGGGGTGAGGGTGAGGATGATGGTGAAGAGGATGGAGTGAGGAGGGCAGGGTGCATGGAGTGGAAGGGAGTATGTTGGGAAGGGATGTTACATTTGACATGGTTTCTTGCATCCATGTTTTACACTTTTGGATTTGTCTTGTATTGCGTATGAATGCATTGGTACTTCCCTTATGCTTCCTGTCAGTTTCCTTCTGTTACTGCTCTTCATTGAGAAATATGTTTGTTCTCTGATTGCGTATATATTTTTTGTGGTCTTGTTTTCCTTAGTGGTCCGTTGTACAAGCTGGTCTGCACCAATGTTGGAGGAGAAAGGCGTTTTGCTGCAGCTGTTGCCAAGAGACTGCAATGTTTGGGTAAGTTTTGTGTATATGTACGTACGTATATATGCAGTAAATGCTGTCCATACATGTGTACACGAATGTGTGCATTGGTGTGTGTGTGTGTGTGTGTGTGTGTGTGTGTGTGTGTGTGTGTGTGTGTGTGTGTGTGTGTGTGTGTGCATGAGTGAGTGAGGGCATGCTCGTACGTATGTGTTAATATATGTCCGTGCATGTACATATATACGTATGTGCATTTACGTGAGTGTTAATGTGTATGCACAATCATGTTTATGATTGCAAGCTTGTGACTTTGCATGTACTTGAGGTTGTGTATGTAACTATTGTGTTTACTAGTCTCTATGGTGGCCTTACTACATTGCCATTAATTTTAGTACAGTAGTTGGTTCTACTGTAGCACTTTTCTCTACCTCCTCCCTCAGGTGCCCTCACCAGGGGAGACAGGAGGGCTGCTAGTGTGGCTGACCTGCAGGAGTTCAATTTTGACACCTCCTACGGAAAGCAGGCATTGAAGAACTTGTACAGTGGAGTCATGAGGGTGAGTATGTGCACGTGAGAGAGTGTCTGTGAGGATGTGTGCTCATGCAAGATGTGCAAGTATGGGTGTGTACAAGTGTGGGTGTGTGCAATGCCATGTTCCTTGGTTAGTGCAGGTACACCTTCCAATGCAGCCAATTACTCTTACCAGGACACTTCACCCTACCTCAGTACCCTGGTGTAAAATTGTATTTTCCCCTAACACTGTTAACAGTGGCCCCAATGGTGTCCTCACTGTTGAGGATCCACTCGAGTGTTATTGTGTGTATTGTCTCTTTCTTACACTTACATAGATAGTGCATGCATTCACCGATCCTTGAATTTGAAAATTGTGGGGGATTTTCAACCTGTTTTTATGAATTTTTATCATTCCTCCAGGAAACTTTGCCCCATGGGGTGACTTTGGAGGGCATCTGTAAAACAGCTGGCTTATCTGAAGGGGAAGTCCCTACTCCCGAGACCTTTCATGGCGAAATGAAGGAAGCAGTCTTACTCCTTGGTGTTGCCAGTGGTAGCATTGACACCTTTGTTGTGGTGTTTGAGAAGGAGTGGAAGGATGTTACTCGTTTCCTTAACCGTGTCCTGGGACTGAGGATTCATCTGCAGAACTTGTTGTTTGCTTATTTCGTTGAGTGTACTCAAGTTGTGGTAGCACAGGCTAAGCTGGAGGGAAGGTGTGTGTGTGTGTGTGTGTGTGTGTGTGTGTGTGTGTTTGTGTTGTGTGTGTGTGTGTGTGTGTGTGTGTGTGTGTGTGTGTGTGTGTGTGTGTATGTGTGTGTGTGTGTGTGTGTGTGTGTGTGTGTGTGTGTGTGTGTGTGTGTGTGTGTGTGTGTGTAGGGGGAGGGCAAGGGAGAGAGGGGAAGGTGCAAATGGTGTACTTACATCAATACATTAGGACTGAACATATTTAGACTAATAACTCTCTTCTGGCATTACTATTCACCATGTGCATAGTCTTCCTCCTACCTGTACATTGTATGTAGGTATTCTGAAGGTGTGACGGACATTCAGGCCTCCTCAGTCACGCTAGCTAGACCTCCACAAGAGGTGTTTGCTGTCAGTGGTATCAACAAGCCATCCACAATGTGAGTATATGCATGCTTCTGCTATCACTGTCATGCGTCAGCGGCGTGTGTGTGATTTGTTGTGTAGCAATACACACACACACATGCAAACATGTATGCACATATGCACACATACACACACATGCATACACACGCACACACGCACACACACACACACACACACACACACACACACACACACACACACACACACACACACACACACACACACACACACATACACACACATGCTGCCTGATCCTGCATTGTCAGCAGAATGTAAATAATAGGTTTTTATGTTATTTGTAATACATTAGTAGCAGATTGTGAGTGTATTGCTCCTAAATCTCATTACCTCACAAATGATTTTACAGGCACACACATGTGATTCTGGACAGAGGTGTGACGTGGGAGGCAGCCAATCAGCTGTTGGAAGAATCTCCATCTCACGAAGACAACGGGTTCTACAGGTCAAAGAGAGAGCAGTTTGGTAGAAACCTCTACCTACTGGCGCTCCAGAAGGACACAGCTCCACACTTGTTTCATCTCATCAGGTAAGAGTAGATAAGCATCTTCTCTCATCCTGTTGACCCAGTACAGTCATAACTCTGTAATCAGGCCTTTGATAAGCCAGAACCCTTGCTGTCCAGCCAGTGTGATTGCATGTCCAAATTATTGTACACAGAACATTGTAAGAAGATTGGTTAATCCAGCACCCTCTTTAATCCAGCATCTTGTAGTGTAATAAATGTGTCCGGATTAATGAGTCATGACTGTATATGGAAAGCTCTATATGTAAGTGGTCTGTGGAAGGTGCCTGTTTGTGAATTTCCTTTGCGTATCAGTCAACCAATTTAACCGGACCTTTAATAAAAGAGCCATGACTGTATATTTTTAGTGATCACTATACATAAGTGTTCTGTGCAAGGTGCCTGCTTGTGAATTTCTTTTATGTTTATCTATAAACGTATTCTCTCCTGGACCAGTTTATCTTTTCTGTTCACATTATAGGTGAGCAGGTACTCATAATGGTAACTTTTCCACATTCTGTTGTGTGTGTGTGTGTGTGTGTGTGTGTGTGTGTGTGTGTGTGTGTGTGTGTGTGCGTGTGTGTGTGTGTGTATGTACGTGTGTGTGCGTGTGTGTGCATAGTAATTTTCTGCATATGTTTGTGTTTGTATAAATCATTCCTTCTCTTTCTCCACCTTCCCTTTCACACGGTACGTTTGTTAGCAGGTCCTCATTGAATGTAGTGATTTCCCACATATGTTCTGTACGTGTGCTTCTACGGTGAAACCTCTGACAGTGGACTCTCCCAAATAAGGGCTCAGTGTAATAAATCTCTCCATGTACAAAATACAAGAGTTGAGGTCCCAAAATAATTCCCCCTATAGTTCTAATGCAATTTGAATCCCCAAAGAATACAGTCTCCTTACAATGAAAAAAATTAATAGTATCATTCCTAAATGTCCTTTATTTGGAGATTCCATTGACAGTGTACTTCATTCATCCTCTCTACTTCACCTTTCTTGTCTGCGATGAATGATAGGCCCAACACTGGGAGGTCCTATTTTGAGGAGAAGAGAGGGGATCTGTTCCACAAGTACGACAGAGTCACATCTGAAGAAGCAGGTCAGCTGGAGTCTGGTGGACTACTTCTGTGCGAATCATGTCGCACGTATTTCAGGACTAATGTGGTCACAGAGCAGTAATTTCATTTTCTATACATACTGTATGGCTGTATCCACAGATGTGTTTAGCTGTTGGCTGTGCAGTGAGGGTTAGGGGTTAGGGTTAGGGAGTTAGGAGTTAAGGTGTTTCTCAGTGGTGGCCATCCCCACATGGTAGTTTTTAGAGTACAGTTCTGTTTGACCCTTTTAGGCTGTTTCTCTATGTGTGTGTGTGTACTGTAGTCTGTAAGCCGAGCACCCATTGTATCAGGTGTATACTGTAATATGCTATTCTGTGAAGAGGTTTCCCAATTGCAGCAAGGTTCCTCATGTGTAGCAGAAATATGATTTGTGCCTTGTTAATATGTTGTGTTGGTAGGGGATGTGACTTAGTGAGTGTTCATTTTGGTCCAGTTTCATTGTTCTCTGTACTGCAGAGGAGGGATGGAGAGTGGAGTTTGAGAGAACCAAGGATAAGTGTATTCATGGAGACTCCTGCAAGGCGGGAGGGACCTGTAAAAGTTAGTTTGCTCATTCCCTTCATTTGATAAGCTGACATGTACTGTATACATACATAGCAGTATACTTCTTATATTCCTGAGAGCCTGCCTACTGATACTACATAGTCGACCATTGGACATATTATGTTGTATATGAACACAACTAAATCAACGTACAGTACATATATTATATGTATGTGTGTATAATGTACATACTGTATGTATACTTGACCCTGCCTGAATATGGTGACTTTCTTCCAGTTGGTTCCCGTCTGTCTCACCTCCACCTGCTCTCCGGTGGTGTTATCTCACTGCTGTCTGTGCTGGAGACCGCACTGCTCTCACATGGAGATGGCATTGGCTTGATGTACGTATGATGTGTCTTATGGTGACATTGCAATTGCCTGCGTAGATTATTTGATGAATGACTTATCTTTGTTTCGTATATACACATAGTACTCAGCATGTGCACAGTTTGTATGCACACATATTCAGCAGTGAAGCCCATCTTAAAGGTCATGCACCTGTATTGATAAAACTTTCTCTATGTATACTACTGTACATACATGCAGTTTGTGTATGCTGAACCACTAATACTAATTCTGTGCATAGTGTACATATGAGGATCACCTGTCGACAGCCATCACTTTACCCTTGAGTGGTTTTAGCTGACAGTGTTCTGTGTAGCACTGTACACATGGGATAGTCTGTAATACTGTACACACGGGGTGGTCTGTAATACTGTACACATGGGATAGTCTGTAATACTGTACACATGGGATAGTCTGTAATACTGTACATACGGGGTAGTCTGTAATACTGTACACACGGGGTAGTCTGTAATACTGTACACGCGGGGTAGTCTGTAATACTGTACACATGGGGTAGTCTGTAATACTGTACACATGGGGTGGTCTGTAATACTGTACACATGGTGTGGTCTGTAATACTGTACACATGGGGTAGTCTGTAATACTAGACACATGGGGTAGTCTGTAATACTGCACACATGGGGTAGTCTGTAATACTGTACACATGGGGTAGTCTGTATTGTACTGTATATACAGGATAGTCTCACTTCCTGCTGTGTTGTATCGATCCCTGTCTCCAGTAAAGAGTTGAAAACGCTAAAAGTAGTTCGCGTCAAATTGGACAGTGGACAGCGCTTAATTGGACTTCGTTACTACAAGGAGTTAATCGATGTTGTGGAGAAGTTGCTGTTGGAAAAATTCCCAACAGATACCCAGGTATGAAGCAAGCAGTTGTTCTGTGTGCAGGGGGAGGGGGGGGGGGGGGGATCTATGTGTAAAGTAGCAGTGTCAAATGTTTGGAACATTTTTCAGAAATTTGTTGATTTGTTGGAACTGACCAACAGTGGTTGATAACAAATATCAGTTGATCTTCAATGCTTTGCAATTAATTTGAGGATGTTGGGCTGCAGCCCTCAAGAGTTCTTAGCTTGAATGACTTGTACAGACTACCAATTATAATCGCAATAGATATTTTTGGACTACATTGTTTCTGTGCCATGAATCTATTTGTGTGGAATGTTCCATCCATACTTGTGACAAGTAAGGATGACTGGCAATGCACATGGGGACAACAGTGTGTCGCAATTGTAGCTTGTTGTTATTATATTTATAGTTCTCATGCAAGACTTCAAGAAGCTATTCTTTTCGTGTAGCTGGTATGTTGTGCACGAGGATGTTAACTTCTTCTTTGGGTCCTGTATTTACGTCTATACTGAATAACACTGTTGATATCTAGCTGAGTTGCCTTCATTTTTGTCATTGTAGGCTGCTCTTAATACAGTGAATTTTGTGGAAAGTTTACTACTTCAAGAATTTCCAGATGATATGAAGGTATATTATCTGATACCATTTAGAATCCTCTGTAGTGACTGACCACCCAAACACTCTATGTGCTTGTGTGTGTGTGTGTGTGTGTGTGTGTGTGCGCGTGTGTGTGTGTGTGTGTGTGCGTGTGTGTGTGTGTGTGTGTGTGTGTGTGTGTGTGTGTGTACGTGCGTATGTGCATGTGCATGTGCATGTGCGTGTTTAATTGTGTTCACGTGTACAAGTGGTCAGGCGGGCATGCATGTGTCTGTACATACATATACTAAGTTTCATGTGTCAACTGTTCTGTGGAGAGTGAATAATAATACATGTACAAAAAAAGTTACCTGTTGGCCATTTCTGTTAGTACAGTGTACTTGTGTTGGTGTACAGTACTGCTTAGGTACTGGAATAGTCTGCAGTGGAGGTGTCATGCTCTTGAAGTGTACACTTGTGCACTGTGGGCCCATTAGTGCATGTAGCCAGGATTGGGAAGGTTTATTCCTACACTGTGAATATTTCTACATTCGACATTTCGAGTGCATAGTGTGGATGTGGAGCTATATTTGTTAAACCAGATGATTCCTTATGCTAGTGCTTATATGATTAAAAGGGCTGGTCTACTAGATTATACCCTTGTTACCTGTTTCATGACGTAATCAAATACAGTAAAACCTGTATACAAGACCCTCAAGGGACCAAGTGATGATGGTCTTTGTGTATGGGTGCGCCTTATACAAAGGTGTAGTAGTATCACTGAGGTTGTCCATGGAGCAGCCTACAGTGGTTGCTATATATAGACAGGTGGTCTTTGTATGCAAGTGGTCTTTTGAGACAGGTTTCACTGTATGCTTCATACTGTCTCACTGCCATAGCCCAAACTGGCCGAGCTGACACCCACCTTGCATCCTGTTACTGGAGTACTAGAGGATCTGATGGTGTGTGTGGACCAACAGAGCAAGACGTTCCACTACGAGAACGAGGCCCCTCTCAAGCCAAAGCTGCTTAAATCTGCCCTCACTCCTCCAGTTACCTTGTTCAGTTTCTTCAAGCCCAAATGTTATGAATCTTCTGAAGGAGTCAAGAAGGAACCCATGTGCATGTCGTCGCTTGCCCTGCTGAAGAGATCGGGTCCAGCGGGTTCTAAGAGCTCCTCATCCAAGCGGAGGAAATCATTCCCATTGGGTGTCCGTCAACAAACTCTCACTTCTTTCACATCAATAGTATCCAACACCCAAGATGATTTAATGTTCCCACAAACTATCATCAACCTTGATGAAGATAGTCAGGATAAAATGTCTTCCGTGCTGGAGAACCCTTTGCCCATCAACACAAGAGCTGCAGTAGTGACTGCAAGTTCCTCCCTCCCCATTGCCTCGTCTGCTAGTACCTCATCTGCCATCACATCATTTTCTGGAATCACCTCATCAACTACTACTCCTCCATCTACTGATAAGCCCATCACTTGCGAGGTGGACACAGCTACGGGGCCATCTAAACAGTCTGCAGAGCAGAACAGTGAGAATTTGGTGGGACTAAAGGATGCAACTCCCAATACTGTGATAAAGCAACAGAATGCTGAAACAACCTCATCTCACCTGGCCGCATTTCCGGTTCCAAGGTGTGCGAATGAATCTGAGAATTACACCCCCATTGCAGACCATGAGAGTGGTGGGCAGTGTGCCGACAGAACATCTCAGAAGAGTAGTGGGAATACAAAGAGAGCTCTTAGATCATCAACGAAGAAAGCCTCACCACTTTCATCTAAAGATTCTCCTACTGGCTGTTCACTTGGTGAAGGGAAGGAAAACAGCTGCACGGAGTTAACTTCTCAAAAACGAAAATCTTCAGGTATGTGCTTAAATGCATGCATTGTTGGTTTGACCTTCCCTTGGTGGGCTTGCATATGTGGGTAGACATAGTGGATATGTGGGTGTTGTAGTGTATAATTGTAATATTGTGTTTGTGTAAAGTGAAACCTCTATATTGAGGACACTGCTGAACCATAGTAAGCTGTCCTATATTAAATATGTATATATACGCACTACATTGGAAGTGTCCTTATTTCAGAGTGTTTAAAAGTAAGCATGTGAAAACAAGGGGATTTCTAATGGGGCAGAGTAATTAGGACCTGCATTTCAGATGTGTCCTTTAATAAAGGTTCAAATCTATGTCTAATTGTGTATCCATTTGTAAAGATCTTGACATCCCATCTACAAAGAGGAGGAGATCACGTTGTGGGAGTTGTGAAGCATGTTACCGTGACGACTGTGGATCATGTGACCACTGCAAAGACATGAAAAAGTACGGAGGACCAGGAGTGAGGAAGCAAGCTTGTAGAAGAAGAAAGTGCACTCGGATGGTCGTTGCGACCGCTCCCTTGATGAAGGTTGGTACAGGCGTGAAGGTGCTTTCATGTGTATAGCAGGCAAACATAGTCACACCTACATACATGCACACATATGCCTACTACACATACGTATGTGCACTGTATGCATGCAGTGACCGAACGTAGGACATACTGTGTACCCCGGTACATGTGGTGTAAGGGGTTTCCCCAAAGCTGTGCTATAGCTCACTGTCTGAATCATCTTTAAATGATACTGTATGCCTACAGTGAACAAAGATTTGGTTGTCGGTATATAGTGCTTTTTGGTTACTGCAGAATCTTCATTTTGTTTCATTTGATCTTACTAATGGGTGAAATACCTAATATTTGCAGCAGGCCACTCCCAAGGAACACTTTAGAACACCCATCAGCAATTTTTTTTCATCAATACATGATGTTGTGCTCTTAGAAGAATAGATATTATGCTTTGCGTATCATCTCTTCAGCTACCAATGATGATAGTTGTGTCCTAATACTTCAGGTTTTGTATTGACATGCAAGTTAAGACACTCCACTCCATGTTTGCTTTGGTGTTGTTGTAGTGTTGTCGACATCTCTCCATCTCCTCCTCAGATCGAAGCTGTTCAGAATGGGGGCACAGGCTCGGTCCCTGACCAAAGCCAACAGATGGAACACTAAGCAGTGTACCTGTGGATGTACACCTGTTACTACCAGTTATTTCTGAGACATTTGTAGTTGACATCAATTGCATTTGCAGGCACAGTATATAGTTCTGAGGCATATTCCAGCACACGTTTGTTTTGTCCTGTGCACGTGTTCTTCTGTCTACTGTGCATGCTGTGTGGTTCACTGCATTGCGTAACATATCTCACCAGTGGCAGTGTGTTTGTATCGTGTGTGTGTGTTTGTGTGTATGTGTGTGTGTGTGTGCGTGCGTGTGTGTGTGCGTGCGTGTGTGTGTGTGGGCGTGTGTGTGAGCATGTGTGACTGAACAATATGCGATTATGCTAGTTACAGATTCTGACATCTTGAACATTACAATATTATTGTTGACCAGGTCTGCAGCTGTAGTAAGGCCATGTGTGAGGACATAATTGGCCTGACAATCTACACGACAATATTATGTTTGAGGGTGTTGGTCAATTGTGGGTGTTGAGCACCCTACACATGCTGGTGTGCATACATTGCAAACGATTGAACAGTTATCATGTGCAGTGTGCAGTAGTGTTGTGTAGAATTGTCTTTGCTGATGTTTCCTTATAGTCAGTGTCTACATGTGCGCTAGCTGAACGCAGTTATGTATGTGCATATGCTGTGTGTGCAGTATCTTGCTTGTATGTATGTACATATGTCCAATATGAGGTTTACGCTATCTTCAGTCACTCCCTGCCAGGGATAATAATAATATGTTTTGGACTACAAAGCATGTTACAGTTGAAGTGTACTCTTGATTTCTACTGAATTGGATCAATTTGAAATCAAAATGTTGGTGAAACCTTTGCTTTCAGGATATGTACATATGTACTTTAGTTGGAAAATGATGTTAACAATGTCAGTTTCATAAAGCCATGCAGTTTTCATGTGTTGAAACTAAATTACAATAACTAGATTTCATCAGTGATGGGTACATTTATGCTTTGGCATTTCTAGAGACTACTGCTCTGCTGCAGCTACGTTAGCACAGCTGTCTTTACCTGTCTATGCATATGCACGTTTGTCTATATTATGTGCATACATGTGCAAATAGACTTTGTGCATAGACCCCTTTGTGTGTACAGTATTCCTAATTACTTCCTAGTGTAGGTACAGTGGGCCCCACTTAATCGCATAACAGTTAAAGGAATATTCTGGTTAATGGAATATAATTTACAAGTACAGAATCATTTGTATATATGCACTATAGTAAAAGAACTGCTTAAAGGAATACCACTTAAAGGAATATTCTGGATATAGGAATAAAAATTTCACATCACTTACATTCAAAGAGTATATATAGCATACTGCTTATAAGAATAGCATTGTAAATGCAGGTTTATCCGAGTCAGTTATAGCTACCCTACAACAAAAAATCAATAACATTGCTTATTACTTCTTAAAAATCCCATTTTAAACAGGTTATCCAATTCACTGCAAATGTTTATGTTGCTCACACATACATACATACATTAAATATACATAAAGACCGGCCCTACTATTGGCACAGCAGGAAAGTATGTTCTGGATAAAGGAATATTCTGGATAATGGAATAATTCTGCCTGGTCCAGAGGGTATGCGATTAACAGGGGCCCACTGTAATATCTTCTTATTTGTAGAGTGGCAACAGACATACAGAAATTATGTATAATAATATTATTATTGAATTGATCCAAATTATTATTATAGTTAATTGCAGATAATTGCTGATATTGCTCATTCAGTCATGTAGCCAAACACATGCACACACCTTTGTATACACACACAATGTCATATGCACACACACACACACACACACACACACACACACACACACACACACACACACACACACACACACACACACACACACACACACACACACACACACACACACACACACACACACACACACGTACACACACACACACACACACACACACACACACACGCACGCACACACACACACACGTACACACACACACACACACACGCACGCACACACACACACGTACACACACACACACACACACACACACACACACACACACACACACACACGTACACACACACACACACACACACACACACACGCACGCACACACACACACACGTACACACACACACACACACACACACGCACGCACGCACACACACACATACACACACACACACACACACACACACACATGCACACACACACCTGCACCCATCCACTAACCACTCCTCCCTTACCACACACACAAAATGTCATTTCATTGAGGCATATTGATTGCTATGATCCATTCCACTGACATCAATATCTTGATAGACTTTGGCATCATCACTAGGCTTCTGCAGTCCTATACTGTCATCCACTTCATCATAAATCTGTACAGCACCTTTTGACTCCTTTTCACTCTTCACTGTGGATGGCTGTCTTCTCCTTTTTATGATGAGCGTTATGTTGATCACCAACATTGCGACAGTGAGTAGGAAAATTGTGATGTTCACAACTGTCACTGCTACAATGACTCCTGTGTTTACACTTGGATTAGTGGAACCTGTGGTGTGTGTGAAGAAAGTGAGCCTGCAAGCAATGTACATAATGTACTGTACTGTATTGTAGACTATGATATATGTTTGCTGATACTCTTAGTTTGGAGACATTGCCCAACAATTAAGTAGTTTCTAATAGACTTTTAGTTTTTAGTTTGTTGTCTGAGTCTTGTTGTTGCATGGGTTATATTGAAGCATTTGTGCAAATGAAAGCATATCCTTTACGTACTGTGTTGCATGCACAGTTGCACGCACCTGCACACATGCATTTACTCACACCCACACACACACACCCACACACCCACACACACACACGCACACACACCCACACACCCACCCACACCCACCCACACCCACACACCCACCCACACCCTTGTATAATTATATCTGTACTTACTCTGAACACACTGCTCCTCCACCTTCCACGTCATATCATCTTGACATACAGCACTTATTGCTATGTGGTGTCCATCTACGCAGGCTGGAGAGGCCACAACTCCTGGTCTTATCTGACCAGGTATGTTGTATGCTAGTTCAATGGACATGGCAGTTAAGTTGGATGCTTTGCATGTTTCTGTGCAGAATTGGGAAAATTCATAGTTTCTGTGATCTGCATGAGGTGTATACATCTAAAATCAATTTGAAAGAATAGCAGTGAAATTCTCCAGTTGAAATAAACTATAGGGGAAGCATTGGCATGAGTGGATGCAGTGATGGGAACCTTTTAATGGCAGTTGTCTTGTTTATGGATACGATATTATCGTGTTATATATTCCAAGTATCTTCTACCTTGATGCTGTCTCTAGGTTTTCCTTAGTGGGCATGTTTGCTAGTTAGATACTGTAACAAATTGATATTTTGTTTGGTCTAACTTTGATTGATAAATCCATGAAAGTGTTTATCAGTTGCTAGTGGAAATATAATAAACAGGTTGAATTTTGGATTCAAACTAAGGCACATACCCAATGTCATTTACATGCATGCACAGATGTATGTATGTACAGTGCAAATACATAGATGTACGTATGCCTCCCTACACACACACACACTAGAATTGGGTATACGTGGCAGTGGTTGATGAATCTGCTGTATTTTTTGTGCAACAGAGTATTGTGACCATATTTGAACCACATGAACGTTCTGAAAGTATAGTATGTGTGGCTAATCTCCTGAAATTATATCTATACCCGGTGAAAGTATTGCTGGCTTTTTATTTGAAAAGATTTCGAAGTGATGAATATCCCATGCACAATGTCAGAGTTACATAATGATGTGATTAATACTATACGAAATATCAGATGCAGTTTCTACTTCTATTAATGAATTGCTTATAATGATATTACACACCGGTCCCATGCATGCATATCTTAAAGATGTATACACATGCATGTTTCAACGCATGCATGTACACATGCACACACACATACACACACACACACGTACACACGTACACACACACATACACACACACACACACACACACACACACACACACATGCACACACACACACACACACACACACACACACACACACACACACACACACACACACACACACACACACAACGTGCACACACACGCACACACACAAGCGTACATTGTCATGCACATATCATACCTGTACATTGTGTTGGTGTCCCTGTCCATTGTCCATCAGTTCCACATGTCATTGTCCCCATCTGATCAGTGTAGTATCCATCCACACATCTTATAGTGAGAGTGGTACCAGGTGGTACTGTGTTGGTGAGTGGAGTGAGGATGACCGTGTTGAGTGGGAGGGAGGGGATGTGTGGGGGACAGGAGACTGGAGGGAGAAGAGATGAGAAGTAGTTGATTTCACAAGTAGGTGCCATTTTTTCAATGCTAATTCAGCTACTGTATTCATAGTTACAGTTGCTCAATGTCTCACCTGCAGCTGTTGGTTGACTGCTGACTCTTATGGCATCCGTTGTTGTAGACTTTGTGGTTGTGACAGTAGAATGCACAACATCCTCTAGTACTGTTGTGGCAATAGAAGTGTCAGTAGCTGCTGCATGTGTAGACGTGTTCACAATGGTATGTACATGTTATAAAAGCAGTGTATGTTTGCCTGGTAAGGGCATTCTGTTAATTTTGTTTTCCGGGTAGCTATTGGCAGACTGTTTGAATATGTACTTCCCTTCACTGTGTATATAAGAATGCAGTAGGAGTTGTAGGATGACTGTTTTGTGGTGTACATTATGTAATGTTGTCGTAGTCAAAGATGTGCTATGGTACATGTTGATGGTAAAGTAAATGTCCTCTATTCACTTTGTGTAGTACAATCTCCCTAGTCACAGCTTATCCAGGACTTTGTAAAGTACATAGCTCGGTTTCTGATAGCATGTCAATCAGGCATGCTTACATGTGTGTCGCTGTCTTTATAATATGTGCTGGTCTCTCTACTGAAAAGAGTCCTTTTCATGAATATGTTTCCTCTTAGAAGATTTGCATGCACACAGCACTATTATCTCTATATCTATACTGGCATCTTTATACTATATACAAAAGACACGTTATCATGCAATTACTTAAGTTTTGTTATGTATACATACATGTAGTGTGCATACAGCACCTCTTGTCTCACCTTCTCCACTGGTAGCATTGACCACTACTGGAGTAGAACTTATGTGTCTTCCACTAACAAACCAAACTGTAACTCTGGATATCTCTCCTACCACAAAACATGATCTACTCCTTCTCACTACTACATCACTACTACCACTAATCCCAACACTCCTGTACTCCAGTTCAATGGGAATTCCCCGAAATCCACAGTCATATTTTAAGATGAACCTTCCACTGTTGTAACCTTCTGGTTTGGTGAGGACTAACCGAAGTTGTTGTTCAGTACCAGTGTTTATTGTTGTGACTTGTGGTGTTGGTAGAGTGGCTGGGGAGGGTAAATCTATATGTCATACGTACATCACTGGATTTGTGTATTCAGTATACAAATCCAACCTTAAATGGATACTGCATGTATGTATTACTTGTACATAGATCTATACAATGCGGCATGTGTAGCCATTGCAAAAGAATGTCCAGTTCATCTGTAGTATGTCGTGGAACACTATGCATACTGAGAATTGTGTGTAGCTTCAATTCATGCATCCAGTATAGTGTACTCACCATTGTTGAAGTAGATGTAAAATGGCCACTCTCTCCCACCTTCAAAACACACATATCGTCCATTTTGATTTAATTGTGAACTTTGTACTGTTGTACTTTGACCTTGTTTGCTACCATGTATTGTAGTCCCATCCTGAAACTGGAACCTTGGTATACCACTCCTACTAGTAGTACACACTAGTCCATTTGGTATGTGTTGTTGATCAGTTACTAGTGTGTTCTGTAGGATAAGTTTACTTCTGTTGTAGAGAGCCAGAGTACCTAGAAAATAAGGATCAAAGTATGTACATGCTTATTTCTGTAGTCCCTTTAATACATTCTGTAGTCCCTTTAATACATTCACATAGTGAGAAAGGAGACAGTCCTAAGGTGGTGCGTACAGTCCCTACCATGAAGAAGTGATGTTTGTACAGTCAAAGTGGCTGAGACCTCACTCCCAGGAGGAGTAGGTGTACACTTGTACCGTCCACTAGTTGTGGCAGTAGCTACAATAAGAATGAGATTATTGTAGACCTTTCTGTATTCTCCATCACATGGTGGATGAGGACAGGTCCATTGATAGTGTATTTGTTGTTGATGTGGAGTAACTGTACACTCCAGTAGAACAGTTGTACCACGTGGAACTACTCTATTGTTGTGAGGTAGTTGAGTAGTGGAGTTGTAGAACCTCAACTGTGTAGTGGGACTTTGAGCACCTGTAGAGAGTGGAGAGGGGATTTATTTTTTAAATTGACTGCTATATTTAAGTCAACACTTAGTCAGCAGTAACAGTTCTTGACTATATTATATAATTACTATACAGTATGTGTAATAAAGATTTTGGAATCCCCCTTTTTTAGTATACACCCCTCTTTCAGTACACCCCTCACCTGCAGTGGGTATCAGCAGTGTGGCTAGAACAAGGAAGAACTGGTCCATTCTCTTCTCAGACTTTTCCTTCAACTACTTCAAGTGAGAAGGATACTATGTAGAGTTTCCACATGACAGAGAAACCTTACCAATGTCTTAATGTAATTGATTGGATGAGGCGTCTGATCAGCCACAATAATGAGGAACTACTTTCAACATTGGTTTGCACCTCCCTAGTTTGGGTCAATATGGTGGTCTTTATAGCGAATATGCTGTCATGATTGAAGTGTTTTGCTCCAAAAAGATTATTTAGCAATATCAGTTGACATGTAGCATGAGAGCCTAGTATCTACAGAGGCCACTGTTTATGGTGTCCCACTCTGCCTACTAGGTGGGTGGGGTTTGGTAGAGAGAGGGCACACTAATAGTTTATGCTGCCTACATTGTATATATCCTATTGTATGCGCATGTAGGGACATGAAGGCACAGAGGATAGGCGAGTGCAGGCAAGAGCTGTCTTCATTGATTTCATCAGGAAAATGGATCTACCTAAAAGGTTGGTGCATTGAGGACACTTTTACAGCAGAGATCAGAGTGCACATTCTTGTTTGTGTGTAGGAAGAGTACATGTTTTACTATAATACAGGTACATGAGAAAAATGCCATATGCTTCACTATGATGTGTGCCACAAGAATAACATAGTTGTCACGAATTGCAGAACAATCCTCTACTGTGGGAACAAAAGCAGACGGCGAAAGCCTCAAGATGTCATTTTGAGGATGACAGGAATCCAGATGGTTACTGGGTATTAGGCTTTTTGACGCATAGGAATGAAAGTAGTGGATGGATTTGACTTGGTGATCAATACGCATGTTCCTTGGAGCTACTCTTTTGTCAATGTTATCCCCAACTATGACAAATCGTATATCATCTGCCTTTGACACTGCTTGCTCCTTCCAGGCCAATACTTGTTGATCATGTTCATGTGCCATGGAGGTCAATATCCTGGTGGCAGTCTGGTGGGAAAGTGATACACTAATGGTGTTCAGCTCAGTGAATACCTAATACATAATAAAAAGAAATTATGGTGATACCATGCACCATAATATATAAGTATATACTCCATTGGGACCACATACAGTTAAGCTGTAGTGCATGAACATTAGACTATACCTTCTTTGAAGAATGTCCTGCATACAACACTGCGGATATAAGTTGTTGAATACTACACATGTCCTTAGACCGTGATTGTAGTAAAACTGCTGCTGCCATGACTACAGCAGGCCACTTTACATTAGAAGATGAATTGTTAGCTGCAGCTTTGAGGACTGTCAAAAGAGTCGGAGCTCTACTTTCTAATTCATCAATCACAGCACCCCATTCGAATTTCTGGATCGAGGCAGTCCTCAATACTGATGATGATGGTCTCTTCTTGCATAATAACTTACACTCCATTTTATTGGAGTTGCTAACGATTCGTACCAAGCTGCTCTGCATCACAGGAGTCTTCCAGATTGTCCTGGCTACATAATCATGTTGTTTAAAACGTGTACTCTTAACAAGTTTCTTAAAAGGTGAATGAACGCCAAATGTCCTCACAAGCTTCTTCCCTCTGACATGCAGAACCTGTGACACAATAAATAAGAGTATGTCCATAATATAGTCTATTATTAGTATACCACTAGTCTTGGTAAAATAATAATTTTTATCATGATCATGATATATAAAGTGTATTATATCAATATATACAGTACATAATGATAATTCTTACTATATTATTATAATAATTGTCTATATATATATATTATATACTGTATATATATATATATATATATATATATATATATATATATATATATATATATATATATATATATATATATATATATATATATATATATATATATACATATATATATATATATATATACATATATATATATATATATTATATACTGTATATATATATATATGTATATATATATATATATATATATATATATATATATATATATATATATATATATATATATGTGTGTATATATATGGTACTCTTTGATCCACCCAACTTTCGCCCCCGCACCATGACACATGTACGTATGTAGCTCCCTGATCAAAGGTATCTGTTGTAAACAATTCAACATCTATATATTTCAAGAAAAACCTCTAAAGTACAGCCACGTACTGTACATACAGTATGTACTTTATGGGGATACTATTGCTCTGCCTCATCTGAACCCCTCACAATCACATGTGTACTGGGTACCTCCATATACATACGTAGGTACACAGGGTAGCTTACTGTGTTCCCTATAGTGTCTGTATTACAGAGATTTCACTCTATGTACATGAAACTTGTGGAATACATTGTGCTACTTACATGTACGTGTCTGTACATACGTACTTTCTGCATGTCCAACGGCTTATGATATGGGTGTGTGATTGCAGTTTTAATTTACGTGAGTGCTTAATTTTCGATATTATAATTCAGGATATTGCTCTGCCAAGTGTCACTTACAATATCTATGAAGCAATACCGGATGATATCGTTGAGAATGGTGTGTTCAATCAGAACGCTTAATGCAATTTTATTCCCTATTTCTTCCTTTTGTCATTCCGAATTAATTATTCTTACTTAGGAAAGTTGAGCTCGATGCAGCTGGAAGGAGTCCTCTATGCAGTAAGTCCATATATATTATGTGCCAGTCATATAGTATTATGTGCCAGCATCCACCAGTGTGCTTGTAACATGTACTCATCAGTGCATGTTTGCCCCCTTGTGAATACGTATGTTAACGCATAGGTGTACATGTATTCCTTGCTTTCTCAATGTAGTGTCAACGTCATCTGACAATCCTTCCGGATGGAACAAGAGCTGGTTTCTTTATTGGGGATGCTGCAGGTGTGGGCAAAGGAAGACAGGTAATGGGTGAATGTAATGAAAGTGTTGACCAAGTTTTTTTGTTGGTACTGAGTGGAACCTCTTAATAATGGACACCTTGGCATGCAGCCACCTCAGTCAATAGGACACCATTGCTCTGCCCCATTTGAAATCCCTCATATTGAGGTGTACATTCGAATCCTCCGAAGTTAGGACACCTCCATGAACAAGACAGGTTACTGTAGTCTGAATGGTGTCTTTATTATAGAGGTTTCACGGTTCTGGACTGCCTACTGTTGTTCCAATGGTGTCCTTTATATAGAGGTTTCACTGTATACATTTTACCTTCATAGTTGTTCATACGTATGTAACATCATGTGTTAATGCTATACAGCCTCAATGCACATTGTCTACCAACTTCCAGAGGGCAAGTACCCTACTCCCCCACTGTGCACCTTTTGCAACATTAATTATGTAATTTTGTATAGCTATGTTATGTGTGTACACTCTATGTACAGTTAGTCCTCATTTATCCGCACACATCCGTTCTGGATCTAGCTGTGGATGTAGTAATGTACATAGGGAACTGAATATATAAGGGAGCAGTAGCGTAGTGTACGGTAGGATTATTGCAGATTTGCTCCAATAGAACTACGGTGGAAGGTGAGGGAACTGGTCGCCTGAGGTGTGGATGCGTGAGGTCTCACTGTATGCCTACCTAACGTTTGCATCCTTAGTTGTGTACAATTTGTACCTTTGACGCAAGGCTACCTTCCTAATGTACATATTGTCCTTATTCCTGTATCAGTATCTGAAATGTTATTTAATCTGGAAAACCAATCACCCGTGGCTACTGCTAAGGCACCCAGCACATTACTGTACATGTACATTGTTGTGTGTGTGTGTGTGTGCAAATAAGTCTACAATGCTCAGTTGTCGTATCTGTTTGTGCTGAATCAGATTGCAGGGATAATCTTAAACAACTACGCTAGAGGACGCAAGAAACACATATGGTTCAGTATATCCCATGATTTGAAAGCTGATGCTGAGAGGTGAGCAACTAGAATTGATTAAAATTTACTGTTTTTGTTATCGTCCAGCATTGTTACTCCATTTTCATACACACATGCACACATGCATACATGCATGCACACACAGGCACACACACACGCACACACACACACTCACGCACACACACACACTCACGCACACCACACATGCAAGGATGCATGCACACATGGATTTTCATATCTTCTTTCCCCTGCTGTGTTTGACCGATTTGGATATTGTGTGTTGTGTACACACAGTGTACGCATGCTTCCTGTTTGATCATGTTCGCAATTGCTTTGAGCTAAGTTTGAAGAGATATTCAGTTATCTAATCATTGCAATTTTGGCATTCATTCAGGTGTGATCTTACATGTGTGAGTGTTCCTCTATTTGCCTGGCAGAGATCTTCAAGACATTGGCTGTTACATCAAGGTCATAGATGGCTGCCAAGAGCTTGACAGAGAGACGAGGTAACTTGTCAAGTTGTGTGTGCCAGTTTTAGTGTACTGTGTGCCTACATATGTACGTACGTAGGTACATACATACATACATACATATGTATGTACGTACATACGTACGTACATATGTAAAACATATTATACCTATTTTTTATTGCAGTGTTAGTAGTAGTAACAATGATGTTTTGACAAGTGCCATAGCATTTGTATTTTGGATCAGACTATTTCAATTTTGCTCAGACACATTCGGGAAAATGCCCATATTGCAATATGTACATACCACACCATGTCATACAGCATGCACATCTATTGGTACAGTAGTTGTGCTAAGCCAAATGTCTGAATGTTTGGGTCAAGCAAACTACCAAAATGGTCCAACAATACCTGACTGCTGACCATCATTTCTAACTCTATTAGTGTATGCACTGATGTTTGTTGCTCTGTGAACTCTTGTTAGGTTACACGTGAATGCGTGTGTACTTTCTTTTGTAACCGTTTCCACATACGCACAAACACATGTATGCATACGTACATGCACACACACACATGTATGCATACATGCACACGCACACCCACAGGGCTCTTGGACTGTCATCAAGCTACAAAGATGGGATAATATTCTCCACCTATGCTACTCTGACTCGCGCTACACAGAAAGGTACTGTATGTACATACGTACGTATATGCGCGTGTACATTTAGCACACATGTCCATACATTTGTATAAGTGTACATTGTGCAACTTGGTGTATGCAAACCAGCCAGCCCTTTGCTTATGCTGCATATGAGGGGAAAGTACTATTATACTGTAACTGTGACTTGTGGTGTAGTTTACATACGTACGTATGTACTTGCATGTGCATGCATGGTATCTTTGCCTACGCACATACGTATGTTTGCACTGTGTCGTCCTACGTACCTGCAGCGAATCGTCTAGAACAGTTGATAAGATGGTGTGGAGGAGAGAACTTTGATGGATGCCTCATCTTTGACGAGTGTCATAAAGCCAAGAATTTTATTCCTGTCAGTTGTTAACGTTCTGCATTCGTTGAAGTACATCATGCTGAGTAGTATGTAAAGTATACATTTGTGTTGTGCGAGAAGGCTTCACCAAAAGCATGCTCCAAAAACACTTGGGACAAGTGTAACTTGTGAAACGGGCACATCTAGGCCTAGGCGGGCGAAGGTCAAGATGGGCATAGCTGGATGAACATAATGCTAGACAGATACAGGGCTATCCAGAGTTTTGTTGGACTGAGTGCACACTATATATATTCCTACATCCCTCTCATATGACAGTATATGCTGTGTATACCTGCCTTTCTCTGTATCTTGGTTGCTAGGGTAATGAAAATGCCAGCAGCAAGGTTGCCATGGCAGTCACAAATTTGCAGAAGTACGTACGTATGTCCTGTAGCTGTGAACAGATAACATCTTTGCTTGTACTAGTGTGATCTTTTATATACAGTAGTGTCATGCATAGTACAGTACTTAGACATACATACGTATGTAAGTATTTTTATGGGCACTAAAACAGTCCCTGATATGTATATAATATGCATATGTTTTGTTGTACTTTATGTGCATGCATTTATGGCCTAATAGTAATAGTAATAATCATAGCACACAGTATATATTTTTAACATTACACATTTTATGCGTCCATTGTGTTAGGAGACTCCCTAAGGCTAGGGTTGTGTACTGCAGTGCAACTGGTGTGTCAGAAGTCAAGAATCTGGTGTGTACATACGTATGTGTGTGTGTGTGTGTGTGTGTGTGTGTGTGTGTGTGTGTGTGTGTGTGTGTGTGTTTGTGTTTGTGCACGCATACGTGCGTGTGTGTGTGCGTGCGTGCGTGCGTACATGTGTGTGTGTAGCATGTAGCAGTAGTTGCATGACTGTTTGATGTGTTCATGCGTACTTATGTATGTACGTATGTATAATGCAAATGCCAGTGATGAGTTTTGTGTCCAGTATACTCATGTTTGTACATTGTGAACATTATGAATTTTAGTATGTCTTTTCACAATAACTGCTGGTCTATTGTTTGTATGTAGGCGTATATGGAGCGGTTGGGTCTGTGGGGTGATGGGCTGCCATACAGAAAGTTTGAATCGTTCATGAATAGCATCAACCAGAGAGGATTGGGTGCAGCTGAGATGATTGCCATGGAGCTGAAAGCAGCTGGTGTCTATGTGTGTCGTGGTCTCAGCTACCATGATACAGAGGTGATTACTAGATCATATTCTTATGTATTGTATATATGGGATTGTACATACATTATGTATTGTCATTGTTAAGTTTAGTGTGTTCATGGGTGTGCGTATGTACCTGTTGAGTCACATTTAAAGTCATAATGATATACTCTATCCACTTACACATATGTGACTTGTTGTTGTGTGTACATGTCTGACTGATGGCATGTGTACAGTACGTATGCACGTATGTTCATGTTACTCTTGTATTTCAAAATGTGCAGATGCGTAATGTTGTATACCATTAATACATGTGTGTAATAAAGCATATGAACTTTCTGTATATTGTAGAAATGCACAGTATGTACGTATGTATAGTCATGCATATTGAACTACATATGTATGCATACTGTACGTATGCATGTCTGACCAATTTGTCTGGCTTATCCTGTACCTGCAGTTCGTGCTTTCTGAGGTGAAACTGAGCAAAGAACAGATTATCACTTACAACACTGCAGCCCACATTTGGTACGTGTTTACGTATGCTGTGGTTCATAGAGTGGTACTGATAATGTGTGGGCCGCTAGTTATTCACTCATTTCAAAGTTTTTGTATAAATACTCATCATGCAAACTACAACAGTGCAAAGGTGTGCTATATGTGCAGTGCCTAAATGCTTGTAAGATGTCCTGGATGCTGGTAATCAAGAAACTTATGGGTAACAGAGAAAAAATTGCAGTTGGTCAAATCCTTTGCTAAACCCTCATGTTTATTCTATATTTGCAAACATGTGTAATATACGTAATACTATGTACGTACATCACTATTCCGAGCCTCAGTGCATTGACCGTATTGTCTAAACCAGCCATTCTTGTCTGAAAATTTGCATGTGCGTTGGAAATGTACATACGTACGTACAGTACATGCATATTCCTGCATCCTCTGATGTCAAATTGTACTTAATAACCTATTCACAAGGCGACTAGAATGCAGAGGTTTCATTTTGTGACAGTTTTCATTGCATTCTTGCTTCAATTGTACGTGAAATCATTAATATACTGTCCCGTGTGCACATTGTGTACATTTGTATAGTTGTACATGTTACTTATTGTATAATACTTTGTATACATGTGCCTATCACATGCTGTGTTCTGGTTTACAGGGAAGAGCTGAAGAAGTCATTGGAGGTAGCACTGGGGAGAGTTGGCAAAGGTCCTACCTACCTTTGGAGTGCATTTTGGGGCACACATCAGAGGTTTTTCAAGCAGCTTTGGTAAGTAACAGTTACTGTACTATGGTGACTTTGAAATTCTGTTTGTTGTACTGTAACACTGTTTTCAATACTTTCTGTGTACATAGTACATGTATGTACATGCATACTTTGTTTATACTGTACAATGCATGTTGAGTGAGTACTATTATGGCCCTAACCTACAGTGGAACCCTCTCAAGACAAACTCTCTTAATGTGAAACTCCTCTTGAGACAAAATAAGTATGTTTCAAGTCCAAGGGTAGAAATCGGTATGAACTTTAAGTTCTGTTATAATGACATTCACTTAAGATAAACATTTGAGGGTGGTCCCTTGAGTTTTGTCTTGGAGGGTTGCACTGTACGTAATTTGTATTCATGTTTGTACTTTTAAAATTAAAGAGAGTGATGTAAGTGTATTACTCTCAGATGGGTCATGTGGTAGTGTGCATTAGCTAACATTTGCTAGAAATATGCACATACGTACAGTATTACACCACACATGGAAGTTTTTTCATGTATTACTTGTGCACTTGTAGATACATGAAATGCTGTATGTGTGGGAATGTTCACCATCCACTACATGTACATACGTATGTACGTACGTGTAATATTATGCTCTACTATTATCCTTAACAGTATGAGTCTGAAAGCACCCTTCATAGTTGAGGAGGCCAAGAAGGCCCTAGCTGAGGGGCACAGTGTAGTCATCGGCCTACAGACTACAGGAGAAGTACGTAATACTACATGACAGTGTACTGTAGATGCTTGTAACAGTATGTATGTGTGTAGTAGATAGTACTGCGTATATAAAACATTTTATGTACTTTTTGTCATGGTGTAATATGCTACATTTGCTACATTATGTTAACTGGCACTGAAGTGTAGTTGGGGCATGTTGTCACAGTAACTACTCTTTTCAATAGGCAAGCTTAAGTGGTGAGATTTTGCGAAGTGGGTCGCCAAAAGAATTTATCTCACTCACGAAGGAGATTCTGATCAGCTTTGTAGAAGGGCACTTTCCTGTGATGGTGGATAAACCTGTGAGTTTCCATCTAGTCTATAGAGGAATAGGAATGGGCAATGCTGTGTGTCAACGGCAGGATATGACCCATTAGGATTTGCCTGGAGAATTTAATTATGATGGCAAATTTGCCATGACAATGATGTCATCCTCTTTTGTTATTTTCCAATACACAGATATTGGTGAACATTTTTAATAAGATTGGTTTTCGTAATTCTTAGTACAGAATATAAATGCTATGTTGACTTTTGTACTGTTTTAATTAACACATACGTATGAATCTGGACTGGCTGTAGCAGTATTGCCCAGTCCTATTCTTGGTGGAGAGTGTAATATGTTTTGTCAACTTTTTCAAATATGAGTGTGAAGACTTGTTGGAAAAGCAGACTTATGGGGAAATTTTACCTGCCTTATGGACTTGTGTTGTGCATTTATCCATTTGCAGTTCCTTGTATTAGACAATTTTACTCGAAAATAGTGTGAAGGTGGCTATAGTACGTAATGCCATGTTGAAAGGTCATGTTTGGCCTTACTATCTACAGTGTATACGTATGTATGGCAATTTGTTTGAGGGTATTGGCCAATTGTGGGGTGTTGAGCACCCTATACAAGTGATGTACACACACTGCAATTGACTTACCAGTTAGCATTGTGCAGTGTGCAAGTTGCACTACTTTTGTATAGAATTGTCTAATACAGTATAAAACTTGGATAGTAAGTACCTAGCTTCAAGGGAAGGCTAAATAGGTACTCACTATCAGAGGTACTTACTATATCCAAAGTGCTTTCAATGGTATTGCATGAGATAGGGACAGAGCAATGAGTACTTACTATCCAGGAGTACTTACTAACCCAGGTACTCACTAACATAGTTTGACTGTAGTATGTGGCATGTTTTCTTGTAGTCAGAGTCTAAATGTGTGCTATATAGTAGTTCTTATGAATGCAGTTACGTCCGTATAAATGTTGTGTGTGTAGTATCTTGGATAATTGGCTGTGTACCTTTTATGACACAGCTCCTTTTAGTGTGGCATATGTACACATGTACGTACATACGTGTGTATGTACAGTATATGCATACGTATATTGTATATATGTACTTATGTATGTACGTAAGTACGTACTGTATGTACAGCATATATGTTGCCCAGTATGAGGTTTATGTTATCTTCAGTCAATCCCTGCCAAGCATGATGTGTCAAGTAATGGGCTATAAGGTACATACATACGTATTTACATGTGTACTCTAAATTCTACTGATTCAGCATCAGATCATTTTGAAATCAAAATGCTGGTGAAACCTTTGCTTTCAGGATATATACTTACGTGCTGTAGTTAGAAAATG
Source organism: Halisarca cf. caerulea (assembly GCA_963170055.1). Taxonomy (NCBI): domain Eukaryota; kingdom Metazoa; phylum Porifera; class Demospongiae; order Chondrillida; family Halisarcidae; genus Halisarca; species Halisarca cf. caerulea. The sequence goes on along the minus strand of CAUJGJ010000242.1, from coordinate 362,485 downwards.
ATGTTGTCTTGAGCATTTTCTTTCCAAGAAAGCCAGTTTTCATGTCATTAATCGTAAACTGATAAAGAAACTAGATTTCATGTTTTATGGATCCATTTATGCTTTTGATGTTTCGAGAAATTGCTCCAGTGCCACAAGTACATGCGTACAAATGCTCAACAGTGTTTACCTGTCTGTACATGTATGTACATAATACCCTATACGCTTTAATTTTCGTGTGGTTTAATATTCACGGTATTCGTGGATTGGAAGCCATCCGTGAAAGTTTAGGCCCGCAAAAATTTAGATCGGGCTCTTGTGCAATGGCAAAACATGGCCGTCCATGAATATTAAAACGCAAAAATCGCTAAAAGACAAAATCCGTGAAATATACACCCCACAAAAATTGAGGCGCATGCGGTATGTACATATGTACATGTATGTGTGATATGCTCTTTGGATACAGTACAAGAATCTGCAATTATGTACATTTACGTACATGCTGTATGTACGTATGTACTATCTTGTTATTTGTAAAGAAGCAGCTGCCATGCAATATATTGAATTATTGAATTCACTTAAAAATACTTATTAAAGTAGTTTGCTCATATTGCTAATGCACACTCATGCAGTCATGCATGTACGTACACACTCATGCGTGCTCGCACATACACACACACGCATGCACGCACACACACAAACACACACACACACACACACACACATACACACACACACACACCTGCACCCGTCCATCCACCAACCTTCCTTCACCATACACACACAAAATGTCATTTCATTGAGGCATATTGATTGCTATGATCCATTCTACTGACATCGATATCTTGATAGACTTTGGCATCAGCACTAGGTTTCTTCAGTGCAATACTGTCATCCACTTCATCATAAATCTGCACAGTACCTTTTGACTCCTTTTCACTCTTCACTGTCACAGTGGATGGCTGTCTTCTCCTTCTTATGCTGAGTGTTATGTTGATCACCAACATTCCAACAGTGAGTAGGAGAATTGTGATGTTTGCAGATGTTGCTGCTACAATGACTCCTGTGTTTGCGCTTGGAGTAGTGCCTGTGGTGTGTGAAATGAATGCATGGTTGGGAAAAGTAATGTGTAGTTACAAATATACCACATGTACAGTATGTATACGTATATGGTATATCTGGTGTGTTTTCATAACTCCCTAAAAACTGTTGCAATTACCTCTAAATCACTTCTAGTTCAGTTTTTTGGGGCTTCAGACTTGATATGACATCCAGCAATGACATAGTTTAATGTTATAAATTCATATTATGTTGTAGAATAATGAAAATTACAATCTTGATGCACACATTAGGGTTTCTAATGAGAGGGGAGGGGAGGAGCAAAAAGTCTTCCATTGCCAGTTGCTCCCTTAAAATTTCATTCAGTAACACACATGCACAGCTGCAACAGTGGTCTATGTGTTCATTAGTGTGCTTCAGTGATCTAAATCAGCCTTAGATATCACCTTATGCATTATCCCTGGCAGAGCACGCCCCCACTCACCCCCAAGGATATTCAGTACGTACCTCTACAATGTCACATACATATAAGTAGTCTTCACATACGCATGCATGCATGTACCTTGAACCTTGAACCTTGAAACCGCCCATAGTAAGATACTATGATAGCGGGCCCCTTGGATTGTGCTCCTGGGCTATTGGCAAATTTCCTATTGTCTCCAAGCAGAATCGCTGATGTCTTGTCAGGTCACCTGCTCGTCGAAAAGTTCTCCCACATTCACAGGCGTGTCTGTCTCCTTGAGATAGTACGTTTGCTGCACATGTGTTCTTTCCGCGTTCTGCTGCTACCTTGTTGACTCCTTCTTGACAAAGATCAAACCAGCCTTTTCTGTCCTGGCAAGTCTGGTACCAGTTGTCCTTGGCGCCAATGGACTTCAAGTCTTGGCTGGCAAGATCTCTCCATCTCCTTTTGGTTCCATGGCTAGGTCGTGTCTTTCTCAGTTGTCCGAACAGCAACTTCTTTGGCATCCGCCCCTCATCCATTCTGCCTACATGACCCAACCACTTCAACCTCCGCTCCATGATGATGTCGGGGATGGTCCAAAGCATGCCAAATCTCTCAGCAAGAGTCTTCGTTGTCAGTCTCTCCTGGCATTGCTGGTATCTGGTAATTCCTAGGATAGTCCTCACACAACGATTGTGAAAGACATTGAGCCTTCTTGTGTGTTGAGCCTTCAACACCCAGGTTTCAGAACCATACAATAACACTGCCAGAACAACCGTCTCATAAACTGCTCTCTTGGTAGCTACCGATATATTTGAGTTGTTGAAGATGGGACCTCGAAGACACCCAAAAGCTCTGGAAGCCTTCTCTATCCTACAGCTGACATCAGACATGACGTTTCCATCTCTTGATAGATTTGATCCCAGGTATGTGAAGCAATTCACCATCTCAATTTCTCCCCTGTCACAAACCATTCCTCCCAGTGCTATGCCTTTGGTCTTCTGCGTACTAACAGTCAACCCCCATTTCCTTGTTACACCAACAAACCTCTTAGCCATCACTTCAAAGTCATGACGAGAGCTGGAATAAAGAGCAACATCATCTGCGAACTGTGACTCTGTCACCCTCACTACTTCTAACCCTGATTTTGCAGTTCTGTCCCCCACCAATTTCCTCCCATGTTTGAACATAACATCAATCCCTGCCTCTACGCACTCATCACGCCAACACGAAATTACAGCACTAAAGTAGATGTTAAATAAAGTAGGAGCTAATGTACATCCTTGTCTAAGTCCATTCTTGACCTCAAAGACATCAGACAGCTCTGATCCCACTCTGACTTCTGCATTCATGTTCTGATGGAAGGACTGGATAATGCTGAGCATTGTTGTGGGTACACCACGTTTCTCCAACACTCTCCACAAGGCCTGTCGGGGTACAGAATCATAGGCCTTCTTCAAATCCACGAAAAGAACAAAGAGTGTCTCATCATGTTCAATAGTCTTCTCCATCAGCTGCCGAGCCACAAAGATCATGTCGATGCACCCTCTACCCTTCCTAAAGCCACACTGAGATTCTGGTAGGGTATGTTCTGCGATGGCCTGCAGTCGCTCCTGGACTATCCTGGCGAATAGTTTCCCCACAACGTCCAGTAAGCTGATACCCCGCCAGTTGTCACAGATCTGTAGGTTTCCCTTCTTTGGAATGGGAACAACCACTGCATCTTTCCAGTCGCCCACTACTTTGCCCTCTTTCCACATATCCTGCATCAGCACCAGTAGTCTGTCCTGGAGTAGTGTACCACCACTACATACCAGTTCTGGTAGAATGCCAGATTTTCCTCCAGCCTTGCCTTTTTTCAATTTGGAAAGTGCACTCTCCAACTCCTCTTCACTGGGGGCTGTGTCAAGTTCTGTGAATGGTGGTAGTGTGGTGATGCTCTCCAGTACCTCCTCATTGAACTCACTCTCAACATTGAGCAGTCTGTGAAAGTGTTGATGCCACCTGGCTAACACTTCTGATGGTCCTTGTGTCAGCTCACCGTTATCTTTCATGACTGCCCGAGGCCTGATTGGTTGGCGGCCGGCCTGTGCCTGCTGCAATTTTCTAATACATTTCCACCTAGTCTGGCCATCCTTGGTAGCTGCTTCCCCTTGTGTTGCCACCCGACATACCCATTCCTCTTTGGCCTTATCTACTGCTCTCTTCACAGCTCTGATGTCGTCTGAACTCTGTTTTCCTAGCTTGATTATTCTCTCTTAGGTATGTGGCGTAGGCATCATTCTTTGCTTTGACCAGTGGTACCAATACTTCAGTGCTCTCCTCAAACCACTCAGGCTGCTTCCTTCTTCCTCGACCTATACTCTCTTCAGCTGCTGCTGTAATGGAGGACTTCAAAGTAGTCCATTTGTCCTCCATGGATGTCTCTGATGAGTGTGCATTGATCTGAAGTTTGTTCTCTAAGGTGCTCATGTACTCATCTCTTTTTGCCTTTGTAGACAGATTGTGAACAGCAAAAGGCACAGACTTCTTGTTAGACCTTACTCCATGTGTTAGGGGGAGCTGTACTCTGAGCTTAACTCGGACCATTTTGTGGTCTGTCCAGCAGTTGGCTCCTCTCATTACCTGCACATCCTTACAGCATACCCTCTGCCCTACCCTCATCATCACTAGATCGATTGTGTGGTCCTTCTTTGTGCCTGGATGCCGCCATGTACCAAAGTAGATGTCCTTCTTCTCAAACCAAGTGTTCATCACTGTCAACTGGTTGATGGTACAGAACTGTAGGAGCTCCTCACCAGCCAGGTTCCTCTCATCAATTCCATGCTTCCCTATCACCCCACTCCATGCATCATCATCTGGCTTCTGTACCCCAACTCTGGCATTGAAGTCACCCAGAACCACAAGGATGTCGTTTTGCGGAGTCTTGTCCAGAGTATCTTGTAGGTCTGAACAAAACTGGGCCTTCACACCTGGAGGAGCCCTAGCAGTTGGGGCATATGCACAAACTACTGTAACAAAGATGTCCGATGTCTCCCTAGAACCCTGATGTCTCCTTTGCCCCCTGGCAACCCACTTCAACCTAGCTGTAGCAAGCCTTGGACTTACAGCCTCCCACACCTCTCCAGCATTCCTTCAAGCTACTGTAGCCTTGGGATCCAGCATTATCCCCACACCTTCATTCCGTACTGCGTCTTCATTGCTGTCTGGGAGAGGTCTACCTGAGTGTAAGAAAGTGAATCCCTCTGCTGCCGGCCAGGCATCAGTACCAAACCACTTTGTTTCTTGAATACCAGCCACGGATATCCCATACCGTTTCAACTCTCCCGCTACAAGATCAAGTTTACGATCAACTCCTGTAGAATAATTGTTTGAATCTCCCTCAGATAGTACCTGCCTCTTCCTGCAGATATGTAAGTCCCCAGAATTTTCAACCAACGTTCGTACATTCCATGTACACACAACCAAGTTTCTACAACCCTTTCTTTGCTGTTGCCTGCGCATCTTGCAGATGCTAGCGTGAAAATTGAAAATTTGCCAATTTCTCGTGCAAAGTTGGATAACTTCCTTGAATGCAAAACCAAGACAAGTGAAACCACTGTCAGTATCTGGACTACTCCTCACGATAGCTGTCAGTGGGTTTCAGGTTTAGCCGCATACGTACATGCGTACACACACACACACACACACACACACACACACACACACACACACACATATGCACACACTCACTTACTCTGCACACACTGTTCCTCTACTCTCCACGTCCTGTCATCCTGGCACACAGCACTGACAGTGACATGATAGCCCTCTCTACACCGAGGAGAGGTGGCTACAGCTCCTGGTCTTATCTCATTGGGTATGGTGTATGCTACATCCTCAGATACAGCAGTCAAGTTGGATGCTGTGCAGGTTTCTGGGGAAGGGAGTGTACATTAGTACAGATCCCTTCTCTGCATGTGACCTGAACACACTCGCCTACATTTGATCCATACCTGTACATTGTGTTGGTGTCCCTGTCCATTGTCCATCAGTTCCACATGTCATTGTCCCCATCTGATCAGTGTAGTAACCAACCACACATCCTATAGTGAGAGTGGTACCAGGTGGTACAGTGTTGGTGAGTGGAGTGAGGATGACTGTGTTGAGTGGGAGGGAGGAGATGTGTGGAGGACAGGAGGCTGGAGGGAGGAGGCACAAGAGGTATTGGACATTTATAGGTTTCACAATTAGCTACATGAATGTTCGTAAGTACGCACATTCTACACTACTTGCTATTTATACGAGGCAGTCTGTATATACCATCCTCAGATGTTGGAAAGAGCACCAGTAGCATTTGTATGATATGAGATGTCTAATGGAATAATTTGTAAATGGTATATAGTATGTATATACATATTGTATGCATATGTTTACATACTGTAATTGTATTGACATTGTAGTTATAAAGTTCACCAGTTAATTGTCAGTGAAATCTCTGTAGTTCTAAGTTTCCTCACCTGTGGTTGTTGGTTGAGTGCTTGCCGTTGTGGCTTCAGTTGCTCTAGGATGAGTTGTGCCTTGTGTATTAGGTTGAGTTGAACCATACACTGTTGTAACAAGAGATTGATACATGCTCCATACAGTGATACAGGATCAATACATGCTCCATACAGTGATACAGGATCAATACATGCTCCATAACAGTGATACAGGATCAATACATGCTCCATACAGTGATACAGGATCAATACATGCTCCATACAGTGATACAGGATATGTAAATACAGTGGTACGGTGCATGCAGAATGACACCCTGTACATACACGAGTATTATGGTCAGCAATCTTAATGGTATGTATCCTTTTTGTGAAAAATTGCTTGACCGTGCTCAGTTTCTAGCATATCACAGAAAATTACCTTTTCAGAGACTCTAGAAATCTTACTGGACTACTTTTTGTTCTGTGATTTAAGAGATATATGCTTGTCTAATTTACTCTTAGACTAAATAATATTATATACTGTGCACGTGCTCGTGCAGCTCCTCCTGTCTCACCTTCTCCACTAGTAGCATTGACTACTGCTGGAATAGAACTTATGTGTCTTCCACTAACAAACCAAACTGTAACTCTGGATATCTCTCCTACTACAAAACATGATCTACTCCTTATCACTACTACATCACTACTACCACTACTAATCTCAATACTCCTGTACTCCAGTTCAATGGGAATTTCCCTCAATCCACAGTCATATCTTAAGATGAACTTTCCACTGTTGTAACCTTCTAGTTTGGTGAGGTTTAACTGAAGTATTCGACTATAATATGATGTGTTCCATCCAACAACTGCAACTTGTGGCACTGGTAGAGTGGCTGAGGTAGAGTAATATGCATGTAATTCTGCACAGTACATACATAGCAACCATAGTATGAGTATACGCACTAACGATGTTTTGGTTTGTGCAAGACTGTATATGTTTTTGTAAAGGTGTATATATTCTTTTGTATGTATCTCACAAATAACGTTTTGCTTACAGTTTGCCATTTTTAATGCATTTGGCAATTGTTGGTTACTTTGTTTGGCACTGTGTGTTCATTCAATCACTTAGCACGTTGTGTTGCAGAACAGACTCCTCAAAGTGCGATGTAATGCAATGCACCGATTCCTCTCATTTGCATATGAAAGAATCGCAGCATTGCCAAATATCTTTTTTATCCTATGATGCCTTACCATTGTTGAAGTAGATGTAAAATGACCACTCTCTCCCACCAGTAAAGCACACATATCGTCCATTTTGATTTGACTGTGAAGTTTGTACTGTTGTCTTTTGACCTTGTCTGCTACCAAGTATTGCAGTCCCATCCTCAAACCTGAACCTTGGTACTCCACCACTCCTACCAGTAGTACACACTAGTCCATTTGGTATCTGTTGTGGATCAGTTATTAGTGTGTTCTGTAGGAGCTGTTGTAGAGAGCTAGAGTACCTGAGAGTTGGGGATAAGTTTGATGTTTTATTGAAGTGTACAATTCGACCAAGTATAAATTAACAATTTAAGTACCTTGTGTGTGGTACTTTGTTGCTATTAAGGTAGCCGAGACCTCATTCCCATGAGGAGTAGGTGTACACCTGTACTGTCCACTAGTTGTGTCAGTAGCCACAATAAGAATAAGATTATTGTAGACCTTTCTGTATTCTCCATCACATGGTGGATGAGGACAGGTCCATTGATAGTGTATTTGTTGTTGATGTGGAGTAACTCTACACTCCAGTAGAACAGTTGTACCACGTGGAGCTATTCTCTTGTTGTGAGGTAGTTGAGTAGTGGAGTTGTAGAACCTCAACTGTGTGATGGATCCTTGAGCACCTGTAGAGTGGTATTGAAAGAGAGTAGACATCATTGCAATGAGTGACTACTTCACTCCAGTACGGACCAGTTTAAAGGTAATGCTAATTGCGCTTAACGTTTATCATTTCCGTTTCTCACATATTTTGACGCAAGGGTAACGCTAACATTTTTGCATTTCACAGTAACCTAATGAGTGTTTAGCGTTTGACAATTTCCGGTTATTGTTTGGTGGTTTGTAGTTTTCCCAGGCTACTCGTTTGGCCTTATTGGCGTGCCTGATGAGTTTGCAGTACCTGCTTCCATGCTAGGTCCACCCAAGAAGCCTCCTGGTGCGTACTACCGAAGTCTTGGAAAGACTAAAGGCGTTCTCTTTGAAGTGCGCTATGAGAGGAACTACAGTGGTTTCATCGCCGCTTTGCAGCTTGGATTCCACTAAGGCTAAGACTTAGGGTTAGGGTTCTCCCTAAGAATGAATCACCTCCAGATACAGTTGGATGATAAGTTGCTTTCAATACAAGTTCAAAGGCATTTTAGGATGTTTCCATCTTCTTCCTTTCTCCAAAAGACCACAAGTAAAATGCATTCGACAAGAAGCGGCCATTTTATGTACGTAGATGGTCGGTCTCCCTTCTCGGTTTACATTCTCGGTCAGCATTTACCGTTACACTTTTAGCCCTTTTCCCATTAGCGGTTAGCGTCTTTCATTTTTCTTTTAGCGGTACTGTTACGGTTGAGTTCCGCTTCGCGGAATTGCATTGTCGTTTTGCGTTACCTTTAAACTGGTCTGTACTGTAGTGTACTGGGGAAACTCCAGCACTCAATGGAACTTGAAAGAAGTGCCGGATTGGGAGGTTATCAGATTATGGAGTGATTATTGTCATAACTTTTTTTATAGTGGCTGTACCTTACTTTATGAAATGGTTGGATTAGAGAGAATGTATCATTATAGAGGTACGTAGTATACAACTGAGATAGCACCGTTTGCATTCTGCTTATTGACTTCAGTGTGTGCTATGTATAGTTGTGTATCCAGCTACATCTTTGCTAGCCATGTGCTGGAGATTACTTCCAATAGAGAGGTTTAGCATAGCAGAGGTGGATCCAGGATTTGAGAAAGGGGGGGGGGGGGTGCAAAATTCGATACAGACTACAAGCATGTATTATTCATCGAAATGACATATTATGAGAAAAAGTCCAGAATTGATCCGTGCGGCTCACGTTTTACTTCCATTTTTCAGTGATGATGTCATCAAGCATGTTCGTTCAAAAATGGCTGACTCATAACTAGTGGAGAATCGGTGATAGTTTGCTTTTTTGACACAAAATAAAGTTTACTTATTGACGATTCATCAGAATGCAGTAATTTGACTCTTCTCATGCCTATTAACTCCTTTTTGTTTCATATTTATACCTGTCAGTACCAAATCTTTCTGATTTCACAACGAAGGATTTTAAGTTGCTCTTTTTAAAATTGAGGGGGGGGGGACGCCCTGGATGCCCTTGCACGGATCCGCTACTGCATAGTGTTGAGGCGCACTCGTCTTCAAGAAGGAGCTGATGTAGTTTTAAAGTTATGTCTACTTCATAATGTATAGGGATTTATTGATGGTACTGCACTAGCTATCTCCGAACCAGTTGAAGGTCAGAGGCTATTTTACAGTGGACATAAGCGGATGCATGCATCGAAGTTCCAGTCTGTGATGTCACCATTTGGAATCATATCACATTTGTTTGGTCCTATGGAGGGCAGGAGACATGACGCAGCTATGCAGCATGAAAGTGGGCTACTATGTCAGACAGAGCAGTACATGCAGCACCTATGTGGTACCTTCTGGGTATTGTATGGAGATCCAGAGTATCCTAACTGACCGCACCTTGTCAGACCCTATCAAGGTGCTGTTTTGATATCACTGCCAGGTGTGTTCAACAGGAAGATGAGTTCTGCTCATATCTGTGTGGAATGGGGCTTTGGAAATATTATAAGTCTTTGTCTGTGTACAAGCAATCTCTTCCCAGCAAGTAGCTTCTTGAATAAATGGTCAAATGAAACAACTTCCCTAAGCAGCAGCAGGTTGTCCACAGCTTGGAAGTCCACTCTAGATGCTTTCGTTGAGGTTGCAGCATGACTAGGGCTCAGAGTGGGAGTGGTGGTAGATGGAGATATCCTGCTTGAGGTAGGATCTTGGAAAGAACCCATTAGACTTACAGCGTAGAGCAAGAACATTCTACGATACTTTGATATGTTAAAACTGTTACTCAGCTAAGAGCGCTCTTAGTTTTTGTGCATGAAATGTATTAAGCATCTAACATAACATTTCACGTTTTGCTAAACCTCTCTAATGTTGCAGTTACTGTAGTGGATTGTAAAGCACTGTGTTTTATATTGGACAATGTCCCTCTCTCCCAGTACACCCCTCACCTGCAGTGGTTATCAGCAGTGTGGCTATAACAAAGAATAACTGGCCCATTCTCTCCTTTCACTACCTTTAAGGTAATAGAGTAGGTTGTTTGATGCCCCCAACAGAGCCCTTTCTGTACACAGATTCGGCTACAGGAGTAGTAAAGACTAGGACACAATTCACTCTCTACTTAACTCTACTTTGTGTGGTGTCACTGGTGATAGGATCTCCTGTAAGAATCCCTATAGTAGTAACAATTAGGGTTATTTTCAGATAACTAATTGTTAGTCTAAATACTCAGTATTGTTCTTAACTTTGTTATTCCTTTGCTTGACATGTATGTTTTGGATTGAATGACTGTTTACTACCTCTCCTAATGTAATTTCGCCCCTTATCAGTAAAGCCACTACTATGAACAATGATTCACCATGATTCTACTCCAGATATGGTCACACATGTAACATGCACACACACTTCCATGTACTCCATGTGATGTATGTGTATACAGGTAACACATGATCATAATTTCATGGTAGCATATTGGCTCCTGTCCTCCATCTTGCTGATATCGAGTTCTTCATATACTTTTGTGTCCAAAGAAGGTTTCTTCAATGCAGTGTTGTCGTCCACTTCATCGTAAATCTGCGCAGACTCCTCTGTATAGTTCACAGCAAGTGACTGTTTCTTCCTCTTTACAATCAGTACAGTCACAAGAATGACAAGTATTGAAATGGTTAGGAGTAGTATTACGATGTTGACTATAGTGATAGCTACTGTAGCAATGATTCCAGGACCTGAGTTGGTAGTTGGAGTTGAGCACTTGACTGAAGGGTGACCTGTGCATGTACAGAATGAATATGTAAATGTATAGCCAGGAAAAGTGTCTACCATGTGAGCCATCCCCCGTAGTTTTGATGTATGTATTGTATGGATAGTATAGCATGCAGGGTTCCATTGAGGATACCCATTGGGGAGTGGTGTAAGGAGATGCATGCACAGATGTGTATGTGAAGGGTATATTTACACTAGGGGGTCTTGGGGTATGCTCCCCAGGGAAAATTTGACTTTTTAGGTTATATCAGGTGGTATTTGAGACCATTTTAGGCCACTCAAGGTTGATTTTGACAACGAAGTAGAGCTTTCTTTATTGCGAGAATTTACACCACACTTTTGAGTAGGACTTATTTTGGGTGGAAGCCGCCCCTCTCCCCCACTGGATAGAACCCTGCCTAGGCCATAGCTGTAGTTGGTCATGACATACAAGGACTCAAGCATAGCTACACACTGCTGGGGTATACTGGATCACTGATATATGGCTTCCTCCATCAGCAAGACAATTATATATTTTCCATCTATACATAGACATAGGAGTTGTAGGACAAATGCTTTCTGCTGTACCATAATATTATTCCGCTGTTATAGTTGAAATGGCAACGTATATTGTACCGTATGTACAATGTCATGTATAAATGCTTGTCCATGCATGCCTTATAGTAAGCCTACTATCCGATCGTATTTAGGTCAATCAGATGTATTACTCTACCACTGTGTTTAATATATACTGTTGTCTCTACTTTAAACGGTATTTTTCTGCTGGGTGTACATACAGCATGTTTTCTCTCACCTTCTCCACTGGTAGTATTGACCACTGCAGGAGTAGAACTTATGTGTCTTCCGCTAACAAACCAAACTGTAACTCTGGATATCTCTCCTACTACAAAACATGATCTACTCCTTCTCATTACTACATCATCACTACCACTACTGATCTCAACACTCCTGTACGCCAGTTCAATGGGAATTCCCCTAAATCCACAGTCGTATCTTAAGACGAACCTTCCACTGTTGTAACCTTCTGGTCGGGTGAGGACTAACCGAAGTAATTGTTCTTTACTAGTGCTCTCCAGTGATACTTGTGGTGTTGGCCGAGTGGCTGTGAAGGGTAGAGCTATGTATTTGACATATAGCACAGGCTTTCGTGCCGAACAAGCATATGGCTTACATGAAGCTAGATGGGTATGGGGCTAGATGAGCATAGGGCTATACATACATGAGGATAGATGAGTATGGGGCTAGATGAGCATAGGGCTATACATACGTACATGAGGATAGATGGGTATGGGGCTAGACAGAGTTTTGTTGGACCAAGTGCATTGTGAATTTTCTCTTAGTCTAACTCTGTGCACTTTGGAGGATGTTTTTGGGAAATCCTCTTTCAATGAAGGTTAAGCGAAGGAAGGAGCTAATACTGTTTGGCATAAGTTTAGAAGCTGCCTTTGAGTTGTATGATATGAATAACCACTACACCCTTGGGCACTGTGATTATTAATGCCATACAAGAAGGTATGCTTACATATTCAATTCAGTGGATCTGTATCACGCATGTAATGGCTCAAGTACCCCTTTGGAAGCTGTACCAGATATACAGACACTTTAGACCTACTTAATTAATGAGGGCATCAGCCCGGGTTGATTGATTAAGGTCTAAAGTGTATGTATCTGCTACAGCTTCGCAAGGGGTATTTAGCTATTATGTGATATGTTGTCTGTTAGTTGTAGTTGATTAGTAGATGTGTGAAAAGGAAATTGTACAGTGCAACAGATAAGCAAGTGTGCGTACTAGTGCACCAGGGAAGTGTGCACACACACACGTATGTGTCATACTTGAATATGTTGGGGAGGAGTGTGTGTGTGTGTGTGTGGGTGTATGTGTGTGTGTGTGTGTGTGTGTGTGTGGGTGGGTGGGTGCGTGCGTGCGTGTGTGCGTGTGTGTGAAGGGGGGACTTTACTAAGAAATGTGTATACCAATAATATGACGTACTTAGTAAGGTATACTCACCATTACTAAAGTAGATGTAAAATGGCCGCTCTCTCCCACCATCAAAGCACACATATTGTCCATTTTTATTTAGTTGTGAACTTTGTACTGTTGTACTTTGACCTTGTCTGCTACCAAGTGTTGTAGTCCCATCCTCAAACCTGAACCTTCCTACTTCACCACTCACACTAGTAGTACACACTAGTCCATTTGGTATCTGTTGTGGATCAGTTATTAGTGTGTTCCGTAGGAGAAGTTTACTTTTGTTGTAGAGAGCAAGAGTACCTGGAGAATTATAGACAACAAGAACAAATGTATTGAAGTGTGTAGTATGGCTATTGGTACTTCAGGAGGATATTTTCTTACCTTGAGGAAGTGATGTTTGTACAGTCAAAGTAGTCAAGACCTCATTCCCATGAGGAGTAGGTGTACACTTGTACCCTCCACTAGTTGTGGGAGTAGCTACAATTAGAATAAGATTATTGTAGACCTTTCTGTATTCTCCATCACATGGTGGATGAGGACAGGTCCAGTTGTAGTGTATTTGTTGTTGATGTGGAGTAACTCTACACTCCAGTAGAACAGTTGTACCACGTGGAACTATTCTCCTGTTGTGAGGTAGTTCAGTAGTGGAGTTGTAGAATATTAACTGTGTAGAGGGTTCTTGAGCACCTGTAGAGAGTGGAATGGACGGAGATTGGATTTAAGATATGGTCAAGTGTGATCTAGTAAGCATATATTGGGATCCTATTTTTTTCTGAATCAAATTGTTCTTCTTTACGTTCGACCTTAGTGCTATTTGAAGCTCTGCCAATGACACTTTAACTGCGGCTGAGATATGTTTCTGTGATACAATACTCCCCTCTCCCAATACATGCACCCCCTCACCCGCAGTGGATATCAGCAGTGTGGCTAGAACAAGGAAGAACTGGTCCATTCTCTTCCTCTTCTCCTTTGTCTGCACTTTCGATACTGAGTGTTTGGTACAGCTTCATTTGGGAATCCTTAGTAGTTGGCATATTACCAAAACAACTTGTCACACAGTCACTCTACAATGAATGGAGTGGTTTATGTGACACTGTGTTGTTTGGTTGGCTTTCAATATTCTTGCATTTATTTTAATCAATCATAGCAGTACTGTTATATACATATTATGTTTACATACCGTATCTGTAGTCATGTGAATGTCTATTCTACTAGACTTGTATACAGTATGCGTATTGTTGAGGTTATAAGCTTCTATCCACCACATCCATTCTGCCAATTGGCATAATACTAAGCAATATAGTTATTGTATTAGTATTGTAATGGTCTGATCGTTATTTGGTCACATGCCACCAAGTCTGGATTTTCAACTGTTTTCATACCATTTCAGCCAAGTTGTCAAACAGTGCTTGTTTTGACGCCAGCTCTAGCCGATTTCATTGGGTCAAATTAAATTCATGGATCAAATTGAATTCATCCAAACAAATTGAGCAACGATAAATGCCCTTAACCTCTAGAACCAAAACATGCTGATCGATGTAGAATTTGAACCATTTCAGCCCTTCTTTCTCTTTGAGGTACGATTAGTAATTACCTGAAGTAGGGTTCTAATGATTTTTTGAAGGCATAGTGCCCCTCCTCCTCCTCCCCTGATAGCAGATACAGGGTAGTGGTTTTGCAAGCCACAGTGTGATTCTAGGCCTGTGTCCAGAAAAATGTTTGCCAATTTGGTGTTGATTGCAGGATTCCTTTTTATTCTTAAGTTTTCCTTAAATTGTGTTAGTCTAAGAGAAGCTTTTCGAAACTCATTGAAGCTTCTTTTTTGTATAGAGGTTTCTAGCATACACACTAATTGCTCAGTATTTCAGTATGTGAAGGGATTTTTCAAAATTTAGCCCTTAAAATCTGCGTGGGGGTACTACCCCCAAGACAAAATTGTGGGGGTACATGCCCCTTGCTCCCCCACCATTCGGCTGCCTATGTATTACTAGAACTGAAAGCATATTGAGAACATATTTAATCTTTAACGTGGCTCAATTTCACATGCAGTGCTATTAGATCAATCAATGCTACATGAAAGCTAGCTGTATGAAGATAAGAAAAGGAGAAATGTACATTAAATTATGTTAATTTGATATTTATCTGTAGAGTGATGAAAATATCTGAAATTCACACCATGCAAACTTTCCCACCATTTGGAATATGTTTCTCTCTGTTCTCCACCCATTCTTACACACATGCACATTTATTTTGTTGGGTGCAATTTCTCCCTGTCTTGTGTCTAGCTAGATAGCGCTCGATACAGGTTTATGGAAGTTACACATTTTGACACATTAGGATGACATTGTACATATGTTATGTATACGTATATATTTACACACATGTACACAGTCATTTGCACTCATACATATGCACATGCACGCTTGTGTAACACATGTGACTGAATACACTGACACATGCATGGGCACAGACACACACACACACACACACACACACACACACACACACACACACACACACACACATACACACACACACACACACACACACACACACACACACACACACACACACATTGTCACACACAAGTTTCATTTCATTGTAGCATATTGGTTCCTGTCTTCCATCTTACTGACATCAATGTCTTGATAGACTTTAGTATCTGTACCAGATCTCTTCAGTCCTATACTGTCATCCACTTCATCATAAATCTGTACAGTACCTTTGGAGTCTTCTCCATAATTGACTGTCTGTGTGTCTCTCTTCCTTCTGGTAATCAGTATGACAATAATGACCAGTAGTGTAATAGTAGCCAACAGTATGATGCTGTTCACTACTGTCACTCCTACGATGACTCCAGTGTTTGTAGGAGGACAGTTGCAGGAGGTGGCACCTGTGGAGTGAGAACATCTCGAACACATGTAGTACACAGTATGTACATGTACATTCAGTAGTCCTATGTATGTATATACAGTACGTACTAAGGAAATTAAGCCCCTTACGCTTACACGCTTATTATTATTATTCTTATTACGCTGTACAAGGCATTGCTTTAGTATAATCATTTGAAATGGCTGAATTTATATTTGCTTCATGTTTACTACGGTGGACAGCATACTATGTGTACATTAACAAACTTTGCTGAGTACATTGGTCATGATTTTTGCCTAATGTACGTACAGTCATTGTCCAACTGCACACACCTACATGCACATACATATGTACACACACACACACACACACACACACACACACACACACACACACACACACACACACACACAAACACACACACAAACACACACACACACACACACATACACACACACACACACACTTACTCTGCACACACTGTTCCTCTACTCTCCATGTCCTGTCATCCTGGCACACAGCACTGACAGTGACATGGTGGCCCACTCTACACCGAGGAGAGGTGGCTACAACTCCTGGTCTTATCTTGTTGGGTATGGTGTATGCTACATCCTCAGATACAGCAGTCAAGTTGGATGCTGTGCAGGTTTCTGGGGAAGGAGGTGTGGGTTAGTACAGAACCTTCCTCTGTAATCTAAACGCACTCGTCTACATTTCATCCATACCTGTACAGTGTGTTGGTGTCCCTGTCCATTGTCCATCAGCTCCGCATGTCATTGTCCCCATCTGATCAGTGTAGTATCCATCCACACATCCTATAGTGAGGGTGGTACCAGGTGGTACAGTGTTGGTGAGTGGAGTGAGGATGACACTGTTGAGTGGGAGGGAGGAGATGTGTGGGGGACAGGAAGCTGGAGGAAGGAGTGACAAGAGGTACTGTATTTGGTACTTGTAAGTCCCTGACAACTAGCGACCAATTTTTGTCAATGTTATATGTCAGCTATTCTCAGTTACAGTTGTTCAATGTATTACCTGTAGTGGTTGGTTGGTTGCTGACTCTTATGACATCAGTTGTTGTGGACTTTGTAGTTGTGGTAGTAGGCTTTACAGCATCCGCTTGTACTGGTGTGGTAGTAGTCTTTACAGCATCCACTTTTACTGTTGTGGTAGTAGGCTTTACAGCATTCACTAGTACTGTTGTTGTAAAAGAAGAGTCAGTACCTGCTATTCACAATAGTAGGGGGTTATGACAGCGATGTATGTACACCTGGTAAGGAGCATTAAAAAGTACTGTGCATATTTGAGAGCTACTGTAGGACCGGATATAATGGTATTTCCCATTTAGGTGAGGAGTTGTATGATGAATGGTTTGTGGTGTACCAGAATACACTGTTGTATTTGAGTGTTGTTAGCAATGATACATGATACAGCTAATAATGCTTATTAATATGTTATATGTAATGCAATCT
Organism: Halisarca cf. caerulea; assembly: GCA_963170055.1. Lineage (NCBI taxonomy): Eukaryota > Metazoa > Porifera > Demospongiae > Chondrillida > Halisarcidae > Halisarca > Halisarca cf. caerulea. Next base: position 345,132 of record CAUJGJ010000242.1, on the reverse strand, counting down.
CATGCATTACGTGTGACGCATTACATCTGTCACAGACATGCTTGTCCATATCTGTGACGGATTCCACAGTTAGCTGTCATAAATGTAAGTGGATTCTGCACTACTGGCTATAGTACACATGACATTGACCCAGTCTGTAAAAAACATCCTCGGATGTTGGATTCAGCACCGCTAGCAGTTGTGCGTTGTGAGATGGCATGCATTTTTATGTTTGTGATCTCAAATGACTATCAGCAAATTTGCCCAGTGAGATGTCACACAGTAGTTCAACGTTTACTCCCCTGTGGTTGTTGGTTGAGTGCTAGCTCTTGTGGCTTCAATGGATATAGGATGAGTTGTGACTTGGGTAGTTTCTTTACCGTATAGTCTGTGTCTGTAAATTTTCATCCTTTCATAATTTCGCCATCCATAGTTTTGTGTCGAAAATCTCTCCAAGATTTGACAAATGGTCATTTTCTAAAATTTTGTCATCCAACGTTTCAGCTTAAGATATTCTGTAGAATTAAGTTTAAGTTTTGCAATTCTTACAATCATGGTTCTTCTTCCAATGATAGAGTATTGCTGTTTTTCATCCTGTTGGGGTTGGCCTATCATCAAGTGCTGCTGAGGAAAAGATGGCTATGCAATGAGCTATCCCCTCACGATTTCATTTAAGCTATGTATCAAAGAGCTACATGTTAGGGTAATTATATCATTATTATCACATTTAATAGCTGAACTCTATCATTTTGTCAGCTCTCCAATTATCTGTCACTCGACTCCAAAGTTTCATCAGCCACTTTCAAAGGTGGAAAACATCTCTAAATTCTCTCATCAGACAAAATTTTAGTGAAACTAGGTGTGACAATTTTTTTTCAGAATATACAGTAATTTGAGGTGAATCATCTACAGTACGGTGACACCAAGAGACCAATATAAGGGTGTATAAAAACCATTTAAAAATGGCACAGGGTCATGCAAAAGGCATTATCAAAAAGAATTCTCCAAAAACACTTGGAACAAGAGTAAGTTGCAAAACCGGTAAAGGGTTAGGTGGGCAAAGGGCAAGACAGACATAGGGCTAGACGAGCATAGGGCTACACATACATGAGGCTAGACGGGTATAGGGCTAGACAGAGTTTAGTTGGATTGAGTGCACACTGTGCAAATTCCTACATCCCACACATACAACACATTTTACAGTGCATATGCAGGTGCTGCGGGATGTAGGACTTTGCACAGTTTTGAATTTGTGTCAATCCTACATATGGAGTACTACCGTACTCCATAATACAAGCTCCATGCAGTGATACAGGATCAATACATGCTCCATACAGTGATACAGGATCAATACATGCTCCATACAGTGATACAGGATCAATACATGCTTCATACAGTGATACAGGATCAATACATACTACATACAGTGATACAGGATCAATACATGCTCCATACAGTGATACAGGATCAATACATGCTTCATACAGTGATACAGGATCAATACATGCTCCATACAGTGATATATATATACAGGATCAATACATACTACATACAGTGATACAGGATCAATACATGTACATGCTCCATACAATGATACAGGATCAGTACATGCTCCATACAGTGATACAGGATCAATACATGCTCCATACAGTGATACAGGATAAGTACATACTCCATACAGTGATACAGGATCAATACATGCTCCACACAGTGATACAGGATAAGTACATGCTCCATAGTGTGATACAGGATAAGTACATGCTCCATACAGTGATACAGATGTGAAATTCACTGATCAGTGTTAATATACGTGCATGGTCAGTAATCTTAATGGTAGCCTATTCTAATAAAATGGCTTAACAATGTTCATAATTTAGTAATTCACACAAAGCTGCATTAATCGTCGAAATGTACCTTTTTCTATGATACGTATAAGTGTTGATTGCTTGCCTTATTTCATTCATTTGTACTAACATCACTTCTTATCTCACCTTCTCCACTGGTAGCATTGACCACTGCTGGTACTGAACTTATGTTCCCTCCACTGACAAACCAAACTGTAACTCTGGATATCTCTCCTTTTGCAAAACATGATCTACTCCTTCTCACTACTACGTCACTACTACCACTACTAATCTCGACAGTACTGTACTCCAGTTCAATGGGAATTCCCATAAATCCACAGTCATATCTTAAGATGAACCTTCCACTGTTGTAACCTTCTGGTCTGGTGAGGACTAACTGAAGTTGTTGTTCAGTAACATTGTTTATTATTGAGACTTGTGGTGTCAGCAGAGTGGCTGTGGTGGGTAGGTCTGTATGTCATACATTACTGGCTTTGTGTATTCAATATGCAAATCCAACCTTATTAGATACTGTATGACATTGCATCACTTGTACGTAGACCTCTACTATGTGGCAGCCATACCTTATATACAAATCACCATATCAACTGTAATATGTTGTGGGCCCATAAATGCACTGAGAAGTGTGCGTTGCTTTAACTAGTAAGATTCACTCACAATTACTGAAGTAGACGTACAATGGCTGCTCTCTCCCACCATCAGAACACACTTTGCTGCCTTTTTAAGTGTTAAAAGGAGATAAAATATGGCTTCCTTGGGGAGCAACATGTTTACTGAGCTCATCCCTCCTGCGCTGCATGCCTACATGCCCTCAGGGAGGAGGGGTTCAGTCTGTAAACCTGTTACTCCCCAAGGAGCCATGTGGTAACTATTACTTATTTAGACGGGTGACCCTGAAGTTTAGAAATGCCAAGGATGGAGATTGAAAGTCCTTGTATGATGCTTTGATAACAAAATGCTAAGAGACGATGACAAAGAATACACATTGGTTCAACTAGCCCCCCAAACTATTTTTAGCAAATTTTCAGTTAACTTGATTAACCAAGAAAGGGTAATACCTGCTTGCCGAAAATCGTTAATGTTTATTGGTTAGAGGTTATCTCCTTTTACACACATTTGGTGGTTAGTGGATTAACTTTTCTCAGATAAAAAACTAACATTTTACTAACTTTTTCCAGTTTGTGTTACCTTATTTATGTACTGTTCTGTAATACTTTTACTGCATTCATTAAGCAGTACATACTTTGGGGAAAAGAGACCTTAAGATATCACATTAGTACTGTATCATGCAAACCTAGAGAGAGTGATGTTTGTACATTCAAAGTAGCTGAGACCTCTGTCCCATGAGGAGTGGATGTACACTTGTACCGTCCACTAGTTGTGGTAGTAGCTACAATAAGAATAAGATTATTGTAGACCTTTCTGTATTCTCCATCACATGGTGGATGAGGACAGGTCCATTGATAGTGTATTTGTTGTTGATGTGGAGTAACTCTACACTCCGCTAGAACAGTTGTACCACGTGGAGCTATTCTATTGTTGTGAGGTAGTTGAGTAGTGGAGTTGTAGAACCTCAACTGTGTAGTGGGGGATTGAGCACCTGTAGAGAGTGGAGAGTGGATTTATTATAAAAATATTCAAGTCAGCACTTAATCATAGTACAATATGTGTAATATAGACTTTGGAATGCTCATTTTTGTAGTATGTTCCCTTGTCCCAGTACACCTCTTACCTGCAGTATGAATTAGCCATTGGACTACAACAAGGAAGATCAGATTCATCCTCTTCTTTGGTCTTTTCTTTTAACTGCGTATTTGAACTGAGTAGGAGAATGGAGTTTCCACAATGTCATGAGAAACCTTACCAATGCCTTAATGTGATTAGAACTGATTGGTTAGACAAGGCATGTGTCAGCCACACTAGATGAATAGGAAACTACTTTCAACATTGGTTCACAATGTGTATGTGTTGTGGAGAGTGATCTTGGCAGCACATTCCATGTGTTGACCACAGAATGAAGTAACCGCCTCAGTGTCTACCATGTCTCTAGGTTGGATCTATATAGTGGCCTTTTTAGGAAGGGTCCAGTCATGATGACCTGAGTGATTTGGTTCAAAATGATTATTTAACAATCAGTTGACATGTACGTAGCATGAGAGACTATCTATAGTGGTCACTGTTGTATGCCTTCCTACAGTACGCATGTATAGCCGTGAACAATATTTCAATATTAATAGTCAATATCAATATCAATCCATATAACTGACAATACAGTAATTACAATTTTGAATAGTTGATATATTGAACACTTAATATATCTTCTGATCGATATATTTCTAGAGCAAGTGCAGGTACCTCCGTTTGCAGTACATGAACAGCTGGATTAAAATGGCGAATACTAACAGCAGAGGTCTAATATGTGGCTAAGTTTTCCAAGTGGCTCGGGTATATAGTGCTAAAATATTTTGGAGTTCGAGGATAACATTGAGATATACCGACTAATACTGACTATCTGTCAATTAGTTAATAACTAGTTAACATTTTTGATACCATCCAGGACTAATTAGGTGTCCACCCCTCTGTCTCACTAGGCCAGGTTGGTATGATGTCCTTTGTGGAGAGGGTCCACTTTGTGTTTTTACAATGTATGGGTATGATATACATGTAATGTCCTCTATAGAGAGGGTCCACTTTGACCTGTGCTATCTACAGTGTATCCTATTGTGCTTATAGGGCCACAAAGACACAGAGGATGCTTGGTGTGTGCAGGCAAGAGCTGTCTTCATTGATTTCATCAGGAAAATGGATCTACCTAAAAGGTTGGTGCATTGAGGACACTTCTTCAGCAGAGATCAGAGTGCACATTCTTTTTTGTGTGTAGGAAGAGTGTTTACTGTATGTACAGGTGACTGTGCCCCCTAGGTGGTACGGCTCTTTGGCATTATACAGTGGTGTACTGCTGAAGTAGGTAAATGGGACTGTATTGACAATGTACACTCATGATGCGATATGCAGTAGTTCTCGAGAGGTTGTACTTTTCAGTTTGCCCTCTTTCTTGCGAGCAGTGATGCCTGATGGAATGTACTATTAGTATAGTATTATGATCACCTGTTTTTATTGTTGTTTGACTGTGTGTTTGTCATACATACATACCATGTATACAGGAATGTGTAGCCACGCACAATTCCTGCATGTGTACTTTTTTCAGAAAAATATGAATTTCATTTGTGCACACAAACATATACGTATGTAGCCTTAGTATACTGTGCTCATTGCTGTACTGTACCTTCACTCTCTCTCTCTCTCTCAGTCCCTTGGACTGGATAATCGATGCTCTGGATGGACCGTCTTGTGTGGCTGAGATGACAGGAAGAAGAGGGAGGATTGTGAGGAAGTTAAACAGGAAACTGCAGTACGAGACAAGAGGGGACGAGCTCAGTGGACTGGAGAGTGTGAACAACAATGAGGTGGAGTACATCAGTGCTGTGGGGAGTGTGCTTAGTAGTAGGCTTGGAGGATTTTGGGTATTTACTCATTCATAATTATTAAAAAGTGGTCACAATTATATGTGATTGCACCTGACACTGAGTTGTGATGTTAGTGTTTGTCTGCCTCAGTCCTAGCTCACTGATGATTGAGTAAGTAGGTTTACAATGGTAGAAATGTGATTGATGGTCAGTGATGGTCAGTGATGATCAGTGATGGTCAGTGATGGTTTGACCAGTTTGCCCTTGTATGTGATGTTGTGGTATGAGGCCCATATATGTACATACGTACTGTGGTCACTTGTTGGTCCAGAATGACATACGTATTTGTATCAGTACCTCATCTTGGATAAAATTCCTGCTACAAGTGCAGCTACAGTATGTACGATATGTGCAGTAGGTGCAGTATGTACAGTATGTGCAGTATGTACAGTATGTACAATATGTACAGTAGGTTCTTCAAGTTGTATAAACACTACTTATGTACCAGACAATGTACCCATGTACTTTACATGAATGTCAGATTTTTGGGTCAAATTTTGTTTTAACATCACGAGGAAGATTCTATTGTATTGACAAGGAATGGGTGACCTGTAGCATCTCTTCCATATATGTATGTATTCGAGGACACTCACTATGTGTGTGTGTTGTCCTTTTCACAGCGTTATGCTTTCATGGCCGGAAAGAAAATGGTCGCCATCATATCCGAGGCAGCAAGCACTGGGATTTCCCTCCATGCTGATGCTAAATGTGAGAATACTCGTCGTCGTGTACACATCACCATGGAGTTGCCATGGAGTGCTGACAAGGCTATCCAGCAGCTGGGGAGGACACACAGGTCCAACCAGTCTAGGTGAGGAGGGTGGGAGAGTGAAGGGGAGAGTGAGGGAGAAGGTGAGGGTGGGAGTGAGGCAGGAGGGTGAGGACGGTGAGAAAGTGAGGATGGTGGGATAGTGAAAGGGGGAGGCAAGAGGGTGAGGAGTGGGTTGTGAAAGTGAGGATGGGGGGAGGGTGAGGGTGGGACTGAGACGGGAGGGTGAGGAGGTGGGAAAGTGAGGATGGTAGGAGAGTGGAGGGGGAAGGTGAGATGGTGAGGAGTGGATTGTCAAAGTGTGGATGGTGAGAGGGTGAGAGGGGGTAGGTGACAGAGTGAGGAGTGGTTGGGAAAGCGAGGAGGAAGATGAGAGAGTGAGGGTGAAGAAGATGTATAGTGAGAGTAAGGGTAAAAGGGGTGAGGGTGAGGATGATGGTGAAGAGGATGGAGTGAGGATGGCAGGGTGCATGGAGTGGAAGGGAGTATGTTGGGAAGGGATGCTACATTTGACATGGTTTCTTGCATCCATGTTTTACACTTTGGGATTTGTCTTGTATTGCGTATGAATGCATTGGTACTTTCCTTATGCTTCCTGTCAGTTTCCTTCTGTTACTGCTCTTCATTGAGAAATATGTTTGTTCTCTGATTGCGTATATATTTCTAGTGGTCTTGTTCTCCTCCAGTGGTCCACTCTACAAGCTGGTCTGCACCAATGTTGGAGGAGAAAGACGTTTTGCTGCAGCTGTTGCAAAGAGACTGCAATGTTTGGGTAAGTTTTGTGTATATGTATGTACTTGTATATGCAGTAAATGCTGTCCATACATGTGTACACGAATGTGTGCATTGATGTATGTGTGTGTGTGTGTGTGTGTGTGTGTGTGTGTGTGTGTGTGTGTGTGTGTGTGTGTGTGTGTGTGTAGTGTGTGGATGAGTGAGTGAGGGCATGCTCGTACGTATGTGTTAATGTATGTTCGTGCATGTACGTATATATGTGCATTTACGTGAGTGTTAATGTGTATGCACAATCATGTTCATGATTGCAAGCCTGTGACTTTGCATATACTTGAGGTTGTGTATGTAACTATCGTGTTTACTTGTCTCTATGGTGGCCTTACTACATTGCCATTAATTTTAGTGCAGTAGTTGGTTTGTATTGTAACACTTTTCTCTACCTCCTCCCACAGGTGCCCTCACCAGGGGAGACAGGAGGGCTGCTAGTGTGGCTGACCTGCAGGAGTTCAATTTTGACACCTCCTACGGAAAGCAGGCATTAAAGAACTTGTACAATGGAGTCATGAGGGTGTGTATGTGCACGTGAGAGTGTGTCTGTGACGATGTGTGCTCATGCAAGGTGTGCAAGTATAGGTGTGTGCAAGTGTGGGTGTGTAAAAGTGTGGGTATGTGTAATTAAGTATGGGTGTGTGCAAGTGTAGGTGTGTGTAAGTGTAGGTGTGTGCAAGTATAGGTGTGTGCAAGTATGGGTGTGTGT